>JADRCH010000234.1:188140-247892 GCA_019843965.1 Rhynchomys soricoides
TCAGAATTTTGTGACCAAATCACATGCCTAGCCAGTTTGAACACACAATACCAGTAGCTAAAATGAGCAAAATACAGCTTCAAAGGTTTATATGACCAAATCTCAAGAACAAATTGTCCTGAGACACAGTATTGTGATTAGTAATGGCCAAGACTGGGTGTCTGCTCTACTATTACCTTTCCTTAAACCCTTTGTAGTGGTTTGAATATGCTTGGCCCAGGGAGTGGCACTATTAGAAGGTGTGGCCTTGTTGGAGTAGATGTGGTCTTGTTGGAGGAAGTGTGCCACTGTGGGGGGTGGGCAATGAGACCCTACTCCTAGCCATGTGGAAGAGTCAGTCTTCTGTTTGCCTTCAGAACAAGATGTGGAAATCTCAGCTCCTACTGTACCATGCCTACCTGGATGATGCCATGCACTTGCCTTGATGATAATGTACTGAATCTCTGAAGCTGTAAGCCAGCCCCAATTAAATGTCATCCTTATAAGAGTTGCTTGGTCATGGTGTCTGTTTGCAGCAATAAAACCCTAACTAAGGATTTTACTTTACTTACTGTATCATCGTCCTTGTGGGGTTCTAATTCTGCCCCCCCATGCTGTTTAAGTTAGGGTTCTCTAGAGTAACCAAGCTTATATGATCTCTCTCTCTCTCTCTCTCTCTTAAGGGAATTTATTAGGATGACTTACTAGCTGTGGTTTAGCTGGTCTAACAATGTCTGGCTATGAACACGAAGTCCAAAGATCTAGTAGTTGCTTAGTCCATGAGGTTAGATGTCTCAGATGGTCTTCCATAGATGCTGGAATCCCAAAGAAGTTGGCTATAAGCTAGTGAAGGAATGGACTTACTAATAAGTTGAGAGCAAGCCAGCAAAGAACAAGAGCTTCTTTCTTCTATGTCCTTATATAGGTTTCCAGCAGACGATGTGGTCCAGGTTAGTTCTGGATTAAAGGTGTGTTGTCACAGCTCAAGCTCTGGACTAAAGGAGTGTCTTTTCCCAGCTCAAATGATCTGGATGGAAGAAGTGGTTTTGTATTTCAAAGATCCAGACTAGATGTAGTCAAGTCAATAGCCAAGAATAGCTGTCACAATGCCCATCTCTGAGCCTGTTTAGGGACCCTTACCTGACTCTCCATCACTGTTTCTGTGATTTAGGGGCTTGGAAGCTCCTTTTGGTATTGGGGGGTGGTTGTATAATGAGAACTCCATTAAAGAAAGAGAAGTACATGTAAAGGCTCAGATGTTGGAAAAAGCTTTCCCAAGACTGAAGCCTGCAATGTTGGGGTTATGTGTTTGTTCTGGGGTGAAGCTGTCCCAAAGGGTCACTGACAGAAATGATATCCAACAGCACTGACACAGAGCTGAAGAGATGGCTCATCAGTTAAGAGCTTTTGTGTTTCTCACAGAGGATTGTTTGGTTCCCAGCACCCATGTTTAATGCTTATAATAGCTCATAACTCCAGCTCTAGGAGAATCCAAGGCCTCTTCAGTCGTCTGCGCACATATAAGAATGCCAAAACACAGAAAAACGCATGTACATATTAGAAACAACAACAAAACTTTAAAAAATTCAGCTTGGACAGAACTGTATGTCTGGGAAATAGCAGGAGGTTTCTCAGCTCAAGATGACTTGTTTTAGTCCAGGTGACTTCAGGACAGAGTCTGGAGCCCAACACTCAAATTTCCAGCCCAAGAGGAAGTGAATTGACTTTCACAAAGATAAGCTAGGAGCTAGAATGCCTCAGATGTGTTTGTCATACCAGCATCCCCAGACACCTGAGCACTGGGCAACAACCCACAGCTTTGTAAACCACACCATCATAAACCTCTTTCCCTGCCTCACTTCCCTGCAGGAGCCAAGTTGGTTTGAAAATTAGACCATTTTCCTGAAGGCAGGTGGGTGGGACCCCTGGGCTGCACTCCCAGCTGGGAACCTGATTATCTGCACCCTGGGAGACAGGATGGGGAGGTCTGTTCTATAGCTTGTGTTATTAAAACAGTATTTTTCCTGTTTGAAGGGGGAGAGAGAGAGGTAACTAGAGAGGGAGATATCCATAATTTACTCATATTGATCATAAACTCTTTTGACCAGACTTACGCTGTAACAATAAAAATGGTTTAATAACATAGAAAGGTTTCCTTGTAGGTGAAAGGCCGCACCTATGGAGAGTCAGCCCCTGAAATTGGAGCCTTTAGGATTCTGCCCAAAGCCCCAAAAGAGGTCTCCTCACTGTTAGTGGGCAGGCAGCCTCCTGAAGCCTGGTCTTAATAATTAAGGGTCTGGGAAGGCCTGAGGGGAGACTCAGAGTGAGAACCCATCTGGAATGTTTTAGAGGTCCCAGCTTGGATTGTTTCTCCCCATGTGGAACCATATGGCTAACACATTAGCATGCAACCTGCATATCTTAGCAAAGGTAGAACCAGGTTGTCCGAGATGGACGGCTCATGGGCCTGGGGTCTGGAGGGAAGATTTCAGATGGAGACCCAGAGGTAGCTGCCCCACTAAGGACCTTTGAGCTGAAGGATGGCTGGAACCCAGTGTCGGGAGCTCACATAGGGCTGTGTGTTGGGAAGGAAGATGCCTCTCAGGGCCTGGCCCACATTGCAGCCTGTATGTTCGCTTCTCAGTGAAATCAAAATGTGTTTGCAGATTGTAGGAGGATGCAGATGTTACAGCACAGGAAAGTAATGCAGTGGGGTGAAGACCTAAGCTGGTGGGCCATGTCTGAGGCTGGATACACCCTTCTGCCGTGGTCTGTGCTGAGCACGGACTAGTGGTAGGGTCTGAGCCACATGAGGGACCAATTGTGGGTAGGTGGCATTGTCTGCCTTGTAGCTTCATGCCAAATAAGAAAGGAGAGTTTGTGGCACAAGATGCACATGGTACTGAGTTGAGAACTCTGGAGAGGACCCTAGGCCTGAGGTCTGGAGATCTGGGCTGTGTGTATATGGGGAGTGTTCTTAGGCTTTAGAGTGAGTATAGTGTGGAGAGCCTGTCTTGCCAAGGCATGCTTTCAGAACAAAGGGATCTTGGGAGGGAACTGACTACAGAGCTACATGGGAGAAAACACATTACTGTAGTGGAGCCCACGTGTAGGCTGTGTGCCGATTTGTCTCTCACTGGGTAAGTAGGAAAGAATGGAGTCCTGGATACCCTTCTTCCTAGGGATCTCCTATTCATGAAGGACTCCTCTTCCTAGGGACACTCCTCCCAGGGACCCCTATTCATGAAGGACCCATCCTCCTGGAGACCCTTCCTCTTGTGACATGTGTTATATACCCTCTCTCATGGGGGCTTCTGTTGGACAGACCCAGAATATCCCAAGATTCACTATGTAAATGGGTTCAGGTCATGTATTAATGACCCCTCCTTCATTCTGGTCACAGACCTCAGTCCAGGGAGGCTCATAACATCAGTACTACACCCATGAGGAGGTCCCGGTATCCCTGACAAGTGACTATGAATGGCAGGAAGATAAGAGTGTTTCATGTCCCTGGTGATTTGCAAGAACTTTTGATGAGAACCATCTTACACTCAACTGTCTATCACCCTTCATCTCCTTGCCAGCTTACCTGGTAACTAAAGGGAGACCCCACATGGAACCCAGCTCATCAGAATGGCCCTACATGTAAAGTCCAGGAAAATGGTGAAGGTTGGATCTGTCTACTGCTTGTTTTCCTCCAGCAGAAGGAATCAAACTTGGGCAAGGGTTGGAGGCTGGAAGGGGGAAGAGGGGGTTCTTGCAGACAGGAAAAAGATATTGTAGTGTCAGCTACCCTGGATCAGTGTTCAAGTTGTTCTCCTGTCAACACATCTGATTGACACAGCCCTAAGAATGGGCTATGCACTCCCCACAACAGGAAGTAAGTCCACCGGGACGAGCTTTAAGGTCACAAGATGGCATCCAGCTGAGCCAGAACTTGCCTTAGTTTTGTGTGACTCCAGTCTCATTAAAACCCACAAGGACCTCCTTAAGGAGGAGAAAAGTGTATGAATGGGCTCTACCTGTTATCAATGATTAGATGATATTACCTGGGGCAACAACACTGGCTCAGTAGATATTCACTATGGTGATGAATGAGTAGATGGATGGATGTGTAGATGGTAGATGAGTTGGTGGACGGGTGAGTGGGTGAATGGATGGGTCTGTCTGTCTGGTAGATGAATGGGTCTGTCTGTTTGGAAGATGGAGGGTAGCTAGATGGATAGTAGATGCATAAGCAGATGATGATAGATAGATAGATAGATAGATAGATGATAGAAAACCGTGGTAGCTAGATGGTAGATGGATGTTGGATGAACAGATGTGTTTATATCGAAGTTTGGATGGCTGACATGTGAATAGATGAATAGAGGGTTGGAGGACAACTGGGCGAATGGATGGGAATTAGTTAGAGTCCACATATGGACCGTTGATCCTCCCATTTTCCCCCTAATTTGGGTTTCATGACTCAGACTTCCTGAACCAGATCTGTGCATGTGTGTCTGTGTGTACATCTAAAAGGAGCACAGAGTTGGAAGACTATAGAAGTTGAGTGGGGAACTAGAATGAAAGGATTGGGGAGGGGCCAGGTGCACCCATGTGTATGCCTCCTCTAGAGCATCCACCCCAGATTAAAATGGAACAGTCCACTTAAAAGCCAGTTGAGAGGCTTGCCTAACACACACTGGACTCTCCATATCTCCTCAGTTGCCAGGTTGTCTTTCTTGTCTGGGGAAGGCGAGAGGCTTTTATTTGCAAACCTTTCAGAAATTGTTGCCAAGGGATCCTCAGTGCACCTGGATGCTCTCAGACCACGTGCTGCCAGGGAGTCTCACCTCTAGGTGCAGGGAAGGGAGACAGTCTATGACAACCAGAGGTTTTGAATGCATGACTTTCCCATGCTCTTGTGTGCTTAATGAAACACCAGCATGCTGTAAGCCTGGCATTTGTTTGTTTGTTGTTGTTTTTTAAACAATCTGTCTTTCAGTGGAAATAAAACAAAACAAAAACAAAAAAATCAAGGATCTATTTCTTCTGGAGAAGAAATTGGTGCCACCTGAATGAATGGCATGAGTTCCAATATATCTCTAACGCCCATCCCTGCATTAGAAACAAAGTTGAGAGTCCTCTGAGGACCAATGAACTAATGTTCTGGAGAGGCCCATCCTCCTCACAGATGCTGATAGAGTGAGACAGAGAGAGCACCAAGTGTGGATCATCCTATTAGCAAACTGGAACAGGCTTGTCCCATATCTCCAAATGGGGCTGTGAGTGGATGTCCTCAAAACATCCAGTTCCTGTTGGACAAGGTCTATAATGCAAGGGAGCCTGTCATTTGTTGTCCCCCAAGGGGCAACAGAGACACTGACAGCAGCCATGAAGAAATATCTATGGAACACAGTGGGAACAGACAAGGGGATGGGAATCGGAACACTAGAAAAATACCCATTTACAGGATAGACATCAGCAATGGGGAACAGAAGACAGAAACAAGAAAGGCAGTGTCATCAAATACATGGTTTTGTTTGGAAGAGAAACGTCACACAAGAACAAGCACAATGGGGTAAATGAGACAGATCCACCCCGGTCTGGTTATTTGCATAATAGAAAACAGGTTTTCCATCACTTACTGAGCATCTGCCTTCTGTTCACTATTTCATCTGCAAATATTGATATTTACTGTAACTAAAGGCCGCTCTCAGCCTGCAGTCTGCTAGGATTCTGCAGCCCTCCCCTCTGTGCAGGACTGGAGGGAGCTGACAGGGACCCCGTAGGAGTCTTGCCCACTCTCCTTCCTCTCAGACTTGTCTCAATTTTCTTCCTGTAGTGTGATCCTTTAATTAGATAGTAAGGAAGGGGACAGAGCTGTGTTGGGTGACACATTTCTCACTTAATTAAGTCGAGGTTTTCCACAAGGAACTCCTGGTATATGTAAAGCTGTGGGCACAGATGAGACCTCATCCACTGGACCAAAGGATGAATGCCTGAGTTTGTCTGGTTCCCTCACCAGAGGATGCTCTTTGGACTCTCCTTGCTTCAGGGGGTGTCTCTGGTAATGTAAATTCTCAAACCCTGAATTGATCAAGGGGAAACAGATGGGTCCAATAATAAACATTTGAACACTTTGGTCAGAGGTCACTCAGTGACACCTGTGCCCCTGGGTCTTGGCTGGCTCTCTTAGGACCATGCCCATCTGAAATAGTCATGATCAAGGAGCAAGCCCCTGCCTTGGACTGTGTCATCCTTTTAAGGGCAGCACCCACTCATCACCTTGTTGAGGGTCTTGCTCACCCCATCCAACACAAAATTCTAAATGGAATCAACTTTGGTGACTCAAGCATCAACTCAGGTTCCAATGCCTCCCAGGAATTTTGTCCTTTGACCCATCTCTGCTGTCAAAAACATCAAAGAGAACACATGGTTTGTATCCAGTCCGCTGTATTTTCAGAAACTGGCCCATCTGGATTGTGGGTGAGTGTGTTCATGTGTTGTACTAGTGTTTATGTGTGTGAGCATGAAGTGCAGAACGTATGTTGAAGTGTGCGATTGTATATGGTATGTCTATTTGTATGTGCACATGCAAGTTTCCATAGATGTCTCTGCCATTGACAATATCCAGCTGAGCAGAGGCCATCAATGAAGCTGAGCCATTTTCCTGATGGAGAGTCAACATGGCTCCCCACCTTTTATTTCAGGTCCCTGTGCACCATCCAATTCAGGCAGGAAGTTTTGGGGAGTACTTTCAACTGCTGAAACCTCTCCAGATCCACTCCATCCTGGGAGCTTGGAGGGTATTAAAGACCTGTGGTTGGAAATATACTTCAAACTTAAAGAAGCTAATGCCATTGAGCATCTTGATGAATTAGGTGATTGCATGTACAAAACTTTCTACAAGATGGGGGAAATTTTTGAAAATGATTTTGCTGGCTGGTTGCTCTTAGCATCTTTGGAAAAGATGATGAAGGAAAAGAAGGAGTTGTATGGTAAAATTGAATGGATCCAAATACAAGAAACCAGTCTAAAAGTTGCTAAGTGTGTCCTTGAAGAGAATCTTCTCCCCAGCAGCCATAGAGCTCAAGTTGCAGAAAATCAAACTGAAGCCCTCATTATAAGGTTGGCTGAATTGCTGCAAAAGTTCAGGTCTCAGCCTCAGAGGGTGTCAGCAGTTAAAGTAAGGGCATTAATTGGCAAACAATGGGATCCTATAACTTGGGATGGGGATGTGTGGGAAGACCCTGTTGAAGCTGAGAATTCTGAATTTTCAGATTCTCAACGGTTTACCCCACTTGGGGAAGTAGTATCCCCAGCCCCACCTCTTGAAAAAGTTAATCCCTCAGAGTCTGATGGGCCAGCGGTGACTTTCGATGAAGAAAATGCCAGACAAGACAATATTGATGTTTCTCAAGGCCCACCAATAGTTTCTTCTAGACCTATAACCAGACTCAAGGCAAAACAAGCCCCTAGAGGGGAGGTAGAAAGTGTAGTCCATGAGGAAGTGTGCTACAGTACTAAAGAGCTTAATGAGTTTGCTAATTCATTCAAGCAGAAGTCTGGGGAATATGTGTGGGAATGGATTTTAAGGGCGTGGGTAATGGTGGAAGGAACATAAAACTAGATCAGGCTGAGTTTATTGACATGGGTCCTCTGAGTGGAGATTCTAGGTTTAATATGGAAGCTCATACAGGTAAAAAAAATGTGTCATAAGTTTGTTTGAATGGTTGGCTGAAGCGTTTATCAAAAGATAGCCTACTGAGAAGGAGTTGGAGATTCCTGATATCCCTTGGTTTGGTGTTGATGAAGGGATTTTAAGGCTCAGGGAAATTGCAATCCTAGAGTGGATACATTGTGTAAAACCCTATCCTCCACAATGGGAAGGCCCAGAAGACATGCCCTTCACCAATCCTATGAGACGCAAACTGGTGAGTGGGGCACCAGCACACTTGAAAAGTTTTGTTCTTGCCGTTTTCCTTGTGCCAGACCTTAGGGTTGGAGATGCTGCTGCTCAATTAGATGAATTAAATGCAATGGGCTTAATTGGGTCCTGAGGTAATAAGGGCCAGGTGGCAGCGTTGACTTGCCACAGACAAGGTGATCATAGTTATTATAATGGACAGTGTAGACAAAACAACATTTATAAAGACATATATCATGATGGTCAGCACAGAAGAAGTGAAATTTATAATGGCATGACTCGTTTGGACATTTGGTTCTGGTTAATCAGTCATGGTGTTTCCAGGTATGAAATACATAGGAAACCTACTGCATATCTGTTTGATCTGTATAAGCAGAAAAATTCTTAAACAAATGAAAGAAAGGCTACATTGGATCATGGCAAAAGGCAATCTTGGCCAGTGAATCAATTTCCAGACTTGAGCCAGTTTGCAGACCCAGAACCCCTTGAATGAAGGAGTGGCCAGGTTCCCCTGAGGAAGGATCTTGATAAGACACCTAAAAGTTTTGCTGTTAGCCTTTCTCCAGTCCTTCCCCAGAGGGACCTACAGCCTTATACAAGGGTAACTGTACACTGGGGGAAAGGAAATAATCAGACTTTCCGGGGTCTATTTGATACTGGTTCTGAATTGATGCTGATCCCAGGAGATCCCAAGAAACATTGTGGCCCTCCAGTTAAGGTAGGAGCTTATGGAGGACAGGTAATTAATGGAGTTTTGACTGATGTCCAACTCATAGTAGGTCCAGTAGGTCCCCGAACATCCTGTGGTCATTTCCCCAGTTCCAGAATGTATAATTGGGATAGATATACTTAGAAATTGGCAGAATTCTCACACCGGTTCCCTGACTGTGGAGTGAGGGCTATTATGGTGGGAAAGGCCAAATGGAAGCCGTTAGAGTTGCCTCTGCCAAAGGAAATAGTGAATCAAAAACAGTATCATATTCCTGGAGAAATTGCAGAAATTACTACCACTATCACTTTAACTCTCCTATGTGGCCAGTGCAGAATACAGAGGGATCATGGAGAATGACAGTTGACTATCAAAAACTAAATCAGGTAGTAACTCCAATTGCAGCTGCTGTACCAGTTGTAGTTTTGTTACTTGAGCAAATTAACACATCTCCTGGTACATAGCATGCAGCTATTGATCTAGAAAATGCCTTCTTCTCAGTACCTGTCCATAAGGACCACCAGAAGCAATTTGCTTTCAGTTGGCAAGGCCAGCAAAGCCTTTATAGTTTTGCCTCAAGTATATATTTACTCTCCTGCCCTGTGTCATAACTTAGTTAGAAGGGATCTTGATCATTTGTCTCTTCCACAAAATATCACATTGGTGCACTATATTGATGACATTATGCTGATTGGACCAAGTGAGCAGGAAGTAGCAACCACTTTGGACTCATTGGTAATGCATATGTGTATCAGATGATGGGAAATAAATCCAACCAAAATTCAAGGACCATCTACCTCAGTGAAATTCTTATGAGTCCAGTGGTGTGGGGCATGCAGAGATGTTCCTTCTAAGGTGAAAGATAAATTATTGCACCTGGCCACTCCCACCACCAAGAAAGAAGCACAACATTTAGTGGGTCTATTTGGATTCTGGAGACAGCACATTCCTCATTTGTGTGTGTTACTCAAGCCTATTTACCAAGTGACTCCGAAAGCTGCTAGCTTTGTATGGGGCCTGGAACAGGAGAAGGCTCTTCAACAGGTCCAGGCTTCTGTGCAGGCTGCTCTACCACTTGGACCATATGATCCAGCAGACCTGATGGTACTTGAGGTGTCAGTGGCAGATAGAGATGCTGTTTGGAGCCCCTGGCAGGCCCCTGTAGGTGAATCACAGAAGAGACCTTTGGGATTTTGAGCAAATCTCTCCCATCATCTGCAGACAACTATTCTCCCTTTGAAAAACAGCTCTTGGCCTGCTATTGGGCCTTAGTGGAAACTGACTGTTTGACAGTAGGATACTAAGTTACTATGTGACCTGAACTGACCATCATGAGCTGGATGTTATCAGACCTTCCAAGTCATAATGTAGGACGTGCACAGCATCAGTCTATTATCAAATGGAAGTGGCACATACATGATCTGGCCTGAGCAGGTCCTGAAGGCACAAGCAAGCTACATGAAGAAGTTGCTCAAATGCCTATCGTTTCTACTCCTGTAACAATGCCATCTGCTGCCAACCATGCACCTATAGCCTCATGGGGTGTTCCTTATGATCAGCTGACTGAAGAAGAGAAGGCTAGGATCTGGTTTACTGATGGTTCTGAGCATTATGCAGGCACCACCTAGAAGTGGACAGCTGCAGCATTACAACCCCTTTCTGGGATAACCCTGAAAGATACAGGTGAAGGAAAATCTTCACAGTGGGCAGAACTTCGGGCAGTACACATGGTATTACAGTTTGTTTGGAAGAAGAAATGGCCAGATGTACGACTGTTCACTGACTCATGGGCTGTAGTCAATGGATTGGCTGGATGGTCAGAGACTTGGAAAGATCATGATTGGAAAATTAGAAAGACATCTGGGTAGGAAGTATGTGGATAAATCTCTCTAAATGGGCAAAGGATGTGAATATATTTGTGTCCCATGTAAAGGTGACTTCAGCTGAGGAGGAGTTCAATAATCAAGTTGACCCGTTCTGTGAACAGTCAGCCTCTTTCCTCAGCCATCCCTGTCATTGCTCAGTGGGCACACAAACAAAGTGGCCATGGTGGCTGAGATGGAGGTTATGCTTGGGCACAACAACATGGAGTGCATGGGCACTCACCAAGGCTGACCTGGCTACAGCTCCTGCTGAATGCCAGATCTGCCAACAGCAGAGACCAACACTGAGCCCCAGGTAAGGTACCATTCCTTGAGGTGACCAGCCAGCAACCTGGAAGCAGGTTGACTACATTGGACCACTTCCTCCATGGAAAGGACAACGTTTTGTTCTTACTGGAGTAGATAATTATTCTGCTTATAGATTTGCCTTTCCTGCACGTAATGCTTCTGCCAAAACCACATTCCATGGACTTATAGAATGCCTTACTCATCGTCATGGTATTCCACACAATATTGCTTCTGACCAAGGAACTCATTTCACACCCAGAGAAGTGTGACAGTGGGCCCATGATCATGGTATTACCATGTTCCCCATCATCCTGAAGCAGCTGGTCTGACAGAAAGATGGAGTGGCCTTTTGAAGACACAGTTACAGCACCAATTAGGTAGCAGCAGCATGGAGAGCTGGGTCAGAGTCCTTCAGGAGGCAGTGTATGCTTTGAATCAGCGTCCAATATATGGTACAGTTTCTCCCATAGCCAGGATCCATGGTTCCAGGAATCAAGGGATGGAAAAGAGAATAGTTACACTCACTATCACTCCTAGTGACCCTCTAGGAAAATTTCTGCTTCCTGTCCCCACAACTCTAGGTTCTGCTGGCCTAGAAGTTTTTGTTCTAGAGGGGGAAGTGCTCCTACCAGGAGTCACAACAAACATTCCACTGAACTGGAAGGCCAGACTTCCCCCTGGTCATTTTGGGCTTCTAATGCCCTTAACCCAACAGGCTAAGAAAGGAATAACAGTGTTAGGAGGGGTGATAGACCCAGATTACCATGAGGAAATTGGATCGCCTCTCCACAATGGAGGTAAGAAGGATTATGTCTGGAGTGCAGGAGATCCCTTAGGGCATCTCTTAGTACTACCATGGCCTGTGATTAAAGTCAATGGGAAACCACAACAGCCTAATTCAAGCAGGATGACAAAGGATACAGATCCATCAGGAATGAAGGTATGGGTCACTCCTCCAGGAAAAGAGCCAAGACCTGCTGAGGTGCTTGCAGAGGGTGGAGGAAATACAGAATGGGTAGTAGAGGAAGGTAGTCATAAATACCAGCTAAGACCACGTGACCAGCTGCAGAGACGAGGATGATAAAGTAATACGGATGCTTCTGTTGTATTTTGTTAAGAACACGTTTGTCTTCCAATTTTTTTTTAACATCAGTTGGTATTTAAGTTGAGATTCTAAAGGAATGTTCCCAAGGGACACTGCCCCATTGTAAATTTACAAATGTGTTTGTGATTGTAAGAGGAATAGTTAGATCATGTTAGGCATATTCATGACCTTGTTATTGTTTCATGTGAACATGAGATATTATTTGTATCAAGTTGACAAGGGGTATATTGTAGTGGCTATTCCTGATTGTCAACTTGACTATATCTGGAGTGAACTACAATCCAGAATTAGAAGGCTCACATGTGATCCAAATCTTGACAAGTTTCACACAAGTTTCAGGTCTGGTGGTACACACCTTTAATCTGGGCCACACCTTCTGCTGGAGACCTACATAAGGACATTGGAAGAAGGAAGATTCGCTCTTCTTCGCCTGTGTGCCTTGTGGGACTAAGCAACTGCTAGATCCTAGGACTTTCAATGGTCAACCATTGTTGTGGAGTTGGACTACAGACTGTAAATCATCAATAAATTCCCTTACTATATAGAGACTACCCATAAGTTCTGTGACTCTAGAGAACCCTGACTAAATACAATGGAACAACAGAATTTGCAGGCCCTAGGTTCTTGCTTTGTTTTTGGCCCTCAGGACCAACCTGAACTGATGTCAACACAAGTTGCAATTACTGTGTTAGCAACAAGAGGACAGTGGGTAGGATGGGAGAGAATGCAGAGGGACAGCCATCAGGTTGTGACCATTTTTCTGCTATGAGAAGGGCTGAGGCCTCCTGGCTTGACCTGCTGATTCCTGCTCACAGACATCCTAGCCTGAGTATCTCTGGAGATATCTTTTGCTGACACCACTTAGAGAAATAGCCTTTGCTTGTGTGATGAGAACCCCTAGAACCAACCTGAGACTGAACACCTGAGCATGTCTCTTTCCTTTGCCAGCAGACTCCCCTTGGCTTCCCAGCTGCAAGAAGTGTCTCTGGTAATGTAAATTTATAAACCTGGTATTAACTGAGGGGAAGTACAGATAGATTCCACACCAGACATTTGAACTCTCTTTACTAGGGTTTCTATTGGTTTGATGAAACACCTCATCCAAAGCTACTTGTGGAGGAAAAGGCTTATCCTGCTTACAGTTCCATATAATGTTCACCATCAAAAACAGTGAAGGCAGGAACTCTCACAGGGCAGGTACCTAGAGACAGGAGCTGTTGCAGAGGCTATGGAGGGGTGCAACTTGCTGGATTGCTCCTCATGGCTTGTTCGGCCTGTTTTCCTATAGAACTAAGACCACCAGCCTAGTAGTAGCCCCATCCACAATGGACTGTCAATCACTAATCACTAATTAAGAAAATGTCCTACAGCCTTACCTACAGCCTGATCTTATAATCTTAATTGAGGTTCCCTCCTCTTAGATGACTTCTGCCAGTGTCGAGTTGACATAAAATTAGCCAGCACCTTGGACAACAGCAACAGAAGAGCAGACAGGATAAATGTCAGGTGAGCCCAGCCAGTGGGGCAGAGATGGAGTGGCCTGATGCCAAGTCTAATGTGCACTGTGGGCTGTCCAGTTCTCATTGCCTCTTCTTCTCTCCTTTCCCTGCTTTGTTTTCTTGCTCACTCATTCTTAATGAGACAGGTTCTCATCATGCAACCCTGGCTGCCTTGAACTGGCAATGGAGCCAGGTTGGCTTTTAAGTCACCGCAATCCCCCTGCCACAGCCTTCCCAGTGGAGGCATGTTAGTCACTCAGCTGAAGTGGTTTTTTTGTTTTTTGTTTTTTTTGTTTTTGTTTTTGTTTTTTTTATGACAAACAGATAGGTGATTTCTGTCTGATGCTCTCTCTGTAGCTTCTGGAAGCAGCCTCTTTCTCCATTCTATTGATACAAGATAATGCATCGATTGATTTTCAGATGTGAGCTGGCTCCTCCCTCCCAGTCTAAATCTCTCTCTGTCAATGGTACTGGATTTGGCTGCCTTGCAGTGTGTGAAGATGCTTGTATTTGTATTCACAGGGAGTATTGATTTCATAGTTTTCTTGTGATGTTTTTGTGTGGTTCTGTACTGGGTAACGATGACTTTGGAGACTGAGTTACAGATCTCCTCTAGTTACCGAAGGAGTTTATGAAGGATTGCTTATAATGCTTCTTTAAATGTTTGATGGAGCTCACCAGCAAAAGGCCTCTGGGCCTGGGGTTTTCTTCTTTGGGGAAAGTTTTAAATGATGAATTCAATTTGTTTGTTACAGCTCTGTTCATTGTAATTCTTGATTCGGGCTAGCAGATTTTGTTTATTTAGACTCTTCCTATCTGGTCATGGTCATTTACTTGTTAGCATGCAGTTACCAAAGGTATCAACCTTACAATTAACTTGCTTTTGTTTTGTTTTGTTTTCACCCAAAAAATCGGCAGAGAGTGATGTCACTTCTCAGTTGACTCTTCTTTCCTTTTCCCCTGGTCATTCTAGCCAAATGTCATCTTTGTTGATCTTCTCAAAATATCAACGTTTTGTTTGATTGATTTTTCCCTATTGATAGTCTTCCGGCTCATCTCCTTACATCTGGTCTTTGTTACCTCCCTCCCCCAGCTTGCTCATTTTTTTCTCCCCTAAACTTTGAAGATTCAAGACATTCTATTGATTTGAAATCCTTCCTCCTCCCTCACCTTAGCATTTAGCACAGTAAAATTTGCCCCAGGCGATGCACTGGCAGTGTTATGGAAGCTTTGCTAGCCTATGTTTGTGTTCTTGTCAATCTCAAAGAATTTTCTATTTCTTTTGCTATAATAGGCAAACACTCTACCACTAAGTTACAGCCCCAGCCCTCTATTGGCATTAGGGGTATAATGGTGAATTTATATGCATCTTTGATTTAATTTAAACATCTTCTTTTGTTGATGTCTAACTTATACCCTTTCTATTGGAGACTCTGTTCTATTCCAATACATTAAAAGTAATTCTCCAGGATTCGTTATAGGGAACCGGCTCTTTTCTCTTGACAGAGATTCGTATTTTGCTGTTGTTTGGCTAGCTAAGTTTACTCTAATTAATAGCACCTTATTTAAAATAGTATTTAGATTTACTTATTTTACTTTTTGTGCACAAGTGTTTTGTCTGCATGTATGTATTTGCACCACTTGCATACCTAGTGCGTATAGAGGGGAGAAGAGGGCTTTGGATGTCTTGAACTAGAGTTACTGATGGTTCTGAGCCACCATGTGTTTGCTGGGAATTAAACCCTGGTCCTCTGCAAGAACAAACACTCTTACCCACTGCACCATCTCTCCAGCCCTACCTGATAACTAACTTAACTTGAAGAGACACAGACATCCTAGTCTCCCAGTGCTTTCTCCTTCACAGACTTTTTGACATTAGAGTTACATTTGTTACAATCGAGTATCTTATGTTCCATGTGTGTTTCTGGTTATCACTTTATACAGCCAGCATTTGAAGCAAGTCCAAAGGAGGAGAGGACAGAGCAAGTGTGTTTGTTACTTCAATCTTTATTTTCTCATCTGGTCTACTTTGTTCCGTGGACTCGATTTCAGTCTGCCATCTTTTTTGTCACCCAGTACAGCCCCATTCTCATCTTCCCCTTCTGCGATAATATTACATTAAAACATAGAGTTAGCCTGATGATACAATTAGGCACACAGTGAGCCACACAATTGCTTTAAAAGTGAGTTAAGATCAGAAAGGGGAGGGCTCTGTATGACACGATCTGCCAGGAGTACACTCCTTTGTTTACTCCCCGTCAGTTTCTGAAACAGTGTTTCCCTAGATCTGTTACTCCCCTCAGTTTGCTTTTACTGTGGCACTGTGCCGTCCCTTGCTCTGGCTTCTGTAGGTCCTCACGATAAAGCAAGTGTTAGTGTTACAGAGGCGCCCTTGTATGTGAAAGGTTCACTTTTAACTTGCTCCTTTGAAAATTCTCTATTTTGACAGTTTGACAGCTATGGTATGCATATTTCCATTCCATTTGTAGTTTGCTGAGCTTGGGAAATGTACAGACTAATGCTTCTTATCAAATTTGGCAACTTCACGGCTATTACTTCTTTAAACATTCATCTATCTATCTATCTCTCGTCTCTCTTATAATCTCTCAGTTATCTTTTTTCTTTCTTTCTTCCTTCCTTTCTTTCTTTCTTTCTTTCTTAATGTGTAATGTTTTTGTCTGTGTGCACATCTAGGTACCACATGTGTGCCTAGTGCCTGCAGCAGAGGCCAGAAGAGGGTGTCAGATCTTCTGGAACTGGAGTTATAGACTATTGTGAGCCACCATGTGGATGCTGGGAATCAACCTCTGCAGGAGCAGCCAGTGCTCTAACCACTGAGAGGTCTCTCAAATCCTGGTTCTTATTGTCATGAAGAATTCAGCCAAGAGACATGGTAGTTTAAGCAGACATATATTTAGCAAAGCAAAATAAAGGCTCCAATGTGTACTATACCAGAGAGAGAGAGAGAGAGAGAGAGAGAGAGAGAGAGAGAGAGAGAACAGAGAGACAGAGACAAACAGAGACAGAGACACAAAGAGACAGAGACACACAGAGACAGGAAAAGAAAGGCAGATGTTGGTGGAATAGCCTGATGTTTTCTGTGCTATGGATCTTAGAGAAGTTTTAATGAATATTCATTAGGTAGCCACATATTCATGGGCTAATGTGACTTCTTTTTCAATTTTAAATCACTATGAACTAGATCTCACATTTCTCTTCATGATCCCCCAAAAAAACCAACAAAAGGGAGCAAACCTCTAAACCACAATGCTAGTGATACTCAAATGAAGTCTTATAGGATGTAGATCCATAGTTAGTGTACATATGTGGTATCTGGGAAACTACCTGACATGGCAGAAACAACCTGACTGCTGCAGCTTCAGGGGCATCTAACCACAAAGTAGGGTTCTGACTATCAGGACACACAGTTTCCAAGATCTGGCTGCAGTATTCTTGGTTCCCTTGTAACTCGTTGCTTACCTGGTAATGTTCCCTTCCTCAAGGACCAAACCTCTAAGATCTCTAAACAAATTGGATGCTGGTATCTTGTTGCCTCCTGCTGAAAGAGGCAGCAAGCATGGGGGTTAGGGATTTGCTGCTTTTGCTGTTTGTTAGCAGGGCCAGGACAACCCAGGGCTCCTCATAAAAGAAGGTGATTGGTATATTATTATTATTATTATTATTATTATTATTATTATTATTTGAACTCTGGAATCTAGAACACATCACTCATAGCAGAAGACTGAGTGAACAAGGGCCAAAGATACAAAGCAAAATCAAGACTGTAAGGAAGGGGATACAGGAGCCTGTAGATGTATGTAATGGGAGAGATTGCTGTCTGGAGAGTCTCACAGAAGTTTTTGACTCATTTTGTCCTACGTAGGATATGATGACTCAAGATCCATTCTGAGAGAGATGAACCAATATCTCTGTTGCTTACCCATTTATTTGAATTTGTTGAAGTCTGGAAGAGACAAACTTGATTGGACTTGTAAGGATACTGGAAGTGAAAACATAGCATAACACAAGAGACTTAATTGAAGGATGAGAAGAGGCAGCCATGGTGTGGTGGTTTGAATATGCTTGGCCCATGGGAAGAGGCACTATGAGGAGGTGTGGCCTTATTGGAGGAAGCATGACCTTGTTGGAGGAAGTGTGTCACTATGTAGGCATGCTTTGAGGGCTCCTAGTATTCAAGCTCCACCCAGCACAGAAAAGTGAGTCTTAGGATCAAATGCAGAACTCTCAGCTCCTTGTCCAGCACCATGTCTGCCTGCATGCTGCCATGCTTCCCACCATGATGATAATGGACTGAATATCTGAAACTCTAAGCCAGCCCCCAATTAAATGTTTTCTTTTATAAGAGTTGCCTTGGTCATGGTAGCTTTTCACAGCAATGGAAACCTTAACTAAGACACATGGCCATACTCATTCAAGCATAGCAGCCCTGGCATTAAGGAAATCTTATATCCATTAAGGAAAACACTGGAAAAACAAGAACTCATTATGTCATGGAGGCAGAGGATTTACTTTGTATAACCACTTTTAGTTTTTTTTTTTTTTAACTTGTTTTAGACATTTATTTATTTACTTAGGATCTTTCTGCCCATGGTGCAGAAGTGGAAGTCAGAGGGCATTTAGCAGAAGTCAGTTCTCTCCTTTGACCCTGGGGGTCCTGGGGACAGAACTCAGATCATCAGGACCGGTGTAAGCGCCTCTACCCACTGATCCATCCTCTTACCAGCTTCCATCACTTGTCAGTTTGGGTTACATGTTCCTGTTCAATGTTCAAGATCATGTTGGTTACCAAAATATGACCTTTTTACTTTTAACCATTGAGGTCAGTTGAGACTAGTTAGGGGTAGTTCTTGGGGACATAGACGAGACTCTTAAGCAACATTAATGGTTTCTACACCAGGAGTGCCATCTTCTGGGAAGGATCAGGATCCTGCTGACCATGTGACTTCCTTTGGAAGAACAGGGGGCATTTCCTCTCCAGGGACTCCTCTTGGCAGGATATACCCTGCTTATAGAGCCAACCTCTGGAGCATCCATGACCTCTCTGATGAAGAGTGTCCATGAGTTACCAAACTTACAGGATTATTTCAGGACGACTCCCATCACCCTTGGCACATGAGTCCTGGCTGACTTTGGAAACTGTAGAACAGACAAACTAACTGTTCTCTTGATCTTCCTTAGGATTCAAAGTGAGGATTGTTGAACACCCAGAGGCACAGTCTTTTAGTTTTAACTTTTATGAAACATCTAGACCAAAGTGAGACCAAAATAGATAAAAAATAAGTTGAAATGGTTTTTAAGTAAATCCCAATTTTATTAAAATTCAGTTTCCCAACTAAACACCTGACAAGCTTTGCAGAAAATATAATCATCTTGATTAAATATAAGTTCCTTCTTAGAAATCAGTTCCTAACTAAATACTTATTTTATATGTCTGGGTGTTTTCCCTGTTGTAAGCCACTCTGTGGGTGCTGGGAATCGAACTCCAATCCTCTGGAAATGTAACCAGTGCTCTTAACCGATGAGCCATCTCTTAGGCAATCAGTTTCTAAACGTTGCCAGAACACATCAATATCTGACAAGAGCCTTGTTGATTTAAATAATGGACTAGAGTCTAAGTTTATAGCAGTGTTCTGACCTTAAGAATGTATGTGTGTATATGCTTTTGCATGCATACATATGTGGGGTATGTGTGTGTGTGTGTGTGTGTGTGTGTGTGTGTGTGTGTAAGACAAGTCGGGGTGCCACAGAATGAGAGAGGAGGTCAGAGGACCACTTGCAGAAGTCAGTTCTGTTTTTCCCCAGAGGGGTGGGGTTCTGGGGATCCAAGTCTGATCTCCCAGAATGTACACCGAAGAGCCAGGTGTGGTGGTACATAGTTGTGAGCTCAACACTGGGGAGGCAGAGACAGGGGGATCCCTGGGGTTTACTGGCAACCTACCTAGCCCACTCAACTACTTCCAAAAGCAGGACGGATGGTATCCTGAAGAACAGCATTCCAAGTTGATCCCTAACTTCCATTTTTGTCCACATATACACACACATACATGTGTACCTATACACACATGATCATGTGCATGTAGGCACACACATACAGAAGGAGAGAGGAAGAGAGAGAAGGAGGGGGAGGAGGAGAATGGGGAGGAAGAGAAAGGGCATGATGATGATGCAAATGGGGAGAAGGAGAGGAGGAGGGTGAGGAGGAGGAGAAGAAAGAGGAGGAAGGGGAGGGGAGGAAGAGGGGGAAGAAGAAAAGTATAAGGAGGAAGAGAGGAGGGAAAGGAGAGGGGGGAGGAGGAGAATGGGAGGAAGGGGAAGAGGAGGGGGAAGAGAAAGGGGAAGAAGAGGAGGAGGAGGAGAATGGTGAGGAAGAGGGAGGTAGGAGGGGAAGGAGGAGGAGAAGGAGAGACAGAAAGGCTGGACACTGAACTCTATCTTCTTTCTCATTGGCAGAACAGATCTAGCCGGAGGACAGTGCCATCTTTTGGTCATTCTTCTCCATATGCTAGGCCATACTGGCTATGCCAAAGTGTAAAAGAAACTCACTGGTCTCTTTTTGAGAATCTCAGGGTCAAACAGATCATTCCTAGCTTTTCAGGATGCATTCCAGATAAAAGTCCCTGAGGATGGGCATCTGATGCTTTGTTTGCCTAGAGAGAAGAATCAGAGACCCAGAAGGCAGGCAAACCTCCCAACTTCTGGTACCCATGTTGGTCTGGCCTGGTACCCATGGCTGCCTCATGTTGTGTGGCAAGTGTTAAAATCTAGAGCTAGTAGTAACAAGAGCATCCCTGACCAATGTAGGAACTCAGTGCTGACAGCCGGTCTGAGTTCTCTCTTCTCTCTCTTTCTCTCTGAATCATTTTTGCAGAGGATAGTCTGGGAGAACATACATACAGCAATCAGCTAAGCAGACCTGAAAGTCCCTGTTACCCTTATAATGGATCCCAAAAGACAAAACAGGGCAAGGAACATCATCTGTGTCAGTGGCTGGAGTCACCTAGTGGCAGAACTAGAGTCAAATGAATTTGGAGTGGAGGTTCCAGGAGTGTCCTTTCACCCCGTGAGAGGACTAGAGTTATATTTAATATTTAAATTACTAAAAATATGTCTGGAGTCCAGTCTCTCCCTCTCCTGGGTTACTGCTTGTGCCATTTTCTTGATTTAGCTACTTCCCTGGACTGCTTCTGTTCTGGTTCCTTCGGAGAAAATGCTGAGATTGGCTACATCAGCTCAATGCTCAGTTAAGACTCCTGCGATTCCTTGAACTGCCTGAGAAGTCTCCTTCCACGCATTGCTGAGGAGGTCTACAAGTCCCTGGTTGGGCAGACATCCTGTAACTCAGCCAGGAGTCTACTCTATGCTAGTCCTGAGTCTCAAGGTCAGGCAGAGGCAAGCAGTGAGGCCGGCTCTGGTCCTCCCTAGACACACCACCCAGTCCCCACACATGCCTTCCAAGTTCCCAAGAATATGACAGAGCTTTTGAAAGCCTTATAAGGACACCGTGGTGTGCATTCTGTTTGCTTTCTGTTTCATTCCAGAGGTCCTTGGTTTGCATTCCCATGCCATTTCTCAGGGTCCTTCCTTCTTTGTACTTGGAAACATGAAAGGCAGTGTTTCTCTCCCCAGTCTGTATAGACTGTTTATGATGTGAGAGTCAGGAGTCTGCAGGGGGCTGTTCTTGAGAAGCCTTTGGAATGTGGTTTAGAATTTAGCTCACACTGGAGGCAGGGTCTGTCTCCAAACCTCCCAGCCTCTCCTTGGTGATGAATAGAAAGAAATCTAAGCTTCCTGTTGCTTTGAAAATTCGATATTTCCCAAGGCCCCCTGAATGAGGAGGCTGGGTTTCTTTGTCCCTAGTGTGTCTCAGGTAGCCACGTCTTGTACTCTAGTGCACCTCTCTGGATGTGTGGGTACCCAGCTCTTCACAGGGACATGTTGGGGGTACAGTGGATTAGGAACAGGGGGCATCCTGGACTCTTTGGCTGCCACCCTGCCATGACTTTTGAGTTTGTTCTGTGAGGCATAGAAGGTTGGTACTGTAGGCATTAGAGTCCACCACAGCTGGATGTTTGCAGGAAATTTCCCCACTGTAGAAGAAACCCTACAGTGTCAGAGAGCAAACATGTAGGGCCTCCAGTTTACATTCCACCCGAAACAGATCATCAACATGGTCTCACAGCCCTCAGGACCCTGAGTACCTTCCCTGTGGTGGGACTCACTCCCTCTAGTCATCTATAGGACAGTCCCTCCCTGTACCACTGCCCCATTGTCCCTCTAAGGCCCTGTGCCTTTACTGGCATAGCTATATACTTCATTAGACCCTGCATTACAAGGTACAAAGCTCTGCCTCATACAAAGCAACTATAAGACCTGAGCAGAGGATGTCTGTAGTCAGTTGCTTGGTCACCTTCATTTTCTTCCCATAAGCTTGGGAGCATACTGACAACATCTCGAATGGCACCTGTGTGTTCTATTTTGGCCAGAGAACACTCCCTCCCCCCACGTACACACACTGTGATCTTCAGAAAAGTGTACACCTAATCAGTAACACCAAATTTCATACATGTTGAACTTGTGGTTGAACATGTGAACTTGTGCTGGCCTGGAGCAGCAACTACAAATCTGAGCTGTCCATTTATTTGTAAGCAATGACAAAATTGAGGCCAATTTGTCTAGAATTAGCCATTTGATGCTGAAGTTAGTGTCCTGTTCATTTATGCATGTTTTCATGCTCATGCATAGTAGTTCAAATTTGGTTAGGGATCTGTTTTAATTTTTCCTCCCAGACTCAAATCTGCCAACATGGAGTGGTGATACAGCCTGGTACGATGAGGTTCTAGGTTTGATCCCCAGCATCATATTTAAAAAATAAACAAATACAGAAACAGTATACAGCCAAGGCCCCGCTGCCTAGAGATAGTGCTGTCCACAGTGGACTAGGCTATCTCACATCAATCATCAACCAGGACATTCTTTCATAGACATGACCAATCTAATGGAGGCAACTCTTGGTGTGTCCAGTGAACAATAAAAACTAACCAGTACACCCCATTTTGGAACATTTAGCTGGAAGACAAAAGTTGTCAGTGACATCACTGTACCTAAAGAATATTTGGGTGGTAATTGTGGTCAGCAGCTTCCATGCTATTTCTGTGGCAAATGCTATTCCCACATATGCCAGAAACTGGTTTTGAGAAGTGATTCCAGCATGCTTTGGGGGAGGGCATCAGCAGATACTGCTGTATTTGACCTTGCCAGGCAGCTCTGACCCATGGAGAAATTGGTCTGGTAGACCCAGCCACTAAGGCCACTACCACCAAATCGACATCAGAGGCCCAAAATGTTTCTTGCAGCTCTGTGGCATGTGGCTGGCTTTTCATTCACTCTAATTTAGGCAGCACACCTGTGTTTGAAGTTCTATAGTGCCCCTGACAACAAGACACTGCATTAATGCAGATCTAAACTGAGGGTCATGGCACCATAAAATTTTTGAAATTATTGTTCACTCACCAGACCAGTGGTTCTCAACCTTCATAATGCTGCGACCCTTTAATACAGTTCCGAACACTCATTATGTGAGTGTATTTGTATGTGGGCAGAGTCGCCCAGAGACGGAAAGACAAGCAGCATCTCAGTTTCTAAGACTGTCAGAAGTATGTGTGTTCTAATGGTGATTTTTTGGTGATCCCCATGAAAATGTCATTTGACCCCAAAAGGGTCATGACCCACAGGTTGAGAACCATTGTACTAGATGTTTCCAGACTGGAATCACAAAAAGAAAAAAGTTATAGTCCATTTCCCCCAGCAGATTTGATGTTGGTAGGTACCACTTCACAGATGTGGCTGTGATTAATCCTCTGGGTCACCAGAATTGGTGTCTAGGTACCACCTGACTCCAGACATTGCCATTGCAGCCTGCCCTGCACGTGTTGATGCGATTGCTTCTGTAGCCATACCTGGGATGTGTCCATTCTGTTCCAGGAGTTCATGAGCTCTAAGCTGTCATCCATGGGATCCCTTCTTTTGTTTTGTTTTGGTGTGTATGTATGTGCATGCATGTGTCCATTCATGCGTGTGTGTCTATATATATGCATGTACATCTGTGCATAGGTGTGCATCCGTGCATGCTGGTATGTGTGTGTTTGTATGTGTATAGGTCAAAGGTCAACCTTGGCGTCATTCTTATGGAGTCATCCACTTTTGGGGATGTGGGGGTGGGAAGTTCTCTTATTAGCATAGAGCTCACAATTTGAATAGGCTGACCAATAGCAAGCCTCAGGGATCTGGTGAAGTGTTAGCCTTGGAAGCATAAACACCAGAGTTTGTTCCCTTGGGCCTGAATTTAAAAAGCCAGTTGTGGTGGCACAAGCTTAAATTCCCAGTGCTGAAAAAGTAGAGGCAGGTATAAATGTCTTGGATCACAAGCTTAGATTTTGTAAATCGCCCAAGAAAACTTTAAGGCAAGGAGATTTGTCTCTGTTTTTTTGGTCTGCTTCTGACTGACCCAGCACCCTGATGGTCTGCTTTCGGACCCTGTATCTGCAGCATGACATGCCTTCAACACTGCGCATGAGGTGGAGCTACATACAGGGGTAGTTTATAAAGCAAGATGCTTACAGATGAAATCAGTTAAGTGGATGATTCAAAGAATGGTGAGGATTGCTGATAGCTTATGGAAAGTGGTACCTCAGAGTAGAATCTGTAGGAACAAACTGACTCCTGCAAGCTTTCCACTCTCTCACTGGTGCATCTCTAACCCAGACCCCATCTCTCACCCATCTCTACTCCCACTCCCATTGTCATACTCAATTCTACTGCAACCTCCACAGCCCTACCCATGTCTCCTCAGCCTCCGTTGTCTCACCATCTCTACCCTAACCCCAATCTCTGACATATATTTCCACACTAGCTCCCATCTTCAACCAATCTAACCAATCTCTACCCCATTCCCATCCTCATCATCTCCATCCCCATCATCTTCATCATCTCCATCATTTCTCCACTCCAGTCCCCATCTCTGTCATCCATCTCCACCCTAGCCTCCATCTCCAATCTATCTCTGCCCCAGGCCCCACAGTCTGACCCATCTCTACTTCAGCTTCCCCTGAGCAAACCTGTGGCTGTTATCACAGTTAACTATGGTACAGCCCCTATGGTAGCTCAGGAGAATGGAAACTCAGATAAGTTTGTGATATCATTGAGATTAGAGGGAAACACAAAGCCAGTGCCCATGTTGGGGCTTCCCAGAATGAGTGCTTGAGCTCAACAATGATATGCATTAGCCTGAGTTGCTGTCTTGCAGGAAGACATCTCAAACTCAAAGAGTCTGGCCTTCTTTCCTCAAGGCTGACCTCCCTGTCACTTGCAGAGTCATTGGCTAGTTTTGGGCCCTTTGATAAGGTTCCTCAGAAATCACACTGAAGTTCAGTCAGAGAATTCATGCACACACATATGCCTAAATGTATATATATATATACACAACATGGCTACACATGTATATGTACAGATGTACCAAATAGCTGTAAACATATACATGCATACATATGTAAACACATATGTTCTATAGTGGCACATATGGAGATTGCAGTATATACATGTGTATATGTGTGCACATATATACAATGCATACCACAGTGGTGTCTATATACATGTTATATACAGATATACCACCATTTTATAATACTATTATACACACATATATAATGCAGCTGCATACATGTGCACACAAATGCACTGTACAGTTGTATGTGTACATAATTCATACATAGGCACACATCACAGATACACATACATACATACATTCATACATGCATGTATACAGGTGATCCACATATTCATACACATATATACTTACATGCATATGCACTCATCACACAATACACACGTATGTACACACTCACTGTTGCATGTATGTTATATCCATTCTCATGGATGTGCTTCAGGCATGTACACATGTGCATGCTGATCATACATAGCCTGCAAACAGCAGTGAGCTCAGTTGACTTGAACTTGGAGCCTTTGTGGAGTTCCTCTGTCCCCCTCATCTCTATAGTTGGGTTGCTGGTAGGACAATGTCACCAAATAGTGAACTGGCAACCTGGTCCAGTCTGGGTTTGATTGGAGAACAGTGTAGGCAAGACATCATCATTTGTATTTGTTAACTCCAGTGCTAGCAGGACCAGGTACAGTGGACTCTACTTCCTCCCAAGACTTGGTAACGGCAACTCATGCCACTAACACAGCTTCTATAAGACACTAAACTTCTGGCCCTGACACAGGCTCTTTGCAGATAGAAACCCAGGCAGCTCTGACACCTGCAGCCTTCGTCCATCTTCCTGTCAGTCTGCCCTTAATTAATTTCATCAGGAGCCTGTGAACTGTGTCCTTCATCTTGCCCAGGCAGGATTGGCTTTGGGCCTAAGTAAAGAGAGTCTGCAGGCAGAGGGCTCTCTCACTTCCAGCCATTAATTAAAGAGCTGAAGCTGACCCAGCATGGAGGCCTCACTGTAGGCACAGCCCCTTGGATACATAGACTCTTCCTTGCAGAGTCTACTCTGGCTGTCTTCCAGCCTGTGAGCAATTGGAAGCCAGAGTGCCAAATGATCCTGTCCAGTGACTCCAGCAGATGCCAAACCTGTGCTGGGAGGAACACAGTGAACAGAGGTGCATGATGGGTCTCTCATCCCATCCACAGGGACCCTACAAGGAACCTGGGAGGAGCGCTAAATGACAAACAATTGAGACTTAGCATCTACCCAGACAACATGGAGAAGTAGCTTCAGCCATCCTGGAACGCCAGTGAATTTCTTCTCAGAGCTCAAGTTCATCTGGGAAGTTGATTCATCACAGACAACTGAGACTCCTTTTCTGAGGCTGTGTCTCAGTTGCAGGAGGATTAGTGATGTAGTACCAAAATGTATCAGTCTGTGATGTGTGGAAGTAACAGATGACCTTGATGTCCGACTGGCCCAGAATGCCAATATTTATTCTGCTCATACTTCATGCCCTTTCATGGAGGTTTAGGAAGTACCATCTCTTATTTTAAGGATCTAAGTGAGGATCTTTAAATGGTTGGATGCCTCTGGAAATTGAGAGAGAAAGCTTATCCTCCAGATGTACTCTCCCAGACAGGGTGTCAGTGACCTCAACCCTTCAGAGCCTGGTTATAAGGAAAGTGGGTGGAGACGGCACTGCTTGAGCTCCTGCCTTGACTCACTTCAGTGATGGACTATGATCTGGAAGTGAATGTAACAATAGAAGCTGTCACTAAGACACCAGCATCAGCACCAGCATCACTACTATAGCTTGATTATTACCATTATCAAAACCATCACCACTGTCATCTTCAAAATTAGTACCTGTGGGGCACTTCAGTCTAGAATGTGGCAGTTTGTAAATGTCTACATGATCGTGTTTAATATCTCCTTATAATGCCTTTTGAATGAATGAATAAATGAATGAATGAAAGGATGAATGAGTGAAATAACCCTCTCAATATCAATAGTGCTGTAAGAATTGATGACTTATTTCAAATTTTAAATACACAGCACAATTCTCCACTCTCCATTGCCACTGCATGAACATTGACAGAGTGCTTGTTGAGCCAAGATAGTGAGTTATTTCTTTCCCATCGTGACTATTTCCGGTAGGCTCTATCGTTATCCATAGTCGTTACTTTTCTATTTCTGTGATAGTTCTGTAATAAAATACCATGATCAAACCAACTTACAGAAGGAAGGGTTTATTTGGGCTTATAGTTCCAGAGCCCATCACCATTGTGGCAGGGAATTGTTTGGCAGGCAGGCACAGCAGCCGGAGCAGAGAGCTGAGAGCTCACATCTCAAACCACAAGCACAAAGCAGAGAGTCTAAGCTGGGAGTGGTATAAGGCTTTGGAAACCTTACAGCCCACCAATAGGGATGTACCTCCTTCATCAGGGCTGCATGTTCTAAATTCACCCAAACAGCCCCACCAAGTGGATACCATGTATTTAAACATGTGAACCTATGGGTGGGGGCAGTCTCATTCAAACCATCATCTCTATTTTATGAATCAAGTAGCTGACTCACAGCAGATAAACCTCCTCCTGTAGCAAAGTCCTGACCTGAGCCATGGATCCTGTCCACAACGTTGGAATCAAATAGGACCATGCTACTGCCTTGCTGACATGTGGGCTATTGCCCTCACATCTGGACAATCATCCTTAAATAGGTTACCTTCCCAAGCCTCTCTTGTCTCACACTGTACTCGTATACTCTGAGCTGTAGAAATGCATATTGATTGCAGGTGAATTATGGTATCTGCAGAACTGACTTGTAACCCTTGTGGTTCCCAGGTTTCAGTTTAGACACAGTAGCATCTGGACCTGACTCTCTGTATTTCCCTCTCCTTCACTGTGGTGACATATTTATAACTAGTGGAGGGTTTGGGAGGCTCCAGAATGGTCCCTGCTACAAAGAGACATTCGTGTTCTAGACAGAGAGATGGAAGAGAATGAATTCCAGGAGATAAAATTGTTTTGAAAAGCTTAAGCTGGTTCTTTGAGAGCCCTGATTGTCATCTCAAAGCTTTGGTTGTGTAGTCCTTTCCCTTTTATCTCTGTCCCCTGCACTCCAGTAGCTGGAAGATCTCTAAATTCGAATGTGTGCAACAGAGAGGGCCAGGCCTAGAGACAGCAGCAACCAAACTCTAAGGCCAGCAGATGCCCTATGCCAGCACTTACTGAAAAAAAAGAAATGAGGCCTATTTGCTCTTGCTGTGCTGGTTGGCATCAGAGATGAAGGTTTTGTGCTCTGGGGATTTACAAAAGCTATACGGTGGTGAAATTGATCATCAGCTTAACACGAACATAGAGTCACCAAGGAGACATACCTTTGGGCATGTGTGTGGTGAGGGACTCCTAGACTATACTTTCTCACTGGGAAGATTCACCATCCCTGTAAGTGGTGCTGTTCTGCAGGATGGGGACCAAGACTGGATGAAAAGGAGAAGATGAGCCAGGAATAGCATTTATCTCTCTGTGTTTCCTGATGTAGTGTGAGAAACTGCCTTACACACCCACAGTCATGATGGGCTGGCCTTCCCCCAACTGTGAGACTGTAAACCCTTTGTTCTTTAACTTACCTTTGTCAGGGATTTTGCCACAGTATAGAAAGAAGCCACCAACATGGATGGACCCCTGAACTCATGAAGGATATGGGGAATTTATGTTACCCCAAGAACAAGACCTCAGAGATAACACCAACCTTGTAGGGAGTATATGGGAACGCAAACAAGCAAACAAACAACAAGAAACCCATCTCTTTGTGCTTGTTGAGGGACCTGCCCTGCATGGGTCAGCTCCGGACTCTGTGTTGCGCTGACCTCCAGATGTCAAGCAAGGAAAGCTGCTTGTCAAGTTCTCTGTTTATGAGTTCTGGAAGTAAGGTAGAACCTCAGGAAACCAGCAAATTAGCCATGCTGACATTCAAATAATGTAACATCAGATGTATTTGCATAGTAAGTGGCTAGAAAATCTGCCAGAGTTCTGTAACGGGATAGCAGCCATGAAATATCTACTACAACAGACAGTCATGGCAGGCAACACTTAGCACTGGAGTTACTTTCAGGCACAATGTCCCCTCCATCCCCTAGACTTCCTGTAATAGTTTGCCCTTGCTGCGTTTAAAGCAAGCATGTTTCAGGGTCACAGAAGCACTCCCAGAGCCTTGTTTTCCAGATGATGAATCAAATGTAACTTTCTGGAACCAATTCTGCCACTTCAAGGCTTCTGAGAGTGCCAACTTGGAAGAGTGAGGGCTCGGAGCTGGCAGCAACCCTGCCTTCCTGTTCTCCCATCCCACCACTCAGAGTGGCCAAGCTGACTTGCCAGAGAACAAGCATCCCTGGTCAGGGCCAGTGTCAAAAGCAGCCATCTCTTCTTGATGCTTGTTTTTGCAGCTCCCTCCTCAGGGACTGTTTCTTCTGAGGCATCCCTTTGGAGGGAGGTTCAGGGGTGGGAGTCAGGGAGCTGTCCCCTTGCTATCTCTCTTCCTTGTTCCTCTCAGAGTGGACAAAGGGTTATGCTGAGGCCACTGAACCAGATGAGACCCCGAGGAGGAGGAGACTCAGATATCTCAGCAGATGGTGTGTTTGCAGAGTCAGACACATGTGAGATCTGCCTTAAAGTCCAAGCATGTGTGTATGTGTGGTATGGTAGTGTGTGTGTGTGTGTGTGTGCGCGCGCACAGGAGCACACGAGCACATGTGTGTGTGCCAGGAGCTATGCCTCCTTGTGGACTCAGTAACTCCCTGGGTTAGAGTAGTTGTGGAGGGTTGTGTACCATGTATTTAGAGGGCCATGATACACCTAGGCCTAAGAGACCCTCTAACTGAGTAAAGGGACCTTGTGGTTTGTTCAGGGTCCCCTGGGCTGGTTTTAAACACACAGCCATCTCTTTTCAGTGGCAAGGAGCTCTGGCAGTGGTCACCATGGCAAGCTCTGAGGCTTCATTTGTAGTACTGAGCGCTCTTCCAACTTGAAGTTCCCCAAAATCCTCGAATGGTGCCACATGAATCAGATGGATTTATTTCCTCCTAATTCAGTCTCAAGTGGCAGAAACACAATCGAACGCAGATTGTTCAAAAGCCGAGATTCACTGGCCGGTATAACAGAAAAGCGTATAGCTAGTGCTTCTGCCCATCTCGCAGGTTGGATTTTTCTGTCAGTGCCTTGTGCTGTCCCCATGTGGTACAAAGCTGTTTGGATGTAACTCTCATCATCCCTACATTGGGAGGCCTGAATTCTTTCCCAACAGTTTTGATGACAAACCTAGAACAGTATTACTGCTCTACCCAGGGCTACGGGTACATAAGAGTCTGTTTCATGTCCATGGAGCCTCACCTGCAGACATCCATCATGATGTGGGAGCAAGTCACTTGTGTGATGTGCATTTGAGAAAGCAGACTTCCTGTTTGTCTTGCCCTGACCTGTTTTTTCCTTAGCATTCCCAGTAAAATGCATGCTTATAGAATACCAATACTGAGAAGAATGATTGACAGCGAACTTGAAACAAATCAACAGTAAATATTTTTCTGTCCTGAGGTTTTACAGAATCTTTCTGGCCTAAATCATTTTTACTTCATCTGCCTTGGGGAGCTACAGGGAGAGAGTGAAGTGAAGAAAAGACATTTGTCTTCTTATTAAGCCTCCGATTGTCAAGACTTCTACACTCAGACCATTCTGGGTCTGGATGTGCTTTAGCCCAGACAAAGTGCTGTCCTATGTGGATGGGTGTGAATGTGCAGGGTTGCATTTTCCTCTCTGGGCAGTCAGGGTGGGAGGAACTGAGGCACAAGCCAAGTCTGCCCCTCTCAGGTGCACAGCTCTGCCTACTAGTGAAGCCTGAGTCTGTGACCTGCAGATCTTTCTTGGGTCATCTGCAAGAGCATGGAACATAGTAGGTGCTGACAAGCTACAGTGGAGTGGATGCAGCCATGTACAAGTGTGCATGTACTGCAGTGCCCTGGGCTAGAGAACCCACGGAGATGGCTGCCGCATGTTCCTGGGGAAGGGCCCCCTCTCCCACCCACAAGCAGGGCCTGCTTCCCACAGCCCCCACCTGCCCGTCAGACTGTGTGGGAAGACTTGCGGTCACTTCCCGTTTGTCTGCTGTCCCACCCAGAGCCGCAGTACCCTGGGACAGACACGTGGGGCTTCGTTCCACCATGCCAGGTTAGTCCCACAAGGTACAGGCATCTGGTGCCTAGAAGACAAGGTGTGTGCTACAAAGGGCAGGGCTGGAGAAGTGACTCAAGCCCTTGGAGGAGCCTAGAAGATTGTGAGTGGATCCCAGATATTGGATGATTGGAGTTTGATTTTGCTATTGATTGTGACTGTGCTCTGATATTTTTCCCTCTTGAAGAAAGAAAGTATTTTAGCGGAGCTCACAGTTAAGAGACTTTGAATTTTTAAAAGACCTTGAGTTTTAAAAGATATTGGATGTTTTAAAGGGATTGAACTTTTAATATGCAAGACTGTGGGACTTTTAAAGTTATTAAGATCTTGGGGATGAATAAGAAAGTAAGGGTGGAGGCTTAATGGTGATGTGTTTGTGTGTCAAGTTGACAAGGGGTCAATTGTACTAGCTTGTTATGTGTGTCAACTTGACACAAGCTGGAGTTATCACAGAGAAAGGAGCTTCAGTTGAGGAAATGAAGCTGTAAGGCACTTCAATTAGTGATCAATGGGGGAGGGGGGGCACTTGTGGGTGGTGCCATCCCTGGGCTGGTAGTCTTGGGTTCTATAAGAAAGCAAGCTGAGTAAACCAGTAAGAAACATCCCTCCATGGTTTGAGTTCCAGTCCTGACTTCCTTTAGTGATGAAAAGCAATGTGGAAGTGTAAGCTGAATAAACCCTTTCCTCTCCAACTTGCTTCATGGTCATGAGGTTTGTACAGGAATAGAAATCCTGACTAGGACACCCAACAATACAACAACAACAGCAACAACAACAACAGCAACAACAACAACATATCCTGTCAGGAAGAATGCATAGGGCAGGAGCTCAAGGGTCCTTCACATCTTCTGCCTCTAGAATTTAATGGGGATAGATGTGCTGAGAGGAGGCACAGGGTGCTCAGCTGCTGTCCTGGAGAAGACCATTCATGGGGAAGTGCATTGACTGTCCCTATCAGACTTGACCTTGTGTGCCTTTGGAGAAAGGTTGACTGTTGTCATCTAGCTTGCCCTCTGGTTTTACTTTCAAAGATCCATTTAGCCATTTTCTATTTCTAATATGGTTCTGGGAATGGAACCCAGGGCCTTACGCATGCTAAGCAAGTTTCCTACCACCCAGACACACCCAGGACCCTTGAGTTTCACCCTAAAAGAGAGGGTACTTCTGGGCAAGGACTGATCCATGCTGCCCTTCATGGGAAAGACTGCACAAACTCCAGCTCACAGGCTTCACCGACCACATGGCTTCCTCCTTTGGCTGTACCTGTTACTGTCTGAAACTCCTGGCAAGGATTACTTTAAACACAGCTCACGTTTGCAAACAGCATATTCTGGTTGTTATAGAGATACAAGGCGACTGTAAACTTAAATGTATGTATTTAATTTTTTCAGGACCTCCTCTTTGCTTGTGGCGAACTTGGAAATGTGTTGTTAAATTTATGAATATCTGGAGATTTCCCAGATGTCTTTCTGTTATTGACTTCTGCTTAAATTCCATTATGGTTCAAGAACACACTTGTGGGATTTATGCTTCTTAATTTTTGTTGCCCAGAGTATGGATGGCAATCGGTGTGCATCCCGTGAGAGCCTAGGTGAGGTGCACTGTGCTGTTTTGGTGAGGGTGCCATTGAGAAATGTCCCTTAGTTCAAGTTGTTGGATAATGCTGGCAGAGCCATTGATAGTTTCACCGATTTCCTGCCTCTGTGTTTTATCAATTACCGACAGCACAGTGTGGAAGTCTTGGACTCTAATTGTATATCTGTCAATTTCCTCTTGCAGTTATATCAGCTTCTACCTCATGTAATTTGGAGTTCTGTTGTTGGGTGCATAGATATTCGTGGCCATTATGTCTGTTTGGAGAATGAATTCCTTTCATTAGGCAATATCCTCTCCCCCCAAACCCCCAAAAGAACATCTGTCTTGCCCAAATCGATGCTTTGGCCAGTGTATGCCTGGTACACCACCCTTCTTTTAAACTCAGCTCATGTGTGTGGGCTTCTTCTAGACAGCACGCGTTTAGCTCTTGCTCTGTTTCATCCTGTTTGATGATCTTTGTGTGTTTGCTGGCATTCGTTTGTGCCCGTACTTAAAGTGACTCCTGATGGAATGAGATTCTAACTGCTGTCTTGTTAACAGTTTCGTGCTTCTCCATTTGGTCTTTGGTCTTTATTTCCTCTCTCCCCTGCCTGAGTTCAAGCAAGCATTTCTTATGACAGTCAGGCTTTGCTGAAAGATGAGAGACTTCATTCTGAGGAATGCCTTGCTGGGTGATCATGCATATATCAGAGAACATACTCAAACTAAGTTGGCCAAGTTCTCACTAGGTCCTACAGATACTGGCACCACTGTCTTCCATGTGGTCTATCTTTAATGGAAATGTCATAAACATGTTCTACTTTATCTTCATCATTGATTTAAAAAGAACTAAAGTTAAAAGTTAAACTAAATGTAAAAATCTGGTGATTGAATTATTTTTCATAATCCTCATTTTTAAAGAATCAAACTCCATCTTTGAGGACAAGAATATTATTTGTCTTGAAATGAGTGTCAGTACTTGGTACCACTACTGCCACAGTCCAGGGTTTTTTGGTTTTTTGTTTGTTTGTTTGTTTGACAGTGTGTGTGTGCCCTAGTTGCTGTTTCTATTGACTTTGTCTTAGGGTTTTACTGCTGTGAAGAGACACCATGACCAAGGCAACTCTTACAAGGACAACATTTAATTGGGGATGGTTCAGAGGTTCAGTCCATTATCATCAAGGCGGGAACATGGCAGCATCTAGGCAGATATGGTGCAGGAAATGCTGAGAGTTCTACATCTTCATCTGAAGGCTGTTTGGAGAAGACTGGCTTCCAGGCAGCTAGGAGGAGTGTTTTAAAGCCCACTCCCACAGTGACAATAAGACCACACCTACTCCAAAAGGCCACACCTCCAAATAGTGCCACTTCCTGGGCCAAGCATATTCAAACTATCACAAGCTTGTTTGAATTATTATAACAAATAACATAAACAGAGTTACTTTGTCATCCTCTGAGCCAAACTGTGCTCATGCTCGTGAGATCACAGTAGGACCTGTGATTGTTGATATTCCCTATGAGAAGGAGGGGTTAGGGATGGTCATTGGACTCTTCTCTTGATATTCCAGCCCTTCCTCCTGAACTTTTTGTATGCAATTTTGCCCTAATCGCAGGTCTTAGGATCTAAAGGAGGGGCTAGAGCAGTGACTCTCAACCTTCCAAATGCTGCAACCCTTTAATACAGTTTCTCATGTTGTGGTGACCCCCAACCATAAAATTATTTCTGTTCCAACTTCATAGCTGTAATTTTTGCTACTGTTATGAATCAGAATGTGAATATCTGATGTGCAGGATATCTGATATTTGATCCCTGTGAAAGAGTCATTTGACACACCTAAAGGGGTCAAAACCCACAGGTTTAGAACCACTGTGCTAGAGCATATCGAATGAGAAGATTAATAAAAGGGGACTCTACTTATCTAGCTATAGGAAAGCCATCATCTGTGCTGGCTGAAGACTTCCCAGTGCTTTGGGGTCACCCATGCTTCCATGCTCTACAAATCCTCAACCATGCTCTACAAATAGACCCAATAAGCTCATTGGTTTTCCAGGGTCAACTGTGACAGAAATGTATGCTAGTTTGTTATTAGGACCTTAGGAAGCTTTAGTAGACAGTGTGTGTGTGTGTGTTGTCTACCCAGGGAAGAATTTTAATGACACCTGTGGATAACAAAAACTTATTTTCTTACAGTTCTGACTGAGAAGTTCAAGGTCAAAACAGAAACAGATGTGTGTAGTATAGGCTGTCGGGGAGGCAGATCTTTGGGATTTCTTATAGGATGTTAATCCCCCTCATGAAGTTCCACCCCCTGACCAATCACCTCCCAAAGACCCCACCCCTGATACCATCTCCTTAGGAGTGAGAATTTTGGCATATGAATTTTAAAGATGTGCTGGATAGTTTTATATTGAGGGGGGAACCTCAAATAAGAAAACACCTTCATAAGATCGAGCTGTATGCAAGCTTGTAGGGCATTTTCTTAATTGGTGATTGATGTGGGAGGGTCTAGCTCATTGTGGGTGGTGCCACCTCTGGGCTGGTGGTCCTGGGTTTTACAAGAAAGCAGGCTGAGTAAGCCATGGGGAGCAAGCCAAATGGCCTCTGCATCGGCTCCTGCCTCCAGGTTCTTGTCCTGTGTGTGTTCCTACCCCCATTGCTTTTGATGATGAACTGTTGTATAGAACTGTGAGGGAAATAAATCCTTTCTTCCCAAGTTGCTTTTGGTCATGGTGCAATATTAACCCTAACTAAGACAAAAGGGACACAAACCTTTATCCCACAGGGCACTACTGTTGCCTAGACTTTGATCTTTCCAATTTCTTTTGAAAAAAAATTTGAAATTGTTTGCTTCAATTTCCTTAAAAATAAATTTACAATCTCTTATCTGGGTTTACTCCATTTCTTAAGACTACTCATTCCTTTTTAGATCCATATTTTGCCCTACATTATAGATCCTATGCTGGAGAAATGTACTCTGCCTTTCTCATTGCCTGAAGAGCAGGTCTTCAGTAACAGAGGCCTGCTGAAATAGAGGAGAGTCTTGACAGGAAGAAGGGGAAGTCTGACAGAGGAAGTAGGGAAGGCTCTCTGACAGGATATTAGGAAATATATAGAGGTAAAGATCCTAATGAACAGTAGGAGAGGCCTTCTCAGAAGTAGAGGAGTCCAACTGACAGGAAGTAGAAGAGGTTTGAGAAAGGCTGTTGATGGGAAGAAGGGAAGGCACTTGACAGGAAGTGAGGGAGATCTTTTGACAGGAAGTAGAGGAGACCTTTTGATAGGATGTTGGGGAGGCCCACTGATGAGGAGGAAAAGGGATCCTACTTCACAGTACATAGAAAAGGCTTACTGACAGGAAGTAGGGGGATTCTCTGACAAGAAACATGGGAAGCCTGCAGACAAGAGGTAGAGAAGAGCCACTGACAGGAACTTCCTCAGTTTTCCTTCACTTTTAGTTTTTGGTGGACAAAGAATTCTGGGTCTTTTCTCGCCCATAACAAATAACAGACATCCTGTATTCCTTCATAGATCATTTCCTTGAGACATGGTCTAAAGCACCCATGCTGTGTCTCAGCTCCACGTCCATGTCCCATTCTAGCTGTCCAGTCTCTCCTCATCATTTTGCAGTTTGAATAGCCTTTGCCCACATTTATTTATTCAGTCCCTTGTTTATCCTACTCAGGGCTTTTCCTGGATTTTGTGACTTATTTTTGGAAATTTTGTGACTAGTTTTTGGAAATTCTCAGCAAATATTCCTCCAAATATTGCTTTTCTTTCTTCTCTCTTCCCGATCTGAGATTTTGTAGTGTGGGTACTTTATATGTTTGGGTTTTGTCCCAGGGTTTGTGGAAGCTCTGACCCGATTTGTCTTTGCTATTCTTTTACATTTCTATTTATATGGCTTGTCTTAGTCTCTCTGTATCTGTCATTGGGAAATTTTCCTCTGTCCTTTCTTGACACTCAGTGACCCACTTGGTGGCTCTGCCAAATGTGTAGACTTCTGGTTGACCTCTTCATTTCTGCTGCTGTAGTATTTCACATTACCGTATTGTTCTTTCTCATAGTTTCTTTTCTACTGAAATTACCTACCAAACAGTACATTGATTATCTTTGCCATTGGAGCCTTTAACATATTATTTTTAAGTTTTTAATTTCGTATCTTCAGGTCTAACACTGTGTCTGAGTCTAGCTGAGAAGATTACTGTGGGCGTTTCTTTTCTTTTTTTCTTTTTATGTTGTCTTGTATATCTGAGGACTTCTGCTGGAAGCCATAAATGTTCTCTGAAGGAGATAGGTTCTGCTGAGTATGATTTATGCTTGAGATAAGTTGACGCTCTTCTGCCCACTTTCAGTATGGGGACTGTACTGATGGGTAGATGCAAGCTGAGTTGGGTGGGGGTCACTGTTGCTATGGCTATCCTGTCCCTCTTAGACCTCACTTTCTCCAGGATGATGTGGTTTGCCTCTGTGAGCCTTCCCCTTCCTAGAAAGACAGTATCTGTAGTCATTGTGTGTTATAACAATATATGACTTCATGCTTCAGTGATAGGTGTTGGGGAGGATGACCCCTGATTTCTAGTGAGATTCTGCTCTCATGTCTGGTTTTGAGTATGGCCTATGGCTTGAATCTCACCCACAGGGGACCTTGGTGTGTCCTGAAAATGCCAGCCAGAAGCAGCCTGACCTCACTCTCCTCTCCACTCATCCTGAGTTATGCCCAGTGTGTAGCACTCCATGTTCTAGTATACCTTTGGAAAGGGGTGGCCTGGGACCCTAGCTTCTCTCCCAAGAATGATGAGGTGCAGCTATGGGCCCTGCTCTCCCCACAGGGGAACTTCTCAGTCTTCTCTCTTGCCTTCCTTGAGGGTACCTGGTAGATTTCTGGAAGACAGTTAGTGTGTAAGGTGGTGTGCAGTTAGGCCTGATTACCCAATTTAATCACTGAGACACACATGGTGGGGGGGGGGGACAAGTGACTTCCACAAGTTGTTCTTTGACCTTTATATATGATTACACACACCAACACCACAGGCATGTGTGCACACACACAAACACACACACTTACAAGCAGAGAAGGGAAACAGAGGCAGAGACAAAAATGACAGATATAGAGGGAGACATACACACACACAGAGAGAGAGAGAGAGAAAGAGTGAGAGAGAGAGAGAGAGAGAGAGAGAGAGAGAGAGAGAGAGAAAGCAGACATAAGAAAACCTTAAACAAACCTGGCACGGAGCCTGTGTCCAGAGCCCTGTCCTTCCTCCCTTGATCGCCCACACACCACTCTCATCTCTTCTGTTTTATCTTTCAGCCACCTCACTTTGAGGACACAGCCCCCAGTCCTTCCCCTCTGTAGGCATCCATCTGCCTGTAGAACTGGACTAGTTGGCCCTTCAGCATTCTCCCTGGCTTGCTCCCTGCTGTCTGGGTATGAGATGCACATTCTTCTTCCTCCGCACTTCTCCATCACTGGAGCTGAAGCTCAGAACGAGGCTCTCACACAAATAGCTTGTTATGAGGTGAACAGACCAAATCAAAAGGCAAGAATCTCACCCAGTTTAAACATCCAGACCAAACACCAGCATCATGGCTTATTCTTCCTCAGTGGGGATCCCACATTTGTCTGGTGCTGGTTCTTGCGTGCATGTGCGCATGCGTGCGTGCATGTGTGCATGTGTTTGTGTGTGCAAGTGTGTGTGTGTGTGTAACATAGAGAGAAAAAGAGAATGAGAGAGAGAGATGCACTCAGTTGGTGAGATTGAGATTGTCTTGGTACTCATAATGTGCAATCTTCCCTCAGAACCTTTTCTGGGGTGTAGCAGATCATAAGTCAGCCGCAAGCCCAGTAACAACTGGAAAAGTCAGGAGGGTGCAAGGCCAACCTGCTTCTGGTTTCTGGAAGCTCTCTGGGTTTGCTTCACTCAGCCTCCATTTTATTCCCAGATGCCAGACCCAAAGACTACAGTGTCTCCCGAGGCCCTGCTAGCCCTCTTGGTGGAGTCTCTAGTGTTGGGAATCAGATCAGTTCTAACGATCAGCAACACCAGTGCTGGCTCTGCAAGCCCACCTTCATAGTGCTGAGCACAGGAGCCAAGGGCCAGCCAAGGGCCTGAAGTCATGTCAATCATTCACATGCTGTGTGCTTTGAAATGTATGATCAAATTTGTGAGTCCTCCCATAACCTGTCCAAGAGATCCCAGGAACTTGTGACTTCAATCCAAGTGGCTCTTGGCAGGCTTCCTCATTCTCTGCCCCTGAGGGGTCAGCTTGTCTTCACCGTGGTTCTGTCTTGCTCATTCTTCTTCTGTACAGCTTGGGCAGACAGAGCTGGATCGGAGGTATACATGCAGATATCCCATTGTTCCAGAAGCTTCCCTGTGTCCGATACCATGGGTCTCAGTTGTGGTTCCAAATAAGCTCTCTATGGGCATGAGGAGAAGTGCTATGTCATTTGAGGCTTCTCTTTGCAGAGCACGGTGCTCTAGATGAGTGAGGTGGTGAGCTGCAGGCCCACCCTCTCTCCAGTAGAGCCTGATGGGGAAGATGGGTCTTAATCTTGTGACTAGCAGAAAAGCAGGTCAAGAGAGTGGCATTGAGACATAGCCAGGCATCATATTGACCTCAAGTTCCCCTCAAGTCCATTGAGTCTGAGTCAGAGTGAACTCGGGAGTGGGGGCGTGGGGGAGAGGGAGCAAGTAAGGCCAGTGAGGGGATTAGGAGAAGCCTCATCCTGTGGCTGCTGCAGAAGGAGACTGATCATTCTTCTTTAGACTGCCTCCCACAGGAGACATTCTGGGTTTCCTCTCTATCCCACAATGCATCAAAGTCCACCTTCTTATGGGGCCAGGTGTTAGGAAGTGGATGAATGCTTTTTCCTATCTTTTAGGCTCAGGCTTTTATTGAGAGCTGAAGGATCCAATTCTGAGAGGGACATAGGGCTGACTGGCTGGAGAGAGTGACAGAGAATGATCTAAGCCCCAGGGTCCAGTCTGACCTAGGAGGGAGACACTGGTGACATCTGAGTTGGACAACCCTCATTAAGCATGTCTTCACTGATTCTGTGCTCCTGGCAGTTCAGACAAACCTGGGTCAGTTCTGCCACTTGCATTAGGGGGCAAAGGTCACTGATCTTTATTCTCAACCATTGTACTAAGTCTTCATTATAATTTGATTTTATTCATTAAAGTTATAGTTACCTTAGCTCTCTAAGCTCTTTGATTTGCAAGTCATGGGAAAGTGACACCTAATGACAACACTATGCCATTGAGTGGGATTTGGCAGAGAGTGGCTCTTCTGGGTGCTTGGGTGTGCACCCCTGTGCAGTGACAGTGACAGAGTGTGGACGCCTTGACTCACAATCAGGCACAGCAGTTCACTCTTTTGCATTTTCTTTCTCAGTTTTCTGCTTCAGAGCAGATGCCACCCTCCTGATGACAGAAAGGCTGCTGCAGTCCAGCCTTCAAAAAGGCCTCCTCCTTCTTCTGGCCCTACATTTGATGACCAGGCCTCATAGGGCAGGATGCACCAGCAGGACTCTCGTGGTCCCTCCTAAACTAGGGGTACTATCATACCTTCAGACACAGGGGTAGAGGGCAGGAAAGGCTCCTCACAGGAAGGGCTGTTATAAATATTTAGGGCTGCGAGAAATAACTAGATGTCATACATGGGATTGGGCCTTTACTCCATAAAAAATGAAGGGCAAGCCCACCCAGATACCAGTGGACAGAGTTCACAATGACCATCTCCCTGACTGGGTTCAGGATGTGACCTCCCAGGCCACTAGCCCCACAGCGCTAAAATTTTGTTGTGATTGGTCACTTCCATTTTTCCAGAATTTAAAAATATTTGAGGTGCCAAACTTTTCAAATTTCCCAGGTACTAGCAAAATTAAAGTTACTTTAGCTTTTCTATATCTTTTCTGATCTGAGAGCAGAAACCATAAACATGCCAACAACAAATCGATGAGATAATTATTCTGTAATGAATCCAAACACTGTGCATTAACCTGACAAGTGGCCAAAGCTCTCTTGAACTTCTTGGAATCTTGCTGGCTGTTCCAGCGAGGAGGCCAGTTCATGGGGTCTGCATTCATTGCCTCTCCTCTTCCATCAGAGTCGCGGAGGGGCCTTTGAGCCTAGTCTGTCCCCTGAGCCACCGTAGCCCCACTAGGAAAGCCCCGTCTTTGGTCTACACTGAGGCCCCTTCAGTGTTCAGGGCTGTCAGTTTATCCCTAGCTCTTGTGCCCAGCCCAGCTCTTGCTCTTGCCCAGATTAGTACCTGCAGGACCATGGCTATTACTGTGCACAGAACTTCATGTACCTGCTACCCCTGTCTTACTGTTCTCCTTCCCAGAGCCCATACAGGAGGAACCTTCCACCCCCAGACTCTCTGTCTGGGCTTCATGAGGCTGTAGTAGGAAATGCTCCCTACAGAGCCACAGAGGGTAGATAGTACTGCCCACAGTCCCTTTGACTCTGTATAGAACAGCTTGGTGGCAGGTGACCTTCCTCAGAGACCGGCCATATAGGTAGCTCTCTGGCATAAGTCCAGTGCATCTTTGCTGATTCAAGTACCTCTTCTTCAAGTGTTGTGGTCTGCTGTGGGATATGTCTTCACTGCCTCCCAGTGTCTCTGAGTATCTGTCATCTCTTGCTTGCCTCCCAGAGCTGGTAGGAGAACAATGGGTTAGAAGGGGCAGATGCAGCATGCTTGGGGAACTTGACTCTTAGTGCCTGTAGTGGGTACAGGCTGTTGACTTCCTGTGCCAAGCTGCTCTCTTCAGTAAGGAACAAGGAGCCTCTTGCTCAGTACCCCCAAAAGGGCTGGGTTTCATTCTGCAGACATCTCTGTTACTGGCCACCTTACCAAACTCCTGAGAGAGAAGGAGGGAGCATCAGGCTTTGCAAGTGAGATCTGGGGCTGGAAACAAAATGAGTCCACAGGAACCAACAGTCTTGGCCAGGTGGATATGGAGCAGAGACTCAGCAGGGACTGACACCCCTTCCCCTTGGTCTTGGGGTTTTGAAAGTTTCTGGTAGCATCAGGGAGGGAAATCCTATTGACAAGGATGCTAGCAGCCCTTGTCATACAGAGTCCCCTCAGGACTCCAACTAGACCTGCTCACTCACAGTCTTATTAAGGTTTTGCTGTCACTGTGAAGTGCCTGCAAGGACTGCCTCTCTTGGCTGTTCTTGCAAACATTGATCCTGGGATGTGAAAGCAGGGTTAAGTAGGGTGTGACGCTTCTGTCTCCAGGAAGGGGAATTTATTTTCATTTTAGCATTCTGTGTGCAAGGCTGTGGCTTTCTGGGATCTCACACTCTGGGATAGGGACAGCATGTATATGTGCATGTATGTGTGTATATGATGTATATGTATATGTAAATGTATATGATATATGTGCATATGTAAATGTAAACGTATATGGCATGTATATATGTAAATGTATATGATGTACATGTACATGTTTATGTACATGTATATGTACATGATGTATATGCACATGTATATGATATATATGTACATACATACACACATACAAAGGGACTCTCAGCTAGAGCAGAGCAAACCTTGAGTTAAGTCCTGGGTGATGTGCACTGTCAACAAGGACATGACCATGCTGAGGACCCTAGAGTCTCAGACCCACAGAGTAATGGCAATGCCTTACCCCTGTGTGAGGCTTGGAGGGAAATGTCAAAGCCTTCCCTTTAGGTCTATGTGTGGATGTTGACAGTGTGGACAGAAAATATCTGCCATAGTCTTCTCCCCCATGATATTCATGGCCTGAAGATTGTTCTCCTTCAGAGACTGTTCCCTACCTAGATTAGCGAAACCTGTCACCTTAATCCAGCTGTATACTGTAACCTAGTTTCCTTGTTCAGCTATTTGCAATAGCCCCACATCCATCCCTGCTCAACTCTATATAATAAACACACTGAGCTTCCAGGGTTCTGTAGCTTCTTCAGCTGAGAACCCATTCCACCCTGCCCCAGCTTTCTGTCTGTGTATATGTCCATGTCTATCTTTTCTTCATTCCCTCACTACCCTAGTTAGGTCCGTCCCTGGGATCATCTAGTCGGGTCTATCCCTGGAATTACGGCAAACATGAGCAGCACAGTTCCTCTACAAGCACAGTACATGATCTTTGCTGCTGAGCCATCTCTCCAGCCCCGGTGCCAGCTCTTGGGTCCTCATCTTCTTTTCCACCCTCCATACTCAGAGGTGGATCAGTTCTGCCGTGTTAGGGAGTGGCTTATGTTGACCTGTGGGAACCCTGTCACATAGCCAGGCACCTGGAGTTTACCATTCCTAACAGCTGAGGTCAGCACCAGCCCAGTGAGACTGATAGCCAGGCACCTGGAGTTTACCATTCCTAACAGCTGAGGTCAGCACCAGCCCAGTGAGACTGCCCATTGCATCCTTATTCTTCACAGAGAAGCCCAGCCCGTGCCCCATGTCATAGTGGGAAGCTGCTCCTGTCTCACTAGTCTGCTGCTTCTCACCATGGAATCGCCTGAACTGTCATTGTTACCCAGTGCTTCAACACACAGATCCTGGACCCAGTCTCCTTAAGCTGGGGCAGATCCTAGCAATCTGAGTCTTATTAAACCCTCAGGTGATCTTCATGCATGCAGACACTTGCAATTATCTACTGTAAATCTAGAAGGTTCTCTTTTAATGAAAAAAATTAAATTAGAATGTATATTTTTATATATGAATATTTTGCCTGCATAAATGACTAGGCATCATGTGCATGCCCAGTACCCACAGATGCCAGAGAAAGGTGTTAGCTCCCCTGAAACTGGAGTTAGAGATGGTTGTGACCTGTCATGCAGGTGCTGGGAATTGAACCCCAATCCTCTAGGAAGAACAGCCAGTGCAATCTCTCTAGCCCCAGCCCAGAAGGTTCTCCATACTTAATAGTTGCAGGACAGATCCTAACAATATTGTGACCCTCTTGGAAGAAGCTGGTTCTGTTTTGACATCCACTGCCCTTGGAACTTTAAACCTTGTTCTGGGTCCTTGAACACTGTTGGGAAGAGACAGGGAGCAGAGAGTGCAGCATGGAAGATGTATATCTGTGCCTCCTCCCTACCATTTGGATTATGGCTCTCAACGATCAACCATCAGGAAGAGGATGTAAACGCACTGCAAGAAAACAAATGTCTCTCTGTGGTTGTGATACATGCTCCATCTGCTATCTTCAGCCTCTAACTCAGAGAGCTTCTGTCTTTGACCAGAGGCCATGACCATCAAAACTGCCTCTGGGTGCATTTGTCCCCATCAGTCACTTACTGACTGGGGGCAGAGAACAAAAGGCAAATCTGAAGTCTGCCTGTGGCAGAAGGCTCTGCATCATGATTACTGAGCATCTTCCCCTGACACTGACATAGCACAGTGCCACTTGCATTAATCCACCCACCTGCCCATAAGAACCACAAGGCTAGCTGCCATTCATGGAGGTCACATGCCTCCAAGAAGCATCACACCCTTCACCCTCAGATGTCTGCATGCTGATAATTTGTGTCCACTAAGTAACCACCTGGCTGAAAGAGTTGGAACTGATGATATGTTGCCTTCACCTGTCACAGGTTCTCATGGGGTTGGTTTGAGGTGGAATGGGTCTCCAGGAGTACTGAGCTCTGTGTTAGGAAGCAGTCCTGATCTTTAGTTCTGAGGACTCCTGCTCTTGAAGCTGTTCCTGCCAATGACACCTCAGCTGTATGGGACTGATCCAAGAGCTATCAGCCTTGTCTTTTGTAGAATGGAGAGTTGTCTAGAGAGCCTGGGGAGAGATCACAGAGGACATTGAGGTCAGGGAGGACATTGACCTAGGATTAATAGAGGAAGATTGAGGAGGGATAGCCCAGATACCTCAGATGAGGCTGACAGGCATTGGCTCCCTCCCCTCTCAACCTGGTGCCAGGAGGTCAGCTGCCCACTGTTACCCCTAGTAAAAATTTATTAGCCTGGCAGTTATCAGGCTTCATTCGTTATCTGACTTTATAAGGTTCCCCGACTCTGTGGTAGGCTTTTGGGGGGGGGCAGCTATGGTTCTGTATCTTCTGCTTCCTCCCTCCCAGAGTCCAGACACCACTGCACACAGAATTTGCTCAGGATGGGCTTGAACACATACCCTTTATTTAGGGTGAACCAGGGGTATATATTAACCTTGGAAAGTGGGAAGGGGTTTTTCTCAGGGTGAAGTTTCATTAGCTAGAGTTTAAAGTACTGAGAATAGCTTCTTTGGATGGAGAGGCATTCCAAGAATCTTAGTTACTTGCTGGGTGGGTTCTTATTGAGAAAAGAGAAGTTGAATTTGTAGGTCTGTCAAGGTCTACTTGGACCTTCCCTAGGTTGAGGGTGTAGGGGTTCAGGCTCTCCAGAGATCAGAGAAGAGGAAACTCTGTTAAGGAGAGTTTTACACTGTATGGCAAGCTTAGAGAGGCCGTCCTGTCATGGTAGACTTTCATCTTAATTAGCAGGGTTTCCCCACATGACCCCCAACCCCTGGGAATGCAGATGAAGGACCTTCCAACACCCTTGTCCAGGCTAGTTGTACACAACCATATAAGCCTTGCCCCAGAGACCCTGGCCACCTCCCCAGGGGCATAAATACTCCTTTCTCCCCCAACCCATTAAACTGAACCAGTTCTCCAAAGCTGTTCTGGGTGTGTGAATTCTTTATCCACACACTGCCAGCCAAGGCCTTACTTTGGATCCACCCTCCCTGGCCAAGCTCAGAGCCCCAGGGTACATGAAGGGTCCTGGGGATAGTGCCTGCTACCCTCATAAGTCTCATGAGCCTTCTGTTGGCGATGAGAGCACTTTTTCCTCCCTAGGAAGGCTGCATTTAGAGGAGATTTAATCAGGAGAGAAGAATGGGTCTAAGGGAGTTGGGCTTTCAGTGCCCCCTGCTGGCAGCTCAGCAGCTTTGTAGTAATTGGCTGGGCCAGCGGCTATAATGTTAGTGGCTGTGCACCCAGCCACGCTAGGGCCCACGTCTCTCTCACTCTGCCTGCTTTCACGGATCTTCATGCTTCTTCATGATAATCCTAATGGAATGGCCACTGTCTTCTCTCTCCCTGTAAACTTTAGACAGACACTGGCCAGGCCCCATCCTCATGAGCTGGGGTCTGAGGCACACAGGGTCTTTCCTTTCATCTGGCCCTTGTTGGGAGAATGACTTTACCTTTTTTCCAGGGTACAGACCATAGCTGCTGTGGCTGGTGCCTAAGCTAGGAGGAGGCAGGGGGGCAGAGCAGGTGGGATGGGGGCCTTTCTGTCCCACACTAGTGTAATGTTGATATAAAGGCCAGGGCTTCAGCAGCCATGGTGGAACTTTGGGGGAAATTAAACATAGAGGGCACATTAGAAACAGGGCAGAGCCGGCCCTTCCCCTACTGTGGTGATCACAAGGCCAGCTCTGCACTCTACTTCCCACCCTGACTTTTGATGGAAGATGGCTTCCATCTTGTCTCAGATCCTGTGGCTTAAGGCTGCTCACAGTCTCCCGACTCATAGGTCACATGAGAATGTTTCCCTGCTAGCCGTGGGATAACTAGGAGTGCATCCCCCATTGCTGGAACCTTAAACATAGAGCATTCCTAAAGTCCCATGGCTCTGATTCTGCTGAGGTGGCAGATATTGATCTGGACCTCTGTCATTCTGAAGGATGTAGAGTAGGGATGCCATGGTGCAGAACCCTGATCTCTGGGCAGCAGGGCTCAGAGTTCTTCTGCCTCTAACCCAGCCAGATGTTCCTGCCATGAAGGCCATTGACATAGAAAGTAAAAGGCAGGGACTTTGGCAGATGGTGTTCTGTTGCACACTCTTCAACCTCCAGGGACAGTTGAGCCATTGCCTACCCCTGGCTGCCTGAGAGCTTCTTCCCAGGGCACATCTACCTAATGAGACAGACAGCTGGACAGCAGGAAGTGCTGGCAGAGGGGGACATCTGCCTTGAGATGATGTCATCTATTTTTCCCAAAGCTTAGCTAAAATCTATTGAAACTGGAAGCTTAAGAAGACTTGGTTGCATGTATGAATTATGGATGCTGCTTAGTTTCCTTCTAGGCTGGATATTTTGACTCAGCCCAGGCAGTAGCCCAGGCACACTGCAATCATGGCCAGAAAGTGCAGGTAACTTGTGGGAGCTGGTGATCCCTGTGGAGTCCCCAGTCATCCACTCTCCTGCAGAGACCTAGCCTTCGGTTACACAGTTTTATTTTCCAAGACAGGGCTTCTCTGTGTAGCCCTGGCTGCTCTGGAACTCACTCTCTGGATCAAGCTAGCTTCGAATCCAGAGATCTGCCTACATCTGCCTCCTGAGTGCTGGAATGAAAGATGTATATCACCATCACCTGGCATTGTTTAAAATGAGAAAAGCTGATGCTCAGCCAATCTTGCCAGCAGCCACAAACCTGTAAGGTTTGCTTCTTTAAATTAGCTTCCAGTGTTCAAGGACCATGACTCTACTCTGGCCTAACTTTAGATATCTGGTTCTGATTTTTTTTTTCTAATCTATCTATATTTCCCCAGTATGCAGCTGTCAGTCATTCCAAAGGTATCTGTTGTTGCTTTTTTAAAAAATTACTTCTTATTGCAAAATATATTTGCTGTAGTAGAAACTTTGTCTTTATATTTACTGTAGAAAGAAATTAGTCTAAAAAAAAGAAAGAAAGAAAGGCTGAATTTATATAACACACAAGGGGAGAAAAATCACGTTTATCAGTCAGCAAGAGCCCCTAAACATGGTTTGGTGCAAGGACATTGCTGGGTGTGCCTAGTGCTTACTGTTCTTCAAATTGTGATAGCCATCTCTATGACAACTCATTGTTGATGAGTCATATCATTCAGTGATATGACTTAATTACTAATTAATTAATTGTGTTTAGTCTGTATGTATCTCTACGCTCTATATGTCTTCCTCATGCTCTCAGAGGCCAGAAGAAGGGCCACATGGGTGCTAGGAATCAAACCGGGGTCCTCCGCATGAACAGCCAGAGCTCCTAAGCGCTGAGCCATCTCTAGCCCCAAAGCCCTGTCTTTAGCACACATTTTCCTTCTTTGACTCTTTCTCTGGGCTGTGAACTTGACAGAAGATGAGTCTGCTTTGCTAGCTTGAATGTTCTTTTCCTTGCTTCTTTGCTTCCTTCCTACCCCCCCCTTTTTTTTTTTAAGGTTTATTTTTACTTAAGAGTACAGGGTTTAGGGCAGTGGTAGCACACACCTTTAATCCCAGCACTTGGGAAGCAGAGACAGATGGATTTCTGAGTTCGAGGCCAGCCTGGCCTACAGAGTGAATTCCAGGACAGCCAGGGATACACAGAGAAACCCTGTCTAGAAAAAAACAAAACAAACAAACAAAAAAAAAAGTACAGGCTCTCTCTGTAGATCAGGTTGACCTTGAACTCACAGAGTTCAGCCTGAGTGCTGGGATTAAACACGTGTGCCACCCCTGGGCTACCTGACATTGAGTTTTCAATGCTGAAGATAGAGTCCAGCCCCTTGGGAGAAACTTCCAGGGTGAAGTTCAGCTGTCTGGTCACCCAGGGGCCACTTCTTTACCAGGTAAAAGAAAGTGCCAGGGACTAAGACTGACTTCCAGTGGATCTTGAACATGGTGGGCAGGATGGCTGGTCCAAGGTAGGCAGTCATTACTGACTGTTCCTAGGACTAGAGTACAGTGTGTAAACAGCCATCGAGGACTCGGTAATCCATATACTGATAGCTGACTAGTGTGGAGTCCTGGAAGCTGGGTACATTCAACACTTGTAACTGGCGACAAACTCCACTAAGACTTTTCTGGGCATGCAGACCACTTTGAACACACACCATGAACCAGCAAATGAGCTGTCATGAGCACATGACTACCCTCCAAGGGAACCTAAATCCCTTTTCCCCCCAACTATGTTTGTGTGCTATAAGCTTGCAATTAAAATGAAGGCAGGTGTTACTGCACAGACCACACATAGGAAGTGAGCAATAGAGACAGCGCTGGAGGGGGCCGGGCTGCTTTTAATGCTGAGAGCTGCAACACATCTCTGAGACGCGCACTCTGTTCTTGAAAACCAAAATTGACTTTGATGTCTTCTGAGAGCCTTAATGCAATTTTAATTCACACCAAACCCTCTTTGCAGCTCTCCGAACCCCTCAGAGAGCATCAGGTGACACAGCAGGAGAGTCAAGGGAAAGCTTGGGCTGGCTGAATGGTTATAAGGGATGGCTTAGCACTCAAGCTTGTCCCACAGAGCACAGTCATGGGGACATCTGGAATCCATACTGTTGCAAGAGTTTTCTTCTGAGGGTGTCTTGTTAAGGTTTCACTGCTGTGAACAGACACTATGACCAAGACAAGTCTTACAAAGGACAACATTTAATAGGGGCTGGCTTACAGGTTCAGAGGTTCAGTCCATTATCATCAAGGTGAGAGCATGGCAGCATCTAGGCAGGCATGGTGCAGGAGGAGCTGAGAGTTCTTCATCTTCATCTGAGAAGACTGGCTCACACAAGGTTAGGAGGAGGGGTCTCATTGCCCACCTCCACAGTGACACACTTCCTCCAATAAGTCCACACCTACTCTAACAAGAACACACCTCCTAATAGTGCCATTCCTTGGACCAAACATTTTAAAACCATGGTCAATTCCACCTAAGTTCACCCGGGGGAACCAACTAGTTTATTAGGCTTCTTACAGAGCAGAGGTGAGGTGTTATGAGCCTGAGTATGGGTGATCTGAAAGTAGCCACACTGGAAGGTCTTCACTCAGCATAGATATGTCTTCCCCACAGCTGCATAGATGGAGCCTCCCTCTATTGATGTTTCCCAGTCTAAATACTCTAGCCCTTCCCTAGGGACCCACTGGCACTTGCAATTAGGGCAGAATTGCATATAAATAGCTAAGAGTAGTGGCCAGATACTCAGGTGAAAGTCCAACAGACTCCTGCTCCCCCAGGAGACCATCAATAATTAACAAGGGGAGTGGCTTAGCACTATCCTATCATAGGAAGGTGGTCCCCCTAAGGGTTCTGTGGCTTCTTCCATTGTCCCCAGTTTGGCTGGTCATTGGCATGCCGTCCCACAGTGGGATGTCAGGGTGTATTTATGGTGAAGAGTAGACATACAGCAGGATGTGGTCCGGGTAAATCATCCCCACCCCCTCCACCTCACAAGATCTCTAGCTTCATCTCCTTTCTGAGTTCTGGGATGGACGACGTCAGCTCTATTCTTGAAGATGCCCAACCCTTCTAAATCTCTGGTCCCCACAGCCAGCCTACCAGTCACACCACCACATTCAAGGCCAGCATTTGATGTGGGAAGGCACTGGGGCACCCTGAGTGTGTTGTAATCCGGGAGGATTTATGAAGTAATTCTATATGGAATGTCCATGTAAGCTCTTTTTTTTATCTCAGAGATAAAGGCATCACTGCTAGAGATTTATTGCTCCCAAGAAGCTGGGAAAGCAATCGATTCAGGAGGGTTATTTTATTTAAACATCTTGATGCTCCCCGAAAGAGTGAAGGATGATTCACTATAATGCCCAGACATACAGGAGGGTCCGGGGTAACTCAACAGAGCCCGTTTCCCTTTGAGGATCAAGGAACAAGCCAACACTACTGGCCTACCTACTTTTGGTTCCCCCAAGGTTTCTTGTGTTCAGGACAAAAAGGAAGAGGCATGGCTTCTTGAAATACTAGAGCAATAGGCTGGGGCGTTCAGGATTCTGTGAGACCATCACAACTGGCTTCAGATTTTTTTTTTCTTTCCCATTTCAGTTGTCACTGTGGCTTCTGGCTTTGTTGTGGCACATGCGGACCATTCTTATTTCCTTTTGGATCGGTCCTATCAGCCCTGGGGCAGGTTTGAGGCTCGAACTGATTGCACAGGCAGAGGTCACATGACTGACCATGAGCCAATCCCTGGAGCCCAAGGCTCGGCAAGTGGGGCACTTAATAACCTTTTCCACTGGCCCTGTGTCAGGCTCTGACATTCATTCTGTTTGAGCAGAGTCAGGACAGAAGATTTCCATGGACCGGGGGGCTCACAGGTGACCAGCTTGTTATGATTGTCATGAAGTTGGTTGGAGTTCCTGCTCTTTCACAGTGCTCCTCCTAGTCACGTCCCAGTATCCTAGTCCCTGTTTCCAACGGGACATTAATAAGCGGAAGACCCTGGAGGACAGAGGAGATGAATCAAACATGACCTATGTCTACACACAGTAGCCTGAACAAGAAGGCAGCCCATGTATCATCACATCTCCAGTGGAAGGTTTCCCAGAATTGGAGAAATGGCTGGGAAATCATAAGTAAATACTCTTGACCACTTTATGGGGAACCCCATCATAGCTACTTAGCATACTCAGCATCCAGGGCCTTTCTGTGTCAACCCTGGAGGACCAGAGAATCACCCCATTATCCTCACAGTCAATTTACATCCCCAGTGTGCCCCTTGCCTGTGTGTATGAACCGGCCATACACTCTGAGAAATAATTTCATTAGCCACCTCATTTTCAGCTGTACATGGCTTTATTAAAAGCTTCCTCTTAGGAATTAAATTTTTCATGCTTGATTTCCACCTGATGGTGAATTCATTGCAGAATTTAGTTAAATTTATTTCAGGGCTCTGTGAGTGTAATAAGGTGTGCACCAATATCCAGCAAATGGGTTTCTTCCACTTTTCTGGTGTATACACCCAGAGACTGTCAAAGGTATTCTGATGGGCGCGTTGGACTTTTTTCCTTCCCAAGTGTCACACCATAGGAAGCAAAGGAGTGGTTTGGCAGAAACCAGCTAGTTTCGTTTCTGTCTGGTAAGTTTATTAAAGTCTATTGGACTCTTTACGGTCTGTTCTTGTTATTCTTCCAGCAGGATGACTACTCCCAGATGGACCTGTAGGTTAAATGACTTCTCATGGTCCTGACATCCATCCTATAAGAGTTTTAGAGAATTCCAGTTTAAGCTATTATTCCTGTTGTTAATCATAAACTCACCCAGCGTTATCAAGGAATTTTGCAACACTAGGCTGGGGTCCCTGCTACAGATGGAGGGAGGGCACCCCCTTCCCCAATTAGTTCCAGGCTCTCGTAGCTGCTGCAACAACTGGTGTACAACCTCATGTATTCTTTTTTTCTCCAAAATCATTTCTAAGACATGAACATATTTATGGGGACCATGTGGCAATTTGACATATGTAAATGATGCTTAATGAGCAGTTCAGGATAATTAGCATCCTCAACTCTTTACACGCTCATCATCGATCTATGCAGGGAACTTTTAAACTCTTCTAAGGTTTTCAATGAAGCTTTCTGTATTTAGCAGCACCAGTGAGTGGCTACCAGGCTGGGGACTACATATCCCACATTCCTTTGTGGCTAAATTCTGAACAACGGAAGGTAGACAGGTGGGCTCTTGCTTAGATGACTTGGGTGAATGTTGAGGTTGGGTCCCGGTTCAGCTACATGGATATCGATTGTACCCAGGGAAGGAACAGTATCAGGGAAACATCCCCTGAACTCTACTTGCAACTCTCCTGTAATGTTGCCAGAGCAGTATGTTGACCCAACCATAGAGGCAGCAACACTGAAATCCAATCTCCAATGAAATGTGTCAGAGTGGGGAGCGTAAGAGTGGGAAGAAGGGGCTGGAAGGTTAAGGACCCTAAGGCTGACCAGGAGACCCTCAATTCTTATCTCCTCCTCCCCATTTCCACTATAGTCTCCTTGTTTCCTTGGAAGAGCCAGCCGATGCTGAGAGCTCTCCATCTCTACCTCTTGCTCTATTGGGTTTCTTTCTGGCATTACCGTGTCTGTGAGCCCATTCATGTCTTGGCCACCTTTGGAGACTGACTATGACATTGAGAAGTTTGACTTCAAGTCAGAGGAAGTAAACAGACAAGTGAGCAATATGGAATCATATCCTTCATGTAGAAATGGGATGGAAGTTTATGATGGTGTGGTTGTCAGAATAATGGTTTCCATGGATGTCCACCACCTATCTAGGGTATGAGACTTTGTGATTATGGATATGGACCTTGAAATCACAGGGGATCTAGAGCTCAGGTGGCCCATTGTGACCATGTCATTAAGGAGGAGAAGGGGCAGCAGGTTTGGAAAAGAAACTGACATGAAACTACCCTTTCAGAAAGTGAGCTATGAGAGAGAGAGAGAAAGAGAGAAAGAGAGAGAGAGAGAGAGAGAGAGAGAGAACATGGCCTATGGGGGGCCATGGCTGGATCTTGAGTTAAGAAAACATAAGAAGAGACCATGTATTATACAAGAGGCAGTGTGACAGGTGTTGTAGGTGCCACTTGATTCCATAAATATCCCAACCAAAGTGTATTTATACAAAATGCTAGGAAGTGATGGTAGGGAAATGAGGCAACATGATGCTGAGTTGGAGGGATAGCCAGCTATCAGAAGAGCAGTCAGTGATGGTACAGCTGGGTCACACCTCTTCTAAGTCCAAGTGCTCAAGCACATTGGTTTGGGTGAGCGTCTGGATGAGTTTCCCATCATGTAGATCCTGATTAAGAGTTGTCTCCTGCCCATCACACTGCTGCACATGGACCCACTTTCCTCCATCCTGCTACACAAGCAACTTGACCTTCCCGTCATCTATCATTACCTCATGGAACTCCAACTTCAGCTGAAAGCTGACCTCTGTGTTCTCAGAGGGCCCATGTGTCTTTATGATGCTAGTACCCCCATTTTTCTTCATGACTATGGTAGGTTTGGACGTGCAAGCCACCCACCTAGTAGCAAAGCCCAGGTAGTCATCCAAATTATTGCTGACTGTGAGTTTCAGGTGCCCATAAAGCTGTTTGTCATGGTGAGGCCAGGCTGGAAAATAGTAAGAGCAAAGATATTGCTGGGGGCTCAGAACCAGCCTACCACTTTTGAGGTACAGATTATACTAAGAGAGGAGATTGTCACATTGGAGAAATCAGCCATGCCTACCCTGTAGTTTGCTCATTGAAACAAAAAACTGACAGACACTGCTCTGAGCATGTAGATCTCAGTGTCGATCAGGGAGGGGTAACCCAGCCCCCAAAGTTATAATAGTTAGAAATATCATCGTGTGCAATCAAATGACTTCTCACCTCAAGGCTCGGTCATGTTCCTCTTGTTTCAGGGTTTCCTCTGATAATAAAACTCATTCTGAAGGGGGAATTTGTCTCGAGTTTCTTCTCCATCAACTAACTGAAGCTTCTTTTTGTTATAACACTGGGCAAGAATCAACTGAAGGGAGGAAGAATTTTTTTCTGTTCATAGTTCAAGGGGATATAGTACATTATGGTGGGGAAAGCTGGTGGGAAGCTCCCATGGGTGGTGGGATTGAGAATGGGAGTCTTCTTGCTTATGTCCCAATGGATAATGGGAGGCAGACTGGGCAGGTTATCAACACCTCATAAGCATGTGTAAAATACACACACACACACACACACACACACACACAGCCTTTATTTTTTAAATATGCCTTATGCAGCACAATAGCTGGGCAACTGCTTACCTTCCATGCTGTTAGAATCCACTTTCCTATCAATAACTCATAGTTGCTACTTACTGTTTTATCTGGGCTGCTCTTAGCTTCAATTAGGCAGCACTCTGGGGCGCATTCTCTTGACTCATAGCCCATGGAAGCTCTCCTTTCTTCTCTCCTGCACATTCTTCTTTATACCATGGTAGCTTCTTTCTCGTCCCTTTCCCCTTCCTCATGGTCCCAAGCCCAGGAAACCTAAACCCTGTCTATGCCTCTTCTCCCCAGCTATTGACTGCTGCCACCTTTATTTACCAATTAGAATTAACTGAAGGCAGGGTCCCTTTGGAGTTCTACTTACTTATGGACTCTCTGGTCTTTGGGGCAGTTTTAGGAGGCTCCAATTAGCATTGGAATGCAGGCAGCATCAGGCCAATCCACTACAAGCATCTCTTAGTGACCTGTGACCCACTTCCTCATACTAAGCCCCACATGCCAAAAGCTCTACAGGTTCCCCAAACAGTTCGGCCATCTGAGGACAAAATGTTCAGACCTTTTATACTCATGTCTCTAAAAAAACTGAGGAAATGCAGAACCAGGCTGACTGCCATCTCCGAAGGTGAGTGTGTATGCAATTGTCAAGGCCAGGACTGATCTTGAGATGGGGCACAAATCAGGTGTGAGAAGGGCATGCCCAGGAGGAAACAGCACAGCATCCCACAGTGCCCCAAAAGTCAGAGCAGGTGACTAAGTAAGTCTGTACTTCTGTCACTCTGAGCAAGGGCCCCATGAGTGAGTCCCCACCCTGCAGGACCAATGCTACCATTTCTAAACAAATGTGGTGGAGGCCCAGCTGACACCTTCCGACACAGAAAGCTCTTGGCTCTGTCAGAGTGTTTTCATTTTCTGTTAAGATGACTGTGTTTTGTGCTTTCCCATCCTGACTGTGAAAACCATACATCTAAAGATTGATTTTGTTAAGAAAATGGCTCTTTATGATCTGGGCTTTCACACATTCACAGGCTCCTGGGGGCCATTTATACTCTTGCTGGCAGGTCTGAGCCACACACCATCACTTACAGAGCAGGGAATCCCTCCCTGATCTAACCAGCACAAAGGCCACAGCATAAGTCTCAGAACACTGTGCCCTGTGGGGAAAGGCAGGGTTCTTTCTGGAGTACACATGGATTTTATGATGACAGCCTGTGTCCAGGACAAGACTTAGGTGGACCTAGGACTTTGACCCCTTGCCTGAGGTACTTCCACTCCATTGGCCTCCACCACCGTACCAGGACCATGCCTCTCTGGTTCTGGCTGTGATCAGAACTAGCACAGGTAAGTTCTGTGAGTTAAACTCACCTGAAGGCAACTCGGGGAAGGCAGAGGCAGTGAGATATGACAGAGTGACATCTGCTCAGTCAGTCCCAGGTGGAGGTGAAATTGACCTCAAGCCAACAATGTGAATTCCACTGAGCCCTTCCCAACTTCATACACCAGTATCCTACCTTCACAGTGAGGTGTCTGGGGGTGGCTGCTCTCTGTTCCTCTGTGTGACCAGTCCTTGTTCTTTCTGGCCCTTTGACTAGCCAGGCCTTTCAAAGGTGATAGAGTCATGGGCAGAGTCCTCAGGATGGCATTTCTGTGCTTCATATGGTTCAGATATGAAATGTCTTCTTGGGATCATGTGTTAAATACTTCATGCTTACCTTATAATACAGTGACGCTGCTTTGAAAGGTTCTGGAAGCTGTAGGAGATGTGGGTCTTGGTGGAGGAAGTAGATCATTGGATGTGACTCTGAAGGTTGTTCCAGAGTCTTGTTTCTCCTTTAAGCTGTTTGCTCAGATATTTTAGTCACAGCTGTAAAAGTAGCTAACAGTGCCTTTGCAACAGAGAACCCACAAGGCCCCCTTCTTTCTTCTCCACAGGAAGATGCAGTAAGAACTCAGCTGCCTACTATTTAGAATGGGGCCTTCACCAGAACACACCCTGTCTGTCACTTGACTTTGAACTTCTGGCCTCCTGAACTGTGAGGGCATTTCTGTTGTTTTAGCCCCTTGGCTGGGGAATTTTTTAAAAGTATGATTATCTTTGTTTCTTTTACTGTTGCTATAACAAAAGCAATACAAGAGAGAAAGGATTGATTTGGGCTCACAGGTCAAGGGTACAGTCCATCATGGTGTGGAAGTCAAGGAACGTGAGGCTGCAGGGACTCAAAGCAGGTGGTCACATCCACAATCAGGAGGCAGAGAGTGATGGATGGTTGTGCTCAGCTCTTTCTCTTACTTTTAATAGACCCCAGGATTCCAGTCTAGGGAATGGTGTCCCCACAGTGGGCAAGTCTTTCTACCTCAATGAACTTAAGATACCATCCCCTACCCCAACACACAGTCATACCCAGAGGCACATCTCCCAGGAAATTGTGGATCCTGTTAAGTTGACAATTCACACTAACCATCATAATGCTGAACTAAGGTGGGCATTCCAGAGGACTCCTGTCTCATCTGTGTAATACACTTCAGCTGTGTACTCTAAAGTACGTGCACCATCACCTGCACCTCCCTGACTCTGAGAGGCATGATCAGGCGAAGCCATAGCTCTCTTGTGGGCTGGAGAAGATGAGTTTCCTGGGTCATTCTTTATCAAACAAAGTAGATCGGGACAGTAACAGGAGAAAGTAAATGGAGCATTGGGTGCTCCAGAAATGGGTGTTGTGATTGAAATGTGTGGGTACCCTTCACAATTCATATGATTGAAACCCTCACTGACACAATGGCAGAGCACAAAGATGTGCAACTTTCATCAGATGATTACGACATAACGATGGAGCCCCCGGGATGGTGACTAGGGATCTTATTCAAGGCTAGGAAGAACAGCATTTGGGGAACAAAGTTGTTTTGCTACATGAACCTACCTGTTCCTGAATGACGGGCTCCCAGCTCCTAGTTCTATCAGAACTGAATCTCTATTGTTTATAAATTACTCAGTCTGGTATTTTTGTTGTTACAGCAATCTACATGGACTAAGATGGAGGTTCTGACCCACCTGCAGGGCCCCTGAGGCTTCCCTGAGGGATACATGTTCCCTTGTGTTGGGAGTCAGTCAAGTTTGCATGCTGGAACGTAAGGAAGAGAAGATTAAGGAGAGAGAGAGGAAAATGATAGTGGCTGGCATGGAGCCTGAGGGACCAGGAGGGAAGGCTAAGAAATCTCTGCTGTCTCTCAGGTATAAAATAAAATTCATCTATAATGAGCTTACTGCATGCCCAGAAGATGCTTCCTTCCAGTTAGCAGGTGTGTGCGTGTGTGTGTATGTGTGTGTGTGTGTGTGTGTGTGCGTGTGTGTGTGTGCATGTGTACCAAATATGTTCTTTCTAAATCTCAGGAACCCACAAGCACACCAGAGTAGCAAGATCACAAGAAATCTGGAAATCAAATTTCATCTAACAGATTTAAGATTCTAGAGTCTAGATTTAAGCATTAAGGAGGAGATAATAAGAAATATAGCCTGGTGTGGCGGGGAGGGGAACAATGTACACTAATAGGACGAGATATCAGCATCTGGAGTTTGAGTGATGAGAAAAATGACAAGTGTTTGCAAAAGCCTTCAAATCCAGTGCCAGCTCCGCACAGGCTAGGAACACACTGTGACAAGCCCAGGAGTCCACTTAGCCTCATCCTAGCATATGTGATGGTGGTAGCTGTCTGAATTTGTTTTCTAGTGCTATGACAAACACCAAGACCAAAAGCAACCTGGGAAGGAAATGGTTTATTAAGGCTGCAGGTTTCCATCACAGTGCATCCCTGAGGGAAGTCAACTCATTCAGGGTGGAAACCTTGAGACAGGAACTGAAATACAGGACATAGAGGAGTGCTTTTCACTGGATTGCTTCCCATGGCTTGCTCACTCTGTTTTCCTACAGAACTCAAGACCATCTGCTCATGGGCAGCAGTTAGCCACAAGGAGGTGGGCACTCCTACATCTGTCATTAATCAAGAAGCTGTCCCATAGACAGGCTATAGGCCGATCTGATTGAAGCAATCCTTTAGTTGAGGTTCCATCATCTCAGATGACCTGAGCTTATGTCAAATTGAAAACAACAATAGCAACAGCAGCAACAACAACAACAACATCAACAACAGCACCAGGACCAGCAGTAGTAGCAGCAGCAGCAAATAACTAGGACAGTGGCCAAAGTATCTGTTCAGACTGAGCATGTCAGAATCTGGGAGGATTGTGTCTCATTTAGTTTACACCCTGTGTTACAGCCTTGAGGGGAAAGGTATCCTGGCTCTAGGGAACCAAAGAACACCACAAAGTCACACAGCACAACAAGCCTCACATAAGAGCTTTATTGGAAGAGACACAAGAGGGTGGGCACCTCTCCAGGGGTGAGAAAGAGCAGGGAACTGAGTAGGAAGCAGGCTTATGTAGGGTTTCTTGGGGGTGGGTTTTCCAGGGTGGAGATTTTCAGAGTGGGATTTCAAGCCTGAGATTGGGGCAAGCTCGGGAATTTGTGGGATTTCAAGTTCAGGTGTTGGACCATGTCAGGAAACTTGGTAAGATAGAGTGGGTCTGAGACCCATGATGAACAGTCAATAAACTGTATGGAAAGACATGGATTGTCTGTTCCATCGAAGCTACCATGGAAAGCATGGAGAAGGCCTTCACCTATAGAGCCTCAACCTAAGTCTCTGGTAGAAGGTTGTGCTTCCAGACAACCGCTGGCAAACTAAGAACAATCACGGATTAGCTAAGCCAGGGCTCCCATTTCTTCCCCTCCCCCCACACTGGGCTGGTTGCTGTCCTGAGCCTGGGAACCCCCAACAGTCCAGCCTCATTGAGGGTCTGTGCAGCACCCCAGCAGTGACTGAGTTCTCCAGGGGTTAGAGAACCTCAACTTTGGCTTCCCCCATCTTAGACTGCATTCTCCCACCCCCAAGTGGTGTCTCAGTGCTTATAGACACAGGAAGAAGCATTCAAACACTCCCCATGGGCATTTCACCTCCCCAGTGGCATGTCCCACATCCCAGTGGTGGGGCAGAAGGCAGATCCACAGATTGGTGAGTTTTTGAGCTCAGGGATTGGTGGGCTTTCAAAACCCAGAAGTGAGAGTGGACTTTTTACCCTACACACCCCACAGGGGAATTTCCACTGTTATCTCCTTCCCATATCTGAAGAAATAGAACTCACAGGTGCCGTGAGGTGTAGAGTGGGACCCTGCCCTTAGTGTCTCGATGCACCATAGTGAGGTGATAACAAACTGTACATGGAGGCTATCAAGAGTGACTACAGGATTGAGGCCCGAGTCAAGAAGCCTTAGGGTTAGATTTAGCTTGTTTGAAGTTCCAATTTGCCCAGCACTAGAAAGCATCCTGGTTCTTTGCTTTAACTTTCTGTTCATTATTGTAGGGTATTAGTTACTTGCTCATTTCTATGACCAAATATCTGATCAGAAACAATTTAAAGGAGGAAGGGTTTATTTTGAATTACAGTTTGAGGGTCCATCACAGCCAGGAAGGCATAGTACTGGGGGGGATGGGGGGAGCGGTAAGGCAGATGGTCACATTGTCCCCACAGTCAGGAAGCA
>JADRCH010000234.1:247902-285718 GCA_019843965.1 Rhynchomys soricoides
GACCAAGGGTTAAAACCTGAGAGATGTGGGGAGGGAGATGGGAGCGGGGGGGGGGGGGAGAGTGCTTGCTCACCTGCATGAGACTCTGTTTTCTCAGACAGTTCAGGACATGCTGTTTAGGGAATGGCACCTCCTTCAGTGGTCTGGGTCTTCCCACATCAATTAACTTAATTAAGGCAACCTACCATAGGCGTGGCCAGAGGCCAATTAAGGATATCCTTACTGAGACTCTCCTCCCAGGTTGGGAACACATTGGCAATTAAAGCTAACCATCATAAATAGGAAATTAAATGTCTCACACATGTTTATGTGTTAAAGTAGCTTGGCTTCAAATTTCGGGAGGTTCTGGAAACTTTAAGAAGTAGAGCTTAGCTGGAGGAGCTGGTCTTTGAGAGTGTACTGTCCTTGGTCTTTATCTATTGCTTTCCCTGCTTCCTGCCTGCCATGAGGTGAATGTTTTGCTTTGCTTCATATGTTTTCTGTCACAATGATGGTCTGTGTCCATTCACATGAGGCCAGGCAGCACTGGACTGAGGTCTCTGACACAGTGAGATAGAACCATTGTTTTTTCCTGTAAGTCATTTACCCGTGTGTGTGTGTGTGTGTGTGTGTGTGTGTGTGTGTGAGAGAGAGAGAGAGAGAGACAGACAGACAGACAGACAGAGACAGAGAGAAGGACACAGAGAGACACAGACATAGAAAGATACACAGACAGAGACAGAGCAATGGAAACTGACTGGATTGCTTCTTCTGCACTTGCTGATCATAGCTCTGGGCAACTGGCCCTATGGAGAAGCAGCCTATCCACCCTAGCTTCTGTTCCTGCAGGAAGCACAGCCCAACTGCTTTTAGCGTGTTGTACTATTTCTACATGTTATTGAATGTAGGTGTCTCAATAAAGCCCCATAAGCCAATGGGATGAGAAGACACAAATAAGTTTTTGCCATGAAAGCTGGGTTGGAAACAGTACTTAAGAAAGATCCTCTGAGTACAGTGAAGTTGAAGCAACTATGGAGACCTGGTAAAGATATTGGAAGATAGATAGATAGATAGATAGATAGATATGAAATTGTAGGCTTAGTTGCTTTATTTAAAAACACTAACAAAAGATTCTATAACTATAACTCCTGGGTGCTATTCCATTTCAGTGGTGATGTGAGAGTATATGAGTCATGGCTTTCTAGAGGACAGAGCTAACATATGTGTGTGTGTGTGTGTGTGTGTGTGTGTGTAAAATATGAAAGGGGAATTACTGGGTTCATCTACACAATCAGAGGCTGAGTAATTCCACAATAGCTCCCTGGTGATAAGGCAGAGAACATGGTAGCCAGTCCAAAAGCCTCAAAACAAGGCTGTCCTGGTTTGCTTTCTGTTGCTGTGATAAAACACTGATCAAAAGCAACTTGAGAAGGAGAGGGTTTATTTGTCTTACAATTCCTGATCTCAGTCCCTTTATGACAGAAGCCAAGGCAGCAGGTCAAGGCAGACACTTGGGGGCAGGAGCTAAAGCAGAGGCCATGGAGGAATGTTGCTTCCTTGCTTGTTCTCTGTGGTTTTGCCAGCTTGCTTAGTTATATTCCAGGACCATCTTCCCACGGGTGGCAACCCTCACAGTGGGCTGGACCCTCTCACATGAGTCATTAATCAAGGAAATGCTCCAAAGACATACCTGCAGGCTAGTCTGATGAAGGCATTGCCTCAACTGAGGTTCCCTCTCCCCAGATGACGCTAGCTTGGGTAAAGTCGTTAGAAGACTAACCAGCATAAAGGAGGAGTCAATGATGGGATCCTAGTTCAATGTTGAAGGTCCAGAAGCTCCTTGGAGGAGTCTGTAATGGGAGTCCATTAAAGGGCAGAAGAAGCAAGAGTCTTGATGTCCCTGGATAATGGATGCAGTTTACCAAGAACAGCCTGTGCTGGCTTCTTTCTTCCCACTTGGATCCCACTGCCTAAATGGCATCACCCACAGTTTAGGCAAGTCTTCCCAGCCTTAATTAGTCTTTGGTGGAGATAGCCTCACAGGGGCACACCCAGAGTGTCCTAAGCATTTTGTAATCTAGTCTATACTCAGGACCAATCATCACCAAGGAAGTAAGCCAGCCTCCAGTTAGGGAACCCAAGCTTGGAGGCTCAGTAGCAGTGGTAATGCATTCATTGCATGCAGCACTGCCAAAATGAGAAGTGTCAGGATTTTGTCGTGATTTCCCACCTTACCCTCCTTCACACAGTTAAGCAACTGACTGTGATGGTGTCTGCTGCAATTTGGTGTGCAATGGCAAGGAGTGTATGTAGTGTTTGGCTTTGTTTAGGCAGAAGACACAGAGCCTGCTGGGCACAGGGTATCCTTATAATCCCCACACTTAGGATATACAGGCAGGAAGTTCAAAGTCATCTTTGGCTACATAGCAAGCTTGAACCATCCGGACTCCATAATACTGTCTCAAAAATTTAAAAATGGATAAATTAAACAAAGGAAAAAATGGAAACTTTACTTGAAGAAACCAAAACTTTTCTGTCTTTACACTGGAAGTTCTAGAGTTGGGGAGTCTCTGGACTCCTCTGTTATTCCTACAGTCCTTCCCTTGCCTTCTTGTTCTACCTCCCCGATGTCCCTGCCTTCTGTTCCCTTCTGATTCTATGCATCTGTGACACAGTTTGTCCACTCTACTCTTCCACAAACTCTCCTGTAGCCATCCCTGACCAGTAGCTGACCACCACCAGTGGGTGGGTGAGGGAGCAGAGGGAGCTCCAGGGACTCAGACTCTGCCTAGATGTCCACGGTGGCACCAGGTCCTCAAGTACGGCCTCCTCTCTTCCATCCACTCATCCATCATATCAAGGCACACAAAGAGGAGGGGACCCAAGCCCTGATCACATCCTGCTATAGCCATGGTGTCTCTACTGAAGCAAACCAGCCAATGCTTCCGAGTATGTTAAAAGGTGTCACAGGGGGTTCATAGTCTGCTGTTCTTGTGATGGCTGACTGTGACACAGAGACCTATGTCCGGCTGTATCTCCACCATCTTCCTTCTGAGCATCTCTCCAACAGGGAGAGGGTGTGCTGTGAGAATGAAACAGAGTATGTGCCTAACCTGTCTCAGACAGAGAGAGGTGCACACATGGCAGGAACCCCTCTAGCTTCAGACATTGCCATCCCTACAGCATCCATGCTGGTGGAGACCTAGACCCATGGAGGAGCTATGAACATGACAACCAGAGATGTTCCCCAGCACAGGGGCCTGGGACATATAGACTGAAGGAATGACCGCCATGCTGGTGGAAGAGGCTTTTCACGCAGCCCACTGAAAGGCTTGCATGTGCACAACTGCATGATAGTGGCTTGGCCTCAACCCTAGGGGCATTCCTTCTAGGGCTACATCTGATTCGAAGATCCCTGGGAGTCCGTGGCTGGAGTCTGCCTGAGCAGAAAGATGCTCCCATCTTGCTAGACAGAAGAGGGGTCAGAATTGGGTCACATGCATTCTCCGTGCACAACATTTGACATGGGGGGGGGGGGTTTGCAGTGATGGTCAGAGAGACTGTCTCGAGGTAGACAGACAAAGTCCATGTAAGGAGGTGATGTTTGAGTAAGGCCTGCATGGAGCTGTGGAAAATATTCATCCATGGAATATGGAGACTATCAGGAGAAAAGTCCTGAGTTAGGGGGTGGGCCTGGTATACGGGAATATGGCTGGGGCATGAGGAAGAAGGGGTGGCTTTCTGAGAGCTGGGCCTACAGGTCAGATGCATTGTGGTCCTTGAGGATGTCATCCTATCAGAGACATTTTCCTCCCTTACTGTAGTTCTTGCTATCTTGAGGAGACCGGCACTTGGTTTCCCAACTTTTCTTATAGTGAGCTACCCATCTCAGTAACCTGTCACACTGCCTCATCAATCAGAAGGATCCCATGAGCCTTTGTTCAGGAAGAGGTCCTAGGGGAAATTTAGCACTGAGCTAAATTTCATGATCAGTATGCATCTGTTTCTGATTGTTTCTCAGCTGGGCTGCCGGTGAGCAGTTTGGGCTCCAGGCAGTCCATCCCAGCAACGGGCACCTGTGTCCCACAGGGTCAGAGAAGGCAGGCTGCCCTGTGACCTCAGCTGGGAATAATATGGAATCTGCCATTTAGTCCACCTGGCAGATGGACTGGGCACAGGGACAGTGGGGACATCAGCATCTGTCCACGATCCAGCCCTAAATGCTAATTTGTACCCAGGCCAAGTCAATCCCACTAATCCATTTCAAAAGAAGAGAATCGAATTTGTGAGACAGTAATAGAGCAGTAATTGAAATTGTAATTCCATGAAATCCCATTACTTACGTTGAGGCTGGAGACGCAGGGTCTGGTTTCCTGGGCTGCTCTTCCTGTTCCTGAAGAGGAGCTCTGCTGTCTCCAGACTGTGGCCTCTTGACAGGAGAAGCATCTCAGAGGAGCAGGCTTGTGGCAGGGTCCCAGAGGCTCCTGGCTGCCCCAGAGCACTGCAGTATCCCCACGCCCTTGCCTGTTTGTACCCAGGCCACCACCAAGTTCCAATCCCTGAGCCCACACAGAGCTTCTGGAATCATCCAAGGTCCTTGGAGATGTTTAACAGGTGCAGGGCCACCTGAGATATGATATTAAATCACCTTCTCACTAGCTTACTGGAGATGATACCCTTAACACGAGCCTCCTTCCCACCCAATCCTGGGTAATGGCAGCAATTTATTGATGATCTAGACCAGCACACAGCTTCATCTATAAATAGACATGCTCATTGCCTGAAGCAGAGAGAGTGCCCTTGACATGGATGGCCGGATCACGTCTTTGGCTTTAAGACAAAGGTGCTGTCCTCAGAGGGTAGTCACTTCCCTGGAGCACAGGAACAAAATCAGGATGCCTTTTCTGTCCTAAGAGAATGGTACACCCCTGACCCCTGACTTTCCTTCTAGGGTGAAGGGAAGAGAAAATAGTCCACATGTGCCAGGTGGAGCCTCGGCTCAAGGACTTGTACTGGCTCCATATTAACATGTTATTGTTAGAAGGAACACAGAGGGAGAGGAGGGGTGGGGTTCAGCAGGTTTCAGGAATATAATGCTTACAGTGTACCAGATGCTGCCCAGCTGTGCTACCTATCAGAGATGTGGTAGTCACGGTAACTCCATGGCATAAGCTGAAAGTCATCCTTACTCTGTAGAGGTGCAGGATAGGTTCAGCAGTGATAAGAGGCAGAACCCTCACCCATGTGCTTAACCTTGTCTGATGCCTGAACTCCTGCCTCATGTGGCCTGGGCCTTACCTTGGTTTGGGCCAATGAGCAGTTAGCCTGTGTTCAGAGACAGTGGGTGTTTGCTGAGTGCAGGCCCCATCCTGTGTTGTCTCAGAGTAACAATGAGAATAGAATCCAAGAGAGAACAGGGGCCTGGCCTATAATGTAAATATCACCCTCACCTCTTGTAAGGAAACAGGCATAGGAAGATGAAGAGAATCCTCCATCATGCCCAGGTCTTAAACCCAGCTGTCTGTCACCACAGTTCACACAGTCAACCACTGGTTCTGCCCATGCCTGCTCTTCCTGGGCTGGATCAGCTCCTCATTAGTGGAGATGCCTCTTCACTTTGCCTGTCCTAGAATGCCATGCCCCAGGCCAGTTTCAAGCAAGCTCAACATCCCCAACATCAAGCCCATCTCTGTGTGACACCTAGCTCAGCCCTCAACACTGTTATTGTCCCTTACTGCCAGTGACTCTACATAGTGCCTTGTGTCCCAGGAGCCTCTCCATCACTCACATGGATAACCCATCTGTGGGTCATCCCTGAGACCTCACTGAATGGTTTGGCACAGCCTTGTTGTTGGTATAGCTGGAGCTCTAATGTTGGACCACAAAGACAGGTCAGAGAGTCTTTGTCACCTGAAATACCTGGTCACTCACATCCTCACATCACAGTGCACAGTGACCTCATGATCATGATGACATCCTGCCATTGCATGCTCCTGCTGCTCCTTGCTAGAGTCGCAGTCCTGACTGTGAGTTTAGGCCATGTGCACAGCTGGGAGATACTAACTTTGAATGAAGCAAATTGGAGCAGAGCAAGCTTGTCCTCCTCACAGCCCAGCTGGCACCTGCTACCAAAGGACTTACTCTCGATTTGATCTCCACTTTGTCACTTTGTCTTTCCTCATAGCCAATCTGTCCTCTGAAGCTGCAGTTTTCCCACTGACAGGAGGCAGGATATGGAGGAGTCAGAACAGCTTGCTTTACAGTCGGCCTGGGCTTCTGCAGTGACAGCTGAGAGAGATGCCATTCTCCTGGGAGTCACAGCCCAACCGAGGGCATTCTGACAGGAGTGACAAGCCAGCCCTGGTGGAGGACAGCACCGCGTCTCCCCTGACCAGTGTGAGGAACCAAGGTTCACAGCGCTGGCCTTGAGCTGGCCACACCCACAGGAGCTCTGATTTAAGAACTTGCCCACTGGTCCCTACGAGTCAGGTTGTCTTGGCTTCATTTGGAGATAAACAAACTGAGTCACATCAGTTATATATATATATCATATATATATATATATGATATATATATATATGTACAAACATATATGTATGACTCTGTGTCTGTCTGCCTACCTCTTTTCCTTTCTCTCTCTCTCTCTCTCTCTCTCTCTCTCTCTCTCTCTCTCACTCTCTATTTCTCTGTGGCATTTTAAGACAGGGTCTTACTATTTATCCCTGCATGGCCTGGAACTCATTATGTAGAACACACTGGCTTTGAACTCACAGAGACTCAGCTGCCTCCACCTAGAATCAAAGGTGTGTGCCTCCATGGGCAGCTTCACAAGTAAAATTTTGACCACATTATTTCTAGTGTTATTTTAAATGCAAATCATGTCACTTTTCACTGAACAAATGACAGATGAGCCCAGAACAGTTCCAAGCTGCTGTTGTGAAGTCTGTGAGAGTTTTGCAACCACAAACAGCATTTTAACTGAATGAGTCCTTACATTGCTTATGTTTGCCATGACAGAGAATCCACATAGGGCCACAGGCTCCCAGCCTGTGCTCCCTGGTTGTCAGTGGGCAAGTCCTCATGTTTCTCTCTGCGTCTTCAGCCCATGCTCTCCCCCATCCCCCAGGGTTCCCTTCTCACATATCTCACAGTGTGTAAATTTTTCCACTCAGTCACCTTCCTAAGGATTTCACTATGGTAGACTTTGAGCTGGGTACTGAGGACCCAGGACAGCCTCCCTGTCATAGTCATCAGTCTCCCAGATTCTTACATAGCCAACGAGGCACTGTGTATCCCAGGCCCCATGAAGACACAGCAGATGAGAGACAGCTGATGCCCAGTGGGCATGTGCAGGAGCCAGTCTTCAACAACAACCCTTCTGTCTTAGTCAGGGTTTCCATTACTGTGAAGAGATGACACCATGACCAAGGCAACTCTTATAAAGGACAACATTTAATTGGGGTTGGCTTACAGTTTTGGAGGTTCAGTCCATTATCATCACTGCCAGAAGCATGATGTCATGCAGGCAGAAACAGTGCTGGAGGAGCCAAGAGTTTTACATCTTAATCCGAAGGAAGCCAGGAAGAGGCTCTCTTTCCACATTGGGCGGAGCTTGAGCATAGAGACTGTGACACACTTCCTCCAACAAGGCCACACCCACTCCAACAAGGCCACACCTCCTCCAACAATGCCACACCTCCTAATAGTGCCATTCCCTATGGGCCAAGCATTTAAGAAATGGGTCATGGGGGCCATACCTATTCAGATCACTACACCTTCCGTCTTTAATACCTGTTTCACCTTGGTATTTTATAACACCATCAGAAAGGTAACTAGTATAGCCAGCCGCCTTCTCTAAGCAGGCCTGTACAGGGCCAGAGCAAAGAGCAGATGACACTATGTCCAAAGACTGTTGTTGGGTTAATGGGATGTCCTGCATCCACTCTGCCCCAGAGCTAGGGCCACTCGGGACATGGGACTCTGAAAGTTTTGACCGCGCTTACCCCACGCCAGTGCCGGGTGGGTGTCAGGCTATGTGAAGCCTTGGGACACCGCTCCTGGGGTGGGGGAGCGCAGTCTGAGGTCCCAGGGACAGCCAGAGCTGACTCAGGGGTCCCCAGGCCTGCGGCAAGGCCGGGACTGTCTGATTCTCAAGCTCTTGGGTGTCCCAGGCACTGCTGGATGCCACAGAAGAGCTGAGGACAGAGTGGGAGCCTGCAAGCTGGGTCTGGCCTGGGGCCAAAGGGGAAATGGGGTAGAAGAGCTCTGGATGGGTCCCACTGGGGACTAAGTCCTTGGCTTGTTCAGTGGGCAGCTTGGCTTGGTGGAGGCCGCGGCTGGGAGTGCTGAGAGGCCTTCCACAGGAGACTAGGTGGCCAGCTCTTTAGACTAAGGCCTGTTCCATTGTTCCCCATGGTGGATCCAGATGAAAAGAAACAGTCCATGGTTTTAAGGCATTTACTGTCATGTCAGAGAGTGTCAATAAGTAAAACCGTACCCACTTTCTCAGGGCGGGCCTGAAGTTAAATACCTTTTGCAGGGAGGAGTGTCTGGGAAGGGTAGTTCATTGGCTAAGCCTCCAGGCCTTTTGGTGCCTCATTAAAATGGAGATCTGTCTTGAGGCTAAGTGATCACAGGTCATGTCCTCTACCTGTGGAGGGGATTGGGTCATTGTCTTAATTGACGGATGGCCTCAAACTGATAGAGCCTGGGGCCCAGGAGCATGGCAAAAACACCTACTGTTCCTTGCAGGGTTATCCTCTGCTGGGGATCCCCTTCTGGGTCACCAGGGTTTCAAACCTTAGCTCAACCAGAAACTAGGCTGCCTTTCATGGTCCTACAGACTGTGGTACTGTTCTTGTGCCTGCTTTCCTCCCTGCAGAAGAGGGTGTGTCTCCATTGATAAATGGCTTGGTTGAACCTTTGTCCTGCAAAAATGTTAGAGGAAATGGTGATGTACAGCCTCCAAACCCAGGATGACTATTTTTTGTTTGTTTGTTTTGTTTTGTTTTGTTTTGTTTTACATTTTCTCTCTATTACAGGAAGATGGCAAGATGTGACCATGGATGGAAAGCACCCACCAGGAACCTGCTTTTCCTCCACAGAGCACTGATATTGGGGACAGTTTTTAACACTGCAAGAACTGATATGTCCTGACTGGCTTCTGTCCACACACAACACCAACTTCCTCAGTCCGATTGTGGAGTTCAGTGTCAGAGCCACAGAGAGCCACAATTCAACACCTGCTGGCCAAAGGTATCTACTCTGCTCACCTTGCCTATTGTACCTCACTCCTTCCCGGCTGGTCTTTCCCACATTAACCCACCCCTTTCACCATGTTACACCTCACACTGAATGCCAAAGTTCCTCCCCACTCCCCAGTCCTGTGTTCCTGTCCATACCCACCAAGATTTTTAATCTGAGACCAGTCCACTTGCCCCTGGATATGTGTGTGCCCTTCCTGGCTCAGTCTCCAGTCAATCTTTTGGTTACTTCTGCTTGCATCTGGGGCTATGAGGTCCCAGTTGCTAGTTGGGGCTTGCAATGGTGTGCTCCTGCCCTGAGCTGTGCCAGGCTGAGCAGAGGAGAGACTGGGAGATGTATTTCTGCTCTGAACAAAGGAGCCAGAGGACAGAGCTTGCTGGAGGCATTCCAGAAATAGAGAAAAAAAAAATCTCTTTGTTGTTCAAATTCTGTTTTCTTCCAATTGAGGAAATGTTCACACTCTGGCTGCCACAATGTTCTCTGACCAGAAAGACCAAGGCTCCAGCTCTGCCCTGGACAGCAGTAAACACATAGGCTCAGCAACTCTAGGATGCTGACCCTGTTCAGTCACATGCCTCCCCCATTTTCGGTCTGAGTGTTGCCAGATGAAGGATGACTCAGCAGGTGAGGGCCCTAAGGTTAGGGTGAAGCCCCCCTTTTCCTCTCCAGACCCTCTACCTTTTTCTCTCTGGCTGCACTGAGGAGGCTGGTGGGTATGGAGCAGGAAGAACATGTGTCTGTCATTGACTCTTGTAGTACCAAAGTCACCTGGATTTGTCTTCCTTGATCCCCAATGAAGCCAGAGAAACACAGAGATCAGGAATGACTGGACAATGCTATCTTCCTTCACCTCTCAGGACCAGCCAGCCACAGACTACCCCATCCCTCCCTATCACTGTTAAAGGGACACTTGTACTGGCTGAGACCTGCTTTTTGGAATCCTATCATGATCCTTTGAGGTGCTGTGATTTGGAGATGAGCCAGAAAGTTTGTGGTTTGAAGGCCTGGCCCATGTGGTAGATCTGGTCATTGAGAGGTTGCCTTAGTTAGGATTTTACTGCTGTGAAGAGACAGCATGACCAAGGCAACTCTTAAAAACAAACAAACAAAAAACATTTAATTGGGGCTGGCTTACAGGTTCAGAGGTGCAGTCCATTATCATCAAGGTGGAAGCATGGTAGCTTCTGGGCAGGTATGGTCCAGGAGGAGCTGAGAGTTCTACATCTTCATCCAAAGGCAAACAGGAGAAGACTGGCTTCCGGGCAGCTAGGAAGAGGGTCTTAAAGCCCACACCCACAGTGACACACCTACTCCAACAGAGCCACACCTTCTAATAGTGCCATTCCTTGGGCTGAGAAATACAAACCATCACAGAGGCCATGGGTCACAGAGACTCTGACCTGATCGGTGGACTGATCCACAAGTGGATTCATATTTTCAGTCTTTCAGACCTGATAGGAACTAGGAGGTGGGACCTACTGGGGGACATGGTCACTGGGGAGTGAACTAGAAGGGGACATCTTGTCCCTGGCCTATTTGACCTTATTTCTGTGCCTTAAAGCTGCCACGAGATGAGAAACCTCCCCTGTCACATACCCCTACCATGACACTCTTCTCACCACAGTCCCCAAAGCTGTGAACCAGCTCACCAGGTACTGAAGACAGAGGCTGTGAGCCAAAACCATCCATCCTCCCTGGGAAGTGTCCTTCTCAGATGTTTGTGATGTCAGCAGCAAACTATCTGATACAGGCCATTTCCCATCATCCTATGCAGTACCTCACCGGACATTCTGGGGCCCAGATTCTATCAGTCTCTAGATCCAGGCCATGCTGGAAAAGTGATGGGAGCCTGGTCAATCAAAGCTCATCCTATGGATTCTGAGAGTTCAGGCCAGGAGGACTGGATGGATGGTAGATTATCAGCTGGGCCTGTGCAGAGGGTTCTGGGCTATGACATACAGCCCTGCTTCTGCTTTTGGGTTCAATTTTCTGGTCCCTGCCTCCAGCCACCAGAGGTCTTCAGATCCTGTCAGCTCAGGTTGCAATAGGGTCTGTTTCTCTTCTAAGTTGGCCCAGACTAACCCCTGGTATCACTGATACACCTCCAAACCAAAGGCACAGTTCCAGGGAGCACAGCTGTAGTCTATCCTGGGAATGTGTTGGGGGCTGGGGAAAGTTGCCTGTGTGATGGAGAAGGGGAGCTGTTTGGGGCTGGTAGCTGAAGAGACGGTTGTTGCTGAGGGGAGCCCTGGGTCTCTGATGGACTGCATTGAGGGTTGACTCTGTTTATTTAAATTAACTGAACCATAAATCATGTCTGTCATATCCTGGTCCCATCGGTCCTATAGATGTCTGCTAGCTTCTTTGGTAGAATTGCTCTGGGCATTGGAAGATAGTCCCCACGCTGGCGTAACAACTTTATATCACCTGTGTTTTTTATGCTGAGAGCCCAGGTACCTGTAATGTCACTGGGATAGTTTGGTACCTCAGCAGTCACAGGAGGAGGATGAAGGACCCTTTTAACACCCGCGTTTTTAATTTATTACACTGTAAATGAGTTAATGTTTCCACCTCCCTTCTAGATTACAGTGATTAATTCAGGTCTTTGCCTGGGCTGCTGCTGGTACTCAGCCTATTTCTCCATTTTATTTTTAAACATGACTGCTAACATTATTGCTTGCAGGTGGTCATGTGATGCCACCTTAGCACACCATCTTCTTAGGGTAACTGGCTGCACTTCAATGTCACTTCTTAAAATCTGTCCCGCTTCTGTTTTGTATCTGTCCTGTGAATAGCTGGCTGTGAGGAGCCCTGGGGTTAATTTTCCCCCACTCTTTCTAGGTCTTCAATCATCCTGAAGACCCCTCTCAACATCCTTGGGAACATCACCTACTCTCAATTTCTGTTTCTACTGGCACATCTGACCCATGGATCTCCTCAGGGTTTACCTGTAGCCACACCAGCCAGAATCTGTGTCTTCCTAGGCCTCTGGGAAGTTTGGCTGACACTTGTGCACTGTGTGACCCTGCTGGCTTCATAACATCTCTTATTCTCTCTCCTCAGTCCTGTATGTCTTCTGCAAGACTCTGGGAAGTATAGCCTGAACTACATGTACTGTGATCCTGGGGTACTAGGTAAGGCAGATCCCATCTGGTCCTAGCTGTGTAATTCCTGCTGCCTGTGGCTCTGCATAGAGACTGTGATGGCTCTGGCTGCAGCACAGGTCGGGACACTGAGCCCTTTGGTGGCCTTATGCATGTCCCTGGCTCCTCCTTGCTCCCCAGGGAGGGTCCAGGAGGCACTTCTTTTCAGTTGTGTCCTGGTAAGGTGCATGCTGGGGGCATATAGATTGCTCCCTCTGTAACTCATCTACCCAGAGCCACAAGCAGCACAGTTACTCAGGACAGTCCTCAGAGGCGTGGCCTGACCAGCCTGGAGACAGCAGTATGTGTAAACAAACGACCTTTCCAGTCACAACAGTCCTGACCTGTGAGCAGCTTGAGATCAGAGGTTCATGCTCCTGAGACCCCATAGTGACAGACTCTGAAGCAAGCTGCAAGGCACAGACACAATGCTGTCTGTCTTGCCATGGTGTGAAGGCTTGGCAGCAGTGGCCCACGGAATCAGACATCAGCCTACCTGCCCACATAGGCTGCTGAGGGAGCCACCCTAGTGTTATTTCTGAAGGATAGTATCTACCCACCCAGCCATCCTCTCTGTCTGCCAAGTGTCACCCTGACCAAGGTACCTGCTAAAAGAAATGCAAATGTAGACATTGAATTTGTGAGTGACACTTGCTGCTGCACCTGGTTCCAAGGAGCCCCAGGCATTTCACTTAATGGTACTGATGTACGTCCTCCTTGCTAGGAACCCATGTAATCAGAGTGAAGTGAAGCTCTCTGTTCTGTAATATTCTCCCATATAGAGGTACAGCAGCATCATAGACAGTAGAAAGACTTGGTTGCTCGTGGCTCTCTGAAAAGTGTGTGACAGAGTGTGAGCAGAACCATGGCCAAGGCCTGAAACTACCCTTGAGTCTATTTTCATGCCAGGCTATACAAGCTTTATTTCCCAGCCTGCCTTGCAGCTAGCTAGTCATGTGACTTAAGTGCCCTATGGATATGTAGAAGGAATGGATGCCTTACTGAAGGTAGTACCCTTCATACCACCACTGACTGGGCCCTTACTGACCCAAGGAAGCATACAAGGCTGGTGTAGCTTTCAGTCTGGTGCTGAGGGACTCACAGGGCTGCTTGTGAGAGAGCCACACATGTCTTCATCATTGTGTCACTGAATTCTGGTGTCCTGACGTCTCTGCAGCTTTGATGGTCCATCTAGAGATGGGTGGAGAAGAGAAGGAAGAGATGTGGGCCTGAGAACTTGGTTGGGACAGGAATGGCCATGGCCTATAGGTGGATGTGAGTAGCGGGTTGCTGATCCTTCACAGCTCTGAAAGAATAACTGGAGCCCTCAGAGGTCAGGTCTCCTTCAGAAAAGGGATGCTTTGTTCCCTCACAGAACAGGAACCGTCGGACCTGTGCTTTTGCTTCCTCCAATGGTCTTGTGCTGAGTGGTGGCCACAGGCTCTCCTGTCCTGTGTCCTTGTTTTTTTTTCCCATGTTCTTGGAGCAGCTGGCTGGAGGTGTTGGTATAAGCTGTCAAGCTATCACCACTGCATCCCTGGTAGAGAAGTGCAATCAGCCTGACTAAGCAGTAGACACGAAAAGGCCCCGAAGACACCAAGACTGAGCAAGTCCCCTCCCTTAATCAACTGGTGAATGGATACTGTCTTAGTTTGGGTTTCTATTGCTGTGAAGAGACACCATAATCATGTCAACTCTTATAAAGGAAAACATTTAGTTGGGGCTGGCTCAGAGGCTTAGTCCATTATCATCATGGCAGGAAGTATGGTGGTGTGTAGGCATAGTGCTGGAGAAGGAGCTGAGAGTTTGACATCTGTATTGAACCGGTAAGCAGCGGGAAGTAACTGAGACACATTGACCAAACTTGAGCTTCTTAGACCTCAAAGCCCACTTCCTCCAACAAGACCACACCTACCCCAACAAGGCCACACCTCCTCCAACAAGGCCACACCTCCTCCAACAAGACCACACCTCCTCTAACAAGACCACACCTCCTCCAACAAGACCACACCTACTCCAACAAGACCACACCTACTCCAACAAGGCCATATCTCCTAATAGTGCCACTTCCTAAATATTCAAACCTGTGGGGGCCATTTACCTGTGGGGGCCATTTCTATTGAAACCACCACAAACACCACACTGAGGGCCTGTGACAGTTGTCCTGGGTTGGTCTCCTTAGGAGACCCTAGGCCAAGAGTGTGGGTTTTGGGAATAAGGGTCCCATCCTAGGTCTTCCCTAAGTATCTTTGGAGGTAAGATAGTCTAGGCTGAGAAAGGGCAAGGACCCAGATCTGGCTCCTTTGTGAAGCTGCATCTGAGCATGCCTAGACCTAGAATTCTAAGCTGGGCTGGACCTGGAGAATGAACACTTGGAGGGCAGACTTCCTTGATGTCAAGTTTTTTTTACCATCCACAACCCTGGACATGAGAGCTGCTTTTCCTTATTTTGTATAAGTGGATTCACTTTAGATGTTGAACTAAGATTAGCACTCATGCATAGAGTATATTGATTCCAAAGGAATTCAGATGAAACGTGCTAAGATGGAGGGGCGTGGATCTTCACTGGGGGCATTTGTGGCTAGCCCTTAAGGAGAGACCTGTGGTTGGGTACTACCGACCAGCAGGGGGCACTGTTCTAACCTCGAAGTTCAAAGAGTTTGCTTAACTAGAGGTTCTACCAGGGTCAGAGAGGATCTGGGGACATTCCCAGATAAATCTAGGGACAGCTGTCCCTTGTCTCTTCAGCCAGAAAATAGCCTTAGGCTCCCATTCCAACTTTCACTCTCCCGTGTCTGCTCACTGGTAAGGAAAGTGTTGGAGGAACTTTCCAGAACCTCTCTTAGCCCATGCTCTAGAGCACTCCATGGCCAAAGACTGGAAGGTCTGGCTAGTGTGGTTCAGGACCAGGAAACTTCAGGATGGAAGGCAGAGAACTGTCAGGTGTGGGCAATACTCTGTGTAGATCTTCTTGGGTATCTACATGTTACTTGTGACATGTCCAATCTTAGAGGAGTGAACTACTGGCAAAGATTCAATCTAATTAGTCATGTTTCGACACTTTTAGGGACTTGTAGGGGTTTGAGATAGTCTTATTCTGTAGTCTACACTTGTTTCAAACTCATAGCAATCCTCCTGCCTCAGCCTCCCTGAATGATGGGATGACAGGTGTGGCCTCCAAGCCTGATGGGATGCGATTTCCCTCTGAGTAGTTGTTTCTATGATTTCCAGTTCTTTCTGCCTGTCAGTGGTTCTGAGTCCCTTACCAACCCTATGTCTGATAGTAATGAACATTCATAACTTATGCAATTAGGCAGATAGGAAGCTTTCAGACATTGGCTCTGCTTCCTGGCTGCCACTGCTTCCCTGGGCAGTCTCACAGTCTCTTGCCTCAATAAAAAGCACAGTTAGCTGTGGTGGACATTGCAGGGGTTTGAGGAGACACTGATTACCAAAAGCAGGAGGGAAGCTGGCCAGTGTGCTCTGGGTTAGGGAACAGCATGCCATTGAACTGTGAGCACACATGCACACACCTTGTTTACCTGGTGGAAAAGACACTGGCAGGTGAGAAAAATAAGCTCAGGGCAAATAACCCTGAATGATTTATGACTTGTGTATGCCTTCGGCATAAATTAATTACCTTTTTAATAACTGTTTCCTCCCAAGAGCATTATGTTTCAAAATATCTGATGTGGCTGATATTAAAAGAGCCAGGTTCCTGATTACACGGAAGGAGAGAAATGGGAAAGCAGCAGAAGGCTGAGGAGGAGAAAGGGTAGCCAGAGATAACATCCCAAGGTCAACCCCTCCCACCCCCTACCTCCCCACTCCTCCAGCTTCCCACCCCCACCCCCACCATAAGCAGAGCTGTCCAGATGACCCAGCCAGCTGCAGAGCATTTTTGGTGGCAGGGCAGGGTTCCAGAGACTTGCTGTGTCACAGAATTAAGAAAGAGCAGTCTAGCCAAGTCTGGGAGATCTAATTGAATCATCTATTCTCACAGTCTGTATAGGGGGCCTCTACATCTAGGCCTTGCTTGGGGGAAAATTCCTTCTCATGATTAATTAAATAAAACACTTGCTAGTCCCATTATCACCAGGACTCTGCAAATCTGTCCTCTCAGCGTTTGAGTGCCTGTTAACAAGGGACCTGTCAGTAAACTCTCTGTGCTTAGCCACCCACCTCCACCCCTGTCCCTTTCTCAACCTGTGTCACCTACTCTGGGCCTGTGTGCTGCAATCTTGGGACATGATACCTCTCAGCCCTCATTATCTCTGGCCACTCCTTGATCTGCTGTGAATGGGAACTTACCTCACATGTTAGCTTCTGCCATACACAGTACAGACAGACAGGCGATTCTTCTTTTGGAGCAGCTGGGCAGCTGTTGAGGAGGCCAAGAATCCCTGTAAAGGAGGCAGTCATATTTTCAATGTGTCAAGACAGAAGGAAAGAGAGTCCAGATCTGACCATCATTTTGAATCCCTTAATTTTACTTCCTCTGAAGCTTTCTGTAGCGTGCATGGGGCTTCAGGACACCTGAGCAGGAGATAGGAAATGCCCCTGAGTGGGCAGAGAAGTTGCCTAGTAGAGAGATGCTCCCATCTGTCCTCAATCCATTCCCAATGTCCGGATTCCAGCCTCATGGTCGTATGTGGTTTTAATGAACACACCTGCCTAAGGATGCAGTAGACAGGTACGGATGGAGGTTCACCATGGGGATGCAAACTCAAGAAGCTGGGCTTTGTCCAATGTGGGAGAAGGGGGATATATCTTAGTTGGCTTTCTGTTGCTGCAACAAACACAAAGATAAAAGCAACTTGGGACAGAAAAGGTTCATTTCATGGTCTAAATTTTAGACTTTCATTGAGCGAAACCACAGCAAGAACTCAGGCAGAAATTTGAAACTGAAACCATGGAGGAATTTTGCTCACTGGCTTGTTCTCTTTCATGCTTAGCTTATAGCCCAGGCCCATAAGGGATGATGCCATCCACAGTGGGCTTTTACAGCAATTAGCAATCAAGAAAATGCCCACAGATTTGCCAACAGGCCAGTCTGATCTAGACAATCCTTCATTTGAGAGTCACTCAGATAATTCTGGAGCTAACTGGGAAAAGGATCATGTGGACATGATCCTTTTGCTTAACTTAGATCTAGGAACCTTCTAAATTATAGCTCAGAGAAGTTCTTCCATACCTCATAAACTTCAAGTGCGTATGTGTTAAGTTATGTGTGTGTATAATGTATGTGTGTTTGTGTGTATTTATGTGCTTGTAGTGTGTATTGTGTGTAGCATGTGCTTGTGTGTATATATGGTATATTGTGTTTGTGTGTATTTGTGTATGTACGTGTGTGTACGTGTGTGTGCATGCCTACAGGGTCTGCCTGCAGAAAGGTCCAGCAAAACTTCCCAAGGCCAACGGGGCATCTGCACTGTCACAGTGCAGCCAGAACAAAATAACACAGGTCTTAGCTGAGTACTCCAAGCAGATTTACAAAGGGGCAAGCCTGTCACTCTAGCTCCCCAGGAGGCTGTGATAAGAGGAGTGAAGATTCATAGCCAGCCTGGGCTATGGATTGGGTTCAGGTTGACCATGGGCAACTTAATGAGATATACCCCCAAATAAAAAGCAAAACTGTGGCTGAGGATGCAGTTGGGAGAATATTTGCAGAGCATGTTCAAGGCTCCTGGCCTCAGTTTCCAGTTCTAGGTTGGTGCTATTTTTTTTTTTCTGTTTTACTGGATTCTTATAGCCCTACCACCCTTCCAACCCTTATTCCACCCTAATCTCTTCCAACCTTCCAACAATAGGTAGGAAAAAAATAATAGAGGGGAAAGAGGCATAGATTTCTTTCAGTCAGCACTTCAGGCACTTCCTGCTGCTTAGGAGCATTGGGTTCCTTGGGGCAAGTCCAATCTTCATTGTCAGGAATCTCCAACTTCTTCTTACCTAACCTAGAGTAGCAAGGGGAGCAGCAGCCACCACAGGACCCCTGGGGCTCTCTCCAAACCCTCTCCAGAATCCCCAGAATTAAACTCTCTGCAGCTGACAAAGATCACCCCCCTGCTGGTGCACTAGGCAAATCACAACCTGGGATTAGAACAAAAACAAAAACATTCTCCCCCACCCCCCAATAACACAACTGAATGGTTTTGGTTTTGTTTTTTTAAAGAAACCAAAATTCACAAAAAAATAAAAATAAAAAATAAAAAAAGAAAGAAAAGAAACCAAAATTCTCACCACAGCTCTGTAAAATAATAGAGAGATATAGATGAATAAATCAATAAATAACTAAATTGATCTTCACATTTCTTTTTGTTGTGTGTGTGTATACATATGTGTGTGTGTATGTACATATGTTTACAAGTGGATGCACCTGTGCACACACATGTGGCATGTGCAGGTTGGAGTATCATTCTGTAGGATGGCATCCATCTTGGTTTTTGAGGCAGTTTCTCTCATTGCCTTAGAACTAATCTGTTTGGCTAGGTTGGATGCTCAGCCACCCCTAGAGATCTGCCTTTCTTTACCTTCCCAGAGCTGAAATAATCCAGTGTGTATCACCATGTCGCAGCTTTTTCCATGCCTTCACATGGATCCTGTGGATTGAACACAGGTCTTCATGATGCAGAGTGAGCTCTTTCCTGACTGAACCATTTTCCCAGATCCTGGTCTTTGTGTTTGCAGGTAAAGGAACGTGAAAACATATTAACCATAGCTTAGGAACTCAGTGTTTGGCGGAAAGGCTGCATTCTGTAACTGAATTGTATTTGATATAGTGAAGTGACCTTGGTGTACAATGCCTCCAGGGATGGGGGAACAATAGTTCTTGGGGGGGGGGGGAGAGAAGCAAGTTTGGAATCCTGGTGAGAAAGATTCAAGTTGTAAAAGCCACAAAATTAAACAAATAGGAAGTTGCTTTGACATTCGCTATGACATTTGTCTTTGAGTGTTTCAAAATTACTCTCAGTGAGAGATTATAAAGTACTCTGGCATTTTATCCAAGTTAGGGAGTCTCCCAGACATCCGAGAGCCGCGTGGTATCAAAGCAGCCGGCACAACAGCTGTGTGGGGACCCTGTGTGTGGGTTTGGAGAACTTTCCCAAAGGAACTTAGGTCAAAGACACAGGGCCCTTTGAGCTTGAGTCTCTGGTAGGAATGTGGGAATGGGGCGATAGATCAGCCATAGGAAGTAAATCCTGCTTGTCTAGTGAACTCTGGAGAAAGGAATCTCCATGGGGTCACATCTGTTCCTTTACTGCCTCTCCCAGGATCTGACCTAGGATTCTACACCATTCTGGGCAGGGGCTCTGTCCCCTTGTGCTACCAGACATGGAAGCACTCCCAAGCATTTGGCTTTCTGCAGCTCCCTCCTCATGTGACTCTTTCTCAAGTCCCCAAACATTGAGTACAAAGTCTGAATTTGGTGTTTGGGGATACGAGGGACAAGAGCTGCTCTGTGGTGCTCTTTCTTTTATTAACTGTACACTAGACCACACATGTCCTTGGCAGTGGAGATGCCTGCTTCTCTCCTAGTTGCAGGTGACTCTCCCTCATCCCCTCAGCTAACTTTCCAGACCCTTTACACACAGGCAGCCAGGTTAACAGGCATCCAACACGACTGACCTGACACTGTGTCTTTTTGTTATTAATTAGTCTCTGCTCTGTCTTTTGAAGCAGGATTCTCTGGAAGAACAGGACAGATATAACATGTATTAAACTGACAAGAAGAGATACGACACTTGATCTTAGCAGAAAGGTTGAGAAGTGATAAAAACATATATTATAAATGGGATTCACTAGATTGACTTATGTGATTGTGTCTGGGTAGTCCAACAGGAACTGTCTGTATACTGGAGGGGCTTCTCAATCTGTGGAGCTAGATGCCTGGTGTCTTAGTCAAGGTTTCTGTTTCTGCACAAACATCATGACCAAGAAGCAAGTTGGGAAGGAAAGGGTTTATTCAGCTTACATTTCCCTTGCTGTTCATCACTAAAGGAAGTCAGGACTGGAACTCAAACAGGTCAGGAAGCAGGAGCTGATGCAGAGGCAATGGAGGCATGTTTCTTACTGGCTTGCTTCCCTTGGTTTGCTCATAGAACTCAAGACTACCAGCCCAGGAATGGCACCACCCACAAGGGGCCCTCCCCCGATCACTAATTGAGAAAATGACTTACATGGATCTCATGGAGGCATTTTCTTAACTGAAGCTCCTTTGTGATAACTCCAGCTTGTCTCAAGTTGACACACAAAACCAGCCAGTACACCTGGTGTTGAAGACTTTGGGGATTCCTGGAGAGTTACTTGTTTTAGTCTACCTTAGGACGCTGAAGCAGCTGGAGTCTCATGTCAGCTAAGGATACAATCATCATCACCATCATCATCATCATCACCATCATCACCACTACCACCACCATCATCATCATGATCATCATCAACAGAAAGAACAATAGACATACCCAGTCAGTGAAAAACATGAAGGCATGGCTGCTTTTAACTTGGACTTCTTTATATCTGGGCTGGCTGTCGAAAGATACTGTCTACTTTGGGGGGAGGATCGTCTTTCTTTGGTATCTCTTATTTGATTCCAGATCCCTTCAAGTTGATGAGATTGATCATCCCCTAACTGAAGGAGTCACCCCCAGGGTCTTCTGGAAACTCTGTGCTTCTGCCACACAGGGAAGCAGAGCTGGGGCTGGCTTCATGGAAGACAGTAAAGACATTGAACAGATGCTGGGACAGCACAGGGGACCACACGGGACCATGATGCTGCTACCTCTTCTGGGGTGAGAGCTGCTCGTTCAGGGTACAAGGATGCTGGTTGGACAAGAAGGATCAGCTGAGGCTCAGTCTCACATCAGGCATGGGAACAGCTCTTGGGGTGTACACTGGCCCAGTCCCTGGGAATTGAGACATTGCCTGTGCGACTTACCAGTAAAACTGTGCAGTTGAACCCCACTGTGCTGGCCACTGAGCCTGAACAGTGCCCTCTAAGTGGAGTGTCTGCCTTCTTTCTGAGCCTGGAACTTGTGCAATTGTGGCCATGTTTCCAGCAGAGAGGGACTATGTGTTCAGCCTGAGATAGAATCCCTGGATGCTGTGCTTTCCACTCATTACTGGAAAGAAGTGTGCTAAGTGTGAACCTCTGAGGGGAGCTTGGGAGCTCGCTTGGGTCTTTAGAGGTCACCGGGGTCATTTTGTCTCACTAACTGTGCCAGGAGAACTTGCTTAGTCATAAGGGACAGACATAAATAAAACGTCCTGCAGTCCTGGTGTCTGTCCTCCTAACCACCCAGTGTGAAGGAGGACATGGAGTCCTGAACCAGCAGCAATAGAGCAGACAGAAGTTCAAGGCAGAGTGGGATGCCTGGCCTCCTGAATTCAGACTCTTTTTTTGCCCTTTTCAGCTAAGTCCTGCCTGAGTCAACTGATCCATCCTGATCCCAGAAGCCCACCTCTAGGACTCTCTTCCTAAAACCTCAAGAGCAGAGCAAGCATGAGCAGGTAAAGACAGTGAACTGTGCTGTCTTATGTTCTTGCTTCCATGATGAAGATCCCCCCCCCTCCCCCTGTGATGAATGAGACTGCTTGAAATCCTTCTTCCTTTAAAATGTTCTGCAGGGATTTTGTCAAAGCAACCAGAAAGGACCATCCAGCCACTGTGTCCAGCATCTGTATTAAAAGTAGATCCTTGGTGAGAAACACCTCACATAGACACCACAGATAGGTTGTAGCATTGATTTGCAATTGGTTTCTTGGTGTCTGTTGTGTTGATTAGAGGGTTGTTATGCTGACAGCCAGGTGTCTGTTGTGTTGATTGGCAGGTTGTTAGTTGGGTTGATCACCATAACCCTAGAGCAGATTTGCTTTTCTGGGACTGAAGTCCACACTATCCGTGGCTTAGTCCAGCAGGCTGCCATTCATCTTTGGAGACTCAGAGACCAGGTTAATTCTCCAGCTCCCCAAAGCAGCACTGACTATCTTAAGGGGCTGATGACTTGGCTATGGGTGCACAGTCAACCTCCCAGGCTCCCGGATTGGCTGAGAAGAGAGAGGTGATCAAGTGGGGGCTCAGGAGCTTCTCACCAGTGGATTTGTCAGTTTTTGGAGGTGAAGGACATGTGTTAACAGGGGTCTGACCTAAAACATCCAACTTCCATGACCAAGTGTTTGTGAGGATAAACTCTGAACTTGAACTTTCTCAAGTGGAAAGGCTGTACTTGCTGTCTTAGAGTGTTATTAATTTCTGTTGAGTGGACATTGGTATCCAGGCCTGAGGTTCCAGCTCTGTGGTGGGGTGAGGTCAAGGCTCTGAAAGGCAATGAGAACTGTGAGCTTCTCACCCTGGAGAAGGAAGAGGGAAACCTACTTACTGGACTGCTGAGTTCCATGTTGAGCCTATGGAGAACTCAGCCTGGCCTGCAGGACCCAAACTGCACTGGGTTCAGATTGGCTAAGAAATGAAGTTCCAAAGTCAAGTCATGTGAGAGGGAGGCTGGAGACACCGGGCCTGCATGACAAGTTCCCAAGATGGAGATTTTCAAGTCAATTGCAGTCTGAATAAAGGCTGGCTGGGGCTTCTGCCTACAGGAAGCTGGAGCTCAGCTATCTGAGCCTTCCCGTGTCTCCATGGATCCTGGGTCCTTCCTGAACTTTTCTAATTCCTGTCTTAGGAGAACTCTTGCCTGATCTGAGACCAGCTTATCAAGTTTCCTCACTGACAGATGTAGGCAGTCTGGAGAGTCTAGCTTTCATAGGACTGACTGACGTAGCAGGACAGATGAGTCAGGCCTTGGGATGGACAGGGATAGAGTTTAGATGGGGACAAAGAGAGGACAGAGTGCCCTGGGGGAGAATCTTAGTTAGGATTTTATTGTTGTGAAGAGACACCACGATCATGGCAACTGTTAAAAAGGACAACATTTAATTGTGGCTGGCTTACAGTTTCAGAGGTTCAGTCCATTATCATGGCAGGAAGCATGGCAGCATGCAGGCAGACATGGTGTTGGAGAAGGAGCTGAGAGTTCTACATCTTGATCTGCAGGCAGCAGAAGTGAATGCCACACTAGGTCTAGCTTGAGCATCTGAGACCTCCAAGCCTGTTCCCACAGTGACACAATTCCTCCAACAAGGCCACATCTCCTAATAGTGCCACTCACTATGGGCCAAGCATTAGAACATATGAGTCTATAGGGGCCATACCTATTCAAACCACCACAGGTCCCTCCCTGTAAACAGACATAGCTCCCAGGGCCTAGTTGAAACCCTCACTCCTTGACACCCTTCATAACCTAGTCTCCTTTGTGAGTGCCCATGAGGGGTGGCAGCCAGCACACCGCAAAGGAATTCAAACCCTGATGTCATTTGACAGAAACCATAAGCTCAAGGGTCTCATGGACTAGACAGTCCCAAGTCCAAGCTACACAGGTTGGAATCGATTCCCTTACTGCTGAGCCATGTTGGACAGATGCTTCAGTGTCTCTCCTTCCTAGTCTATAAAATTCACAGTCACCACTCCATTTATGGAGTTCTGGTCAAAGCACATCCTTCAAGGAGAACTCAAAAAGAGAAAGGTTCCATACCTGAGCTCCAGGCCTTTACTAAGGATGACAGATCTGAACCTCAGTGGTCTGCAGGAAACAGTGGGTCAGTGACGAAGACTGCTTCATGTGGCCTCTAGGGTGCCTTGATTGCCCCTGTATGATGGACAGCTCTCGTTTCTCCTCACACCCTTGATAAGTCTCATGGGTGAAAACAGCTTTTGGGAGAAAATGAAGAAGAGGTTTGAATTCAATGGAGAAATGACATTCATGCACGAGCTACCTGCTCTGAGCGGTATTGTGATACAGTTTGGGTTGCTCTGGGTAGGTTGACATTTGTCTCCATACATGCTACAGATCCACTGGGTCCCCTTCACAGTGCTCAAGACTTCACATTAAAGCAATTGTAAGCAGCAATTTGATCTTCTGTGCCAAGGATGGGGCAAAGTTCAGTGTGTGAACACGCACCTAAGTTAGAACTCCCCCTCCACTGTGTAATGAACAGATGCCAAGAGCTCCAGGCAGCTGTCTATCTATCCACAGGACAGGATCTCCTCTAATTGATGTGTCTGACCTTTTTTCCTTCCTATGGGCTCATGGATATCATCCTGCATTGTGGACATGGCTTTGAAGCCAAATAGCACCCAAACAAAAGCTCCTGGCCTAGTATCCTGAGCTGTAGGGACATGCCTGGAGTGTCCAACAGTGACTAGGTGATAGGACACTGTCAAGCAAAGGTCAGAACCAGAGCCTTGGGCTGAATCTGATGAACCCAGAGCTGAAGCTCAAAGGTTCAATGAGTCAGCCTTAGGTGACAGGGGAGAACTTGCTTTGAATCTAGGCTATCAAATAGTCCCAGCTTTGTCCCAAGGTTGTTGATGGTGTCCATATTTTCCAACTCCAAATCTACTTTTCGTTGAGGTGAAATTGAAAATAAATGAGGAACACAGAAAAAAACAAAAACAAAAAACTGCTGACTCCACGGGCCTGGCTTCAGCTCTATCCATCATCCTAACTGTTTCCACAGCAGGGCTATGGACAGAGTACCTGTCCTGGGAGCTCCTTGCAGAACCTGGGTCTCAGAGGTGCAAGACTGCACACATGGATGAGTTCCCAAATAGAGAAAGGAGAAAATACAGCCTCGGCCATCTCTGCAGATCCCCAAGTGTCTCTAAGTCACTTGCCATCTCCCTCTTTATCTCTACCCTACAGAGTGTGGGTGAAATGCATCCACTTTTAAAGTGTGACTCCATCCTTCCTGGCTGTGCACACCCTGGGATCCTCCTCCTGTCCTCCTGTGATCCCTCCCCAAGAAAGGGATTATAAACTGCTGTAGGTGTCAGTCACAGGCTGTGTTACCTCTGCTCTGGTACCCAGTGATGGATTCATCTACCCAGGGCCTTTCCTGAGATTCTCTTCTTGCATGGTCATAGGCAGGGTTTGGTACATCTCGATGTGAATCAGCATTTGCACACTGCTCTCATTGTCCACTGGGCATGAACACCTGTGGTGTTTCTATTAACTCCCTTCCGTTTATAGCACATTTGTTTTCATAAATTACTGTGTCGGAAACATCTTCTCCTCGCTCAGCAGACACCATCTCCTCGGGGTCTCGCTGCTGAGTGTCTCTTGTCATTCCACATGCTTTTCTCTCTATCCTTGCCCAGGTAGTCCTTGTCCTGGCTACCACAGTCACTCTCACAGCTTCTTGTCCCTGTGGCCTGAGTTGGTACCTCCCTGGAGTAACAGGGTGGGAACATGTAGCTTCTCTCTTATCTTTAGGGCAAGAAGGGTCCCCATGTCTCCCTCTCTTGCTGCATTTGACAGCAAAGATCGACAGGACCCTGCACCGTAGTCATGGTGACCCAGAGGAGCCTCATCATTCCTCTGGGTGTCCTGTTCCCCTTCTTTAGGATGAAGAAATTGACTTGGTCCCATCTCTCCAATGTCATGGTCCCCCCATCAGCACCCCCGTATCCATCGTTTTCTGTGCTCCCAGGATGATCTCACTCAGTGTTTCTCTTTAAATCCCATTTCCACTCCAGCTAAAGTGTTCAAGGGAAGAAATGCCGCTTCATTAATGTGGCAGAAAATCGTTCTTGCCTGGAAGCAGAGGGAACCACAGTAGGAAACAGAACAGGTGACTTTACCAAAGTAGCTGAAGCACTTGGGAGATGCTGAGCTGGGTCCCACTCAGGACCAGATTCAGCACCATGGGGTTCAGGAGGTGAGCGGCAGGGAGGGAGGCAGTCTGATTTTGAGCCTTTGGTGGCAATGTGATCATGAGAGTTCTCCAGATGCTTTGGGGGCTCCCTGTCTGCTGTCCAAGCTCCTTCCATCATCAGGATCCAGGAAGCTAGAAGCCACGGACTTTCTTGCTTCACAGATAAGAAAGCAGAGAGTCAAGGACATCCCTCACAGGACATGTGTCCATCTGCCTTATTGTAGCTCAGTGATAAAACATGATTAGAGCCCAAGGCAATGGGACTCTGAAAATCTGAAATTTTTTTTAAAAACACCAATTTCCCATAAACATGTAAAAATGTTCCCGGCCTGGGGTGGTGGAATCCCTCAGTTATTTGGGTCTCTTTTTGGTTTCCTTTCGTTCTGTAACCATGGAAACTGTCCCCTCTCCTTGTGGTCAGAGACTCAGCCTCCCCTGATGAGGCCCATCAAAGCGTGCTGGTCTTAGTTTGGGCATGTATCTTCCCATCTTAGGGTGGGGATGGAACTGTGGCAGAGTGAGGATGAATTGCCAACTGGAAGGAGGAAGAGGGGGAAGAGGAGGAGGATGGTGGTGCCGGTGGTGGTGACGGTGATAGTGGTAGTGATGATGATAAATGTCACTGTTCACTTACTCACTGCAACAAAGAGGCCACTACAAGCTGGCCATTTGGGAGACGGGCTTGGGACCCAGCTTGCCTGGGAGCCCAGGAAGTAGTCAGTCTGCCTGGGTAGGGTTCTGGTAAGTTTTGTTTTCCCAGCATCCAGAGCAGGACCCAGGTCAGAGTTAGGGCTGGACACATATCAGCAGGCAAACTCATGCATTGCCCCAGCTTTGAAGCTTTTCACAGCTTTGATTCTTTGGGCTCATCAGGCTGGGCTGGGCTGGTCAGGCTTCTCATGACAGCTGTGGAGAGCCTATGGGGTAGGGCCTCTGAGCCTCTGTGGGTCTCCAGGATGGTTAGTTCTCTTGGAGGGACCATGGGTTACAGGTCCCTGTGGTGTCATGGAGCAGACACAGCACATCTTGGACTCTCTCATTAACCACTTGTCACTCTGTTAGATACCATCAAGCTACAGAATCATTTGGTCCTACCATGTGTGTACCTTGGAGCCCCAAATGATGGTTTCTTGGCTCCTTTTTTTCTGAGAATTAGCAGATCAAAGGTGTGTTCCTCACCTTCTTTCTATGAGGTGGAGGAAAGGGAGGGAGGAGGAGCAGAAAGCAAGGTAGACTGAAACCTCCACCTCAGGCTCAGTGTGATCCTCAGCAAGGCTCTGGCCACTTAGGCTTTGAAGACAAGGAGCCTCCAGCCTCAGATCAGACCAGTGCTTTGCAACCTGTGGGCTGTGACCCATTTGGAGGTCAGACAATCCTTTCATAGGGGTAGCATGTTGAATATCCTGCATTTCAGATATTTACATTACTATTTGTAACAGTAGCAAAATTACAGTTATGCAGTAGCAACAAAAATAATTTTAAGGTTGGGGGTCACCACAACTCAAGGAACTGTATTAAAGGGTCACAGCATTAGGAAGGGTGAGAGCCACTGGATCAGGTTCAATACTCCACAAGCTACTCATGTAGGAGATCTTGAATTCAAGCAGCCCACGATGGACCTGAACTCACCCAGTTGACTGAGTCACCCAGAGATGCTACTTCAGATCATGTTCCCCAATAATCCTTGTTAATCCAAAGGTCCTAACTTCTGAGATCTCCACGATTGTTTCCTGTGTTACTGAGAACAATGTGGATGGGCGAATGAAAATCCTTCCAGAACCTTCTGGCTTAATCCAACAGCTAGCTAGGTGTAAGTAAATAGTTAAACCCAATAGAGGCTACTCGGGGGGTGTGTATGTGAGGAATACAGATTTAGGGGGTTGCTTTAGGTAGATAGTAGGCCAGGGAAGAGGCCTAGTCTGGGTATGATGGAGATCAGCTCTCTCACGACGCAGTCCTTTACCCTAGCTAAACATGCAGGTCTTGGTACTGCATGTGACCCTGAATGTGTCCTCCTCTTCTGACTTCCCTTCAGTCCTGCAGCTTTAATGCATTCTGATCGCATGGGCTCCCAGGCTGAAATAAACTCTTCCAGATGGCAGGTAGAACTCTGCTTTGATTCCTCCCTGTCCCCAGGAGATGAGGGAGGATTGCTGTCTCATTCATGTTGCCTCTTTAATGAGGGACCTGTCAAGGGCATTTCCACCTCAACACTAGCATAGCCCTAGGTCAGGTGGGACTGTGTTCAGACTTGCTTCCCTGGGGTCACCTGCACACCTTCAGTGTGACCTGGTGGCACATCACACATGTTGTGCTGTGTTTACCCATCTGGCTTCTATTCCCTCTCCATCCATCAATGAGACCCTGATATTGCTTTGGGCAGCTCCATTGTCCCCATGTAATCATCCTCTGCTGCCTGGCCTTGTCCACCGGGCTGTGCAACCAGAGCCTCCCCTTCATCAGAAAGTAGGTCAGAGAGGGTTTTGAGGCATGCATTTCCTGCAACTGAGCAGTCATCCCAGGCAAACAAATGTGTCATGCTGGGAACAGATTAACTAAATCAAGTCTCCATTGTGCAAACTTCCCCTGGAATGGGCAAGTGGTGCTGTTGCATGTCTTAGCTATATTTTTCTCTTGGGTATAAGCCAAGTTGCAGTACCTTTAGAGATATCTCTGCCCAGCCTGGGCTCCAGCAGCCTGTTTGAATTCTGTCTCCCCTTTTACCACAAATGTGGCCTTTATGAAGCCTCTTCATCTCCTGCCTCCATTTTCTCCTCCATGGACATGGAATCCCTGCAAGATAAAAAGCACAGCCATTGGGACGAGTGTGCATGTGCAAGGTGTAGCCCCAGGTCTGCTACTCCGTGGCAAGTGTGCAGGAAATGTCTGTTATTGCTCCTGTTCGTGTGGCTGCTGAATGCTCTTCTCTTCCCTGGATGGTTTTTGTGCCCAGGTAGACATAACTCATGGAAGGCACCACAGAGGGCCCTGGGTATTTGTAAGTTGTGTTTACAGTTGTTGCCTCAGCCCAGGCACCCGCTCTGTCAAACTCTGTTGGGAGCACCTGCATTCCCTGACTCTTGCAGCATCTCAGCTGGAGACAGATCTGAGTGTCTGTTTCACAGACTAAGGCAGTGAGGCCCCTAGACATCAGATCACCTGCCCAGTGCCCAGCCGGCTGAGCCAGCATCTGTGTTCAGGCAGACTGCCACCCAAGTCTATGTATTTGACATTTCTTTCCTGCTAACTCCTAATCAATGTCAGATCCGGCCAGCCCTCTGTTCTCTGTAGCTGGCCTTACAATGTAAGGAGTCATCTTGGCCACTTAGAGTTGGCTAAGCCCTTCCTTGGATCAAATGGATTTTGTCTGTCCCCATTTGGGAACTGCCAGACTTCTCGTTTTCCTTAGTGTTTCTTGCTCCCCAGTAAATGCCAATTCGGGAAAGTTTTCTACAGAGGATTTGGGTGATGAATAAAGTTCTCAGGCCTAAATCAGAGAGACCAAATGTCCCTCCACAAAGGTAACAGACCCCATCACTCAAGCACCTGCTCTCTGCCTACAGACAATTACAGTTTGTCAGTTCACTGTGACACATCTCAGTGAGATAGCACTCCAGTGCCCTCCTTTTCACTGATGAATAGAGGCTCTGGGTGGTTAGGCTCGCTCACTTAGGCTGAGGGAAACATCCAGGCAGGAGCCCCCTAGCCAATGCTGCTCTCCTGGCATACAGGCTGTGGGAGCCAGGACTGACATGCATGGTCCACTCCAGGACCACACCAGGGGTTCCTGACTGAAGCCTCCAGGGAAAACAGAAGCCTGATGCAGAGCTAGTGCTTAACATGTGAAATAGAAAAGACTGGAGTGGGGTGTTCCTAGGGACCAAAGGATGTAGCTTCGCTGATGCTGTGGGTGGCATCTGGGGTTCCCTAGGCACTCCTGTGTTGAAAGCTTGACTCCAGCCTGTAGTGCTTTTGGCAGGTGGTAAAATCTCTAGTTGAGGAAACCAGGACCCTGGTTTCTTCCTTTCTTGGTTGCTATGAGGTGAATAGCTTGCTTACTCTCCATCTTTCTTTCTTTCTTTCCTCCCTTCCTTCCTTCCTTCCTTCCTTCCTTCCTTCCTTTGGGAGGCAGGGTCACTGCAGGAACAGAACCTCAGGTAAGAGTGTCTTTAACAGAACAGGAATCATTTCTGTCATCAACAATGAGGCACAAGTGACCAGATTTGTGTGAACCCCATGCCCATATTGAAGCCTGGGGCTCCCTACTGCTTTGAATCAGCAACATGGGCCAATCTTCTCTCCTCCTCATGATCCAACACAGCTCTTGGGCATCCAGCTCCCTCCATGGGGGAAGGGAGATGAAGGACACAGCAGTGACTAAGAAGTGCTAGCTGCTATCCTCCTCTCTCACCCATTGGACAGTACACGGTCACATGACCATGTCTTGCTGCAAGGATGCTGGGATGTGTCTTTATTCTAGGATACTATGTGTCCAGCTAAATCCACGAGGCTGTAAGCTACCTTGGGGATGCACACTGGGGGCAGCAGCACTGCCCTGGAGCACCAGGGGTGTGTCTGCAGCATTGATGGACTTCCATTTGTGAGTGTAACCAGTTCTAGGCAGCTGAGGACACTCAAGAGATGAAGGGCAGCCTTCACAGATGGTCACTGACAAGCGAGGGAAGGGGAATCAATTGGGGTAGTTCAAACAAGCTGGGATTTTAAATCATTTTCCTAGAAGTGATTAGAGGTCGAAAATTCAAAAAAGAAAATGAAAAAGACAGCTATTGCTTAATTTTAAGTATTTGTGCCCCAGTGTGAGGGCACACTGTGGACTTGGGGTCATTTGTTTCAGCTGTTGGGCATCTTGAGCAGCATGTGCTGTTGTGACCTGTCACTATGACAGGCTTCTCCTGTGACCCACACTTCCTCCCCCCAGCCCCCACTTGCCACATAAAGCCTCCCTGGCAGGTTTTCCTTCTTTGGTCTCTGGCACTATGTGGAGATCTCAGTGGCTGAGCAATTCCATCTATTTACTCATGGAACTGTGACCAGAGGCTGGGAACAGCTTCTCAGTCTACATTCCAGGCTAGATGCCACTATAGAGAGAACACAGCTAGAGGGGCTGGGAGAGGCTGGGAGATACAAGGCTGTTTGCCTTGTACCCAGCAGAGACATTATATATGGGCATGGCTCTCGTCTGCTGGTTGGAGCCAATGCTACAGGTGAGCTGCCACTGGCACTGCAGGACATCAGCTCACTTGCCCCTAATCTAGATCAGGGTTTATCTAGGCATGTGTAGAAGTAAGATCAAGGCCACATGGAGAGCGGCATCCTAAATAGAAGCAAATGTAGACTGATCAGATTCTGGCTGCTATTTTTTCCAACGCTGGGACAGTCAGGCTGGGCCTACTCCCTTTATAGTCCTCTCCCAGGCTGTCATGTAACAATCCCCAGAACCTACTAAGTGCTCCTTAAGTCCCCAGGAGCTCCTAGCTGGTTCAGAGGTATAACTCCTTGAATGTCAGAATCACACAGGTCTCCAACATGTCCAGACTCACTCTTCTCACTGGGCATTGCTGACCACAAACATCTGATTACAGTCCTATTCATGCTTTGGCAGGTCAAAGACAAATGTGGGGATGCCGATCTCTTTCTGGATGAGCCATTGTCCCTTTAACATGGTCTGCATGGCATCTCTTGCTTCTGAGAGCAGCTGCCATGCCACTTGTCAGAAAGTAGACAATGGCTCATCTCAGACACAGCCTGAGATGCAATCCCAGAGACTTTGCCTCTGGCCTCATCCTCCTGATCTACAGACACTGACATCCCCACACACATCCCCAGATCCAGAGTGCTAACCTAGATGGAGCAGGCAGTCACTTAATGGTGCAAAGTGCTGATATTCCAGGAGTGTCTGTCACCTGTTTCAGGAATGCTGATGACCCAGTGAGTTATCAGGTCTGCTTGGCCTCCTCCTCTGTGACAGCCAGAAGACAGAGGGCATCATCTCTGTTGGTGATGCCAGTGAGTGATCTGAGTCCCTTGTGAGGAGCAGCAGAGCCAGGGATTTGAGGACACAGGCAGCACAGCTGGCATGACTGCCTGAATTTTTAGTAGCTCCTGGAATACAGGGAACTTCTCATGGCCACTGAACTTGGAGATTGGAGAGAGGATCTGAGACAAGGTTTTCTTCTCATCTGGTGGCTATTCTGTGTCTGCCTGTGATATAGGGACTGACAGCCACCAAATCCCATCCTTGACCTGCCACACTGTCTTAGTTATGGTTTTAGTTACTATGATTAGACACCATGACCACAGCAACTCTTATAAAGAAAAACATTTAATTGGGACTGGCTTACAGTTCAGAGATTTAGTCCATTATCATCATGGCAGGAAGTATGGTGGCATCCAGGCAGACATGGTGCTGGAGAAGGAGCTGAGAGTTCTATATTCAGATTGGCAGACAGCAGAAAGACTGTGTGACACACTGGGCCAGAGCCAGGCTTGAGCATCTGAAACCCCAAAGCCCATCCCCCAGTGATGCACTTCCTCCAACAAAACCACACCCACTCCAACAAGGCCATGCCTCCTAATAGTGCCACTCCCTATGGGCCTATGGGGAGGGACTATTTTTATTCAAACTAACACACACACACACACACACACACACACACACACACACACACGTGCACGAGCGCTTGAAAGGCCTCTTTCTGTATTGTTTGGTGGTTGTGGTTGCCACAGGCATAGGACTAAGGAGTTCAAATGGGCTATGACTTTTAGATTTCTGTTCGCACGGTTAGTTACTGGCCTCAAGATACCTGACAGACATAAAGAAGGAAGGAAAGGTTTGACTTAGAGTTCCCAGCACTGGGATCCAGTAGAGCATAGCCATGTGAACAGGAAGTCGAGTTGTGTCTTTATTCAGGAAGCTGGGAGTGGTGGATGCTGACGTTCTGCTCACTTCTTTCTTTTTAATCAGTCCAGAACTTGAGTTCAGGGCTTGGTGCTACCCACAGTTAAGGTGGATCTTAACTACCTCAATTAACTAATATAGGTAATCCCTCACAGGCATGCCAGGAGGCTTCTCTCCTAGGCAATCCTAGATCCCATTGACAATCAGTATTAGCCTTCAGTTACTGATTGGCCACAGGTCATGAATTCATACCAGGATCAACATCTCATCAATCCGGCACCCACCCTTGTGACATGTGACCCTTGTTTCCTTAGAGTACGTTCATAATTCTTTCCAACCATGTGGTTCCGGGCAGGTACTATGCTTCTAGGTGTCCCCACCCTGCAGCCAGTGGTTTGTAAGCATTGGTCTGTTTGCAGTCATTCATCTAGCACAATCTGGGTTGTGTTCAGGAAGAGCAGAGTCAGAGGAAACATAGACAACCTACACAGGCAAAGGACTCCCTCACTGGCCCTAGCAATTCTGAGTAGCAATTTTTCTGCTTCTTTTCCCCATAAATGCTAGTTCCTTGTATGGTTTCTCACAGGACAAGGCATTTCTTAAGCAGTAAATAAGTCAAGTACAGGAGCTGTCAGAGTTCAGTGCAGCTGTTGGGTGACTAGAAGAAAGGGCAACAAAGAGCTCCACAGAAGCTTTCTGAATCGACTGTTCATCAGCCCCCCACCCACCTACCCATCCATCTGTCTAGACACCTACCTACACATTTGTACACCTACCTACCTACCCATCCATCTGTCCAGCCACCCACTGACCTATCAACTTATTTGCACACTTACCTATCTACTCATCCATCTGTCCTACCATCCTGGCACCCCCTCACCTCTTACACACCCATCCATCCACTATCACTTCATCCCACCTACCCACCATTTATGGTAAAACTGCTATTCTCTCGTCAGATCTCCCTCACTCTTTGTAGCCTCTTTCTCAAGGATCCTTGTTGTGATAAAACATGGGAGTTCTCAGAAGCAGAGCTTCTCTTTTTATGGACCTTTACAAAGCCAGCTGCCTATCTGTGTCTGAGACTATCAAACAGCTAATTACTTTAAAGTAAAAGATTGAATGGGTGTGTGTGAGGGGTTAGATAGTAGGTGTGGAGGGCAGGTGAGTATAAGGACGGATAGGGGATGATGGGCAGGGATGACGGATGGATGGGTGGGCTGGAGGAGAGACACACAGTGATCTATGAAGTCATGAAGGTATAGATGGGTAGATACATAGGTAAATGGATGAATGGCTAAGGATGATCAATTTATGGATCAGTGAATGTGTAAATGAATGTGATAAATGAATGGGCGTGGGGATGGTGCACTGAAGTGTGAGTGGGGGATGGGTGGATGGATGGGCATGGGGATGTTGTACTGATGTATGAATGGGGGGATGGACAAATGAATTATTGAATGGAGGGATGGAGGCATGGATGATGGGTAGATGATCAGGGTTTATATAAATAAATGTGTGTCTGTAAGCGTGGGTGGGTGGGTAATTGAATAGCAAGATGGATAGATGAGGCATGGATGCACCCACGGGTGGATAGTAGACACGTGGAGAGATGTTGGTAACTGCATCTGTGTTATCTGACAGCCAGGTGCTTCTCCAAAAGAAATTGGCGTGGTGCAGAGACTTCACAAAAGCAATGCCCAACCAACCTTCTCTGAGGCCCTGATTTGTGGTTTGATCCACACACATCAGCAACTTGATGTCAGCAACTCCTTGTTTGATCGAGTTATAAAGCCACACATCTAGCAATCCCCTGGACTTCCCATGGGGTAATCACACAGGTGCTTCTGGACACTCTTGAACAGAGCTTCTTGGGGGCCCTTCCTCAAGCCCAGCTCACATTCTTTTTCATAAAGTCGGATGAGTCCCATCTCCAGTGGGGCACTGTGATCCAGGAAGAGGTGAGGTGCCCTGTGTGCTACGTGGGATAAATGTAGTTAGGGACGAACACATGAGGCGACCCTCATGGTGGATCTGGCAGCAGGTATCTCTCATGCTGATCTAACCGAGGGGACATTTGGTGCAGGCCTTACAGCAGCCTGTTGCCTTTTCCAGGACAGACTATTTTGTTCCTTTCCCCCCAGAGTCCCTCAACCGATAAGGCATTAAGGTTTCTCTATATCACCCGCACTGGGTCTCCACCCATGACCCAGCTGAGACACTACCAGAGATGCTCAGGGACACCCCCCGTGTTCACTAGATCTAATACAGAGTCTAGGATCATTATCCAGCAGCCCCACACCTCTCCGGCCTATTGCAGTAATTAACCAGCCCAGAGGGTCAGACATCAGCAGCCCCAGGCATCACCTGGTTACTCCCTTCATCTGGTAAGCTGGATGGAGAGTGGGCAGTTCTAGTCCTAAGGGGCAGGGCCAATCAAGTGCTAAAGCCACAGAACTAAAATTTCAGCCTGCTAGATATGTACCCTTGGGAAGCTAGACAATGAGATCCAGAAGAGCATAGTTTTAAAGTAAGAGCTGAGAGAAACACTAGGAGCCAGGGACTCTTCAGCATGGTCAAGCTTGGGAGCATCGATTGTACCCAAGCTGTATCTCTCCCATTAAGGTAGATAGAACTGTTCCCTAATTTTCTTGGACAGTTCTAACAGAAAACTGGTGTTTTCTGCAGAAGTTTCCCAGGGCTCAGTGGCATGGCCTGTTTGCACAGTTACTATGAGGTCAGCAGGCCTGCTGGTTCTGGTCCCTTTAGCCAGGACTCTGTGTAAGGAAGGACCCCCTTCTCTCACAGAGAAGAACTAACCCAGATCAGTGTGGCCAGTGCCACAAGATGCTCTTCCTCACCTCTGGGCATCAAGCAAGATGGTTTGAGCTGAACTTAGCTTAGATTTAGAGCTGTGGTGGCTAATCTTGACTGTCAGCTTGACACACCTGGGAAGAGGGAGCCTCAGCCTCCATTGGATTGGCTCCATTGGAGGAACTGCCTCCATTGGATTGGCCTGTGGGCATGTATGGGGGCATTTCTTTTATTGCTAATTGATTCAAGAGGGCCCCTACCACACAACAGGTACCATTCCTAAGCCAGTGGACCTGGAATGTAGAAGATGTGTATCTGATCATGATCCTGGGAGCAAGCCACAGTGAGTAACATCCCAGCCAGAGTTCCTGACTTATCTCAAGGATGGACTGTAACTTGCAAGATGAAATAAACTCTTTTCTCCTCAAGTTGCTTTTGGTCATGATGCTTATCATAGCAACAAAAAGCTAACTAGGACCAGGTAAGACTCACCAATACTGGGCTCTCCTCAGAGTGAGGATGGGGAGGCCAGATGCCTTAGGGATCCTAAGCTGTGTTTGACCTCCTGGATGGTCCTTTCTGGAGAGCAAGGTTCACTGTATACTGGCCACAACCTCAGCAGAGGATCCCTCTACTCACAGAGGTCATGGAGGGCTATCACTGGGCTGACTACTGAAGGCGGAGGCTGAAAGACTCCTGTCCACTGCACTATGGACTGGACTGTCCACCATGAGCCTGGTGAGGGAGAGCCCTTTCACACAGCAGCCTCAAGTGAAGCAACTTTACCCATTGCAGATGGGCAGCAGTGGATGAGAGAAATCTGGAGTCCACAGGGAGCTGATCACCAGGGCATCAGGAATGCTGATGGGTTCTTGTCGTTGGTGGAGAGTTTCTCTCCAGTACAAGGACTCCAGCCAGCAGCCTACCCTGCCTGAGCTTCATGATCTGGCCTGTGATGACTGGGTTAAAACATCTAGGGACACTCTCTCACAAAAGCATGAAGCCATCTGCTCCAGACGGCTGTGAGGAGTGCAAGGAGTAGGTGAAACTCTGGGGAATGTGTATTGTTAACATGGATGCAGCCATGTCAAGACCCAATGCTACACTGGGACCTATGGGAATGGCAAAGCCTTCCCTGTCTCTGCACTGAGTGAGGCTCAGAGGAACATCAAAACCTTCCTCTGGTCCGAGTGTGAAAGTTGGTAGTGTGTGTTAGTTTACAAAGGAATATTGAGGAGGATCTGAGTTTGGTCCCAACAGCTCACAAGATCTGGCGCCCTCTGCTGGCCTCTGTGGCATCTACACCCAAGCAACCATGCACACATAAACAAAGGTCAAATAATACAGGAACACAAGATGGTGTTGTGTCAGTCAAGTATGCTTGCTGGGGTGGTTAGTCTTAGTTGTCAACTTGACAGGATCTGGGATCAGCTAAAAAGAAAGCTGCTGGGCACATCTGCAAAGGTTTTTCTTCATTGCATTATTTGAAGTGGAAGGATTCACTTTAACTGTGGGTGTCATCTTCTGGAGGCAGCCCAGAGGGAAAAAGGACAGGGAAGAAGGGAACTTTGCTTTATCTCCTGCTTGCCTTCACTCTTGCTGGCAGCTTCCTCCACTCTGTTGCTGCTGCGTTAATTTGCTGATATTATTAGAACCAACTTCTTGCAAACCTAAAGAGCAACAGCTTTCCAAGAATCCTCCAGGCCTCCAGAGCCACATGGAGAATGCTGAGCTACCAGCCTCATGGACTAAATAATTGTTTGGTTCTCAGACTCTCTAGTGTGAAATAGTCATTATTGGAGTACCCAGACTGTATTCTGTAAGCCAATCTAATAAATAAATATATATGTATATTTTATATTATATTTATATATAAATATATAAATTATATATATATATATATATATATATATATATATATATATATATATAT
>JADRCH010000234.1:285728-355368 GCA_019843965.1 Rhynchomys soricoides
ATATATATATATATATATATATATATATATATATATATATATATATACTATCTGTTCTGTTCCCCTAGGGAACCCTAATATACTTGGGGTCCATCCTACACTACCAGGCTGTGAACTCAGGCCCTCTCTCCTCTCTTTCAGCCCCACCTGCTGTTCTTTGGTGGGAAATGCAGTCGCTTTTGGTTCGTTTGCCACATGCTGCCCATCTGGGCTCTAAACAGACCACTCATGTCCGTATGACTGTCCTTTTGTTTGAATTCTCCATTTTCCTCCCAGTCAGTGATTCGGCAATTCTGCTGAGGAGTTGGGATCACCTGGGAGTCTAAGAAGTCCCCATCACAGGCCAATTAGCTGAGATTTCTGGCAGAGAGAAGCAGACATCGTTCCAGGTCCCTTGGAGGCTCTGGTGTGCAGCAGGTTGTGAGAGCCAAATGCTCGCAGCAGCATGCCTTGGGCGTAAATGAGCACAGCTTCTGGGGGGCTTGTTAAGATGCAAGCTGTGATTTGGGAGGCAGGTGACAAGGATATTTTAGTCTTTGCTGTCGATGTCGGAGACACTGAGGCCTGAGAGAGGGGGCTGTGATGTTCATTTTGGGATGATTTTAAGGGTCGTGGAGATTGGGGATTAATATGTAAGAACTCCATGGTAGAGCATTTGCCCAACATGCTCAAGGGCTTGGGTTCAACCCCCAGGATCATAACAATGTTGAAAGAAAGAAAGACAGACAGAAAGACAGAAAGAAACTTAAGAGCAAAACTCAATTTAGTTTTAAAGAGCAACAAACCTTCTGCTAAAACCCAGTGTTTCCCATTGTGTACTGCAAGTCTACTCTGCAAGGTAAGGTAGAAGAGATGCCTGGTCACTGTCATGGAAGGGCAAAAGGGATACAGGGAGCTATCACCAACACAGACAGACACCCAGTACTGTGAGCCAGGGCAGACAGAGGTGCTGCCATGCCCACAGCACCCCAAAGGACAAAGGACAGGGGGGCCCTTTTAGATTCTCTAGTGTCTTAGGATGCCAGTGGTGGGTTGGTGAAACAGCTGTGGAAAGCAGAGAATCATGAAAGCTGACTCCTCCTTAGATGGTCTCAGTTCTAGAGATAGACCTTCAGCAGATGTGCAGCTCTGAGGACTCTGGGCCCTAAAAGCAACACTGAATGTGAATCTCCAGAAGGTGTCTCACCAGGAGATAGAGATATGCCTGGCCCCTGGCAACCTTGGAATGGATAGACCTTCTTCTGTAAAGAAAGGTGGGTAGCTTAGAAAGAGGAACTCTGCATGCCACATGCACAGACAGCATCCATCCTGGTCTCTTAGTTGAGTTGCTCTGTCCCTAGGCAGGTCCTGCCGCTCTCTGAGACTGTTTCCCCAGCTGCAACAGTCATCTTGGGAAAACTCTAACTTACTGCTGGTGGTAAGGAGCCAGAAGATGGGCTGGGAGCTCATATTAGGGGGATGTGTGTGAAAGCTCCAGGGAGGCGATGCTGGGACAGGCATCTAGGTGGACTGGAGTGGACAGAGGACAAGATGGGTGGATGCGTAGATGACGGCTGATGGGTAGGTGTCCACCTGGTGGCTGGACAGATGGATGGGTGGATGGATGAAAGGAGAGATGGATGGATGGACAGATGAATGAATGGACAGACAAACAGATGGACAGATGGATGGATGGATAGATGGATGGGTGGACAGATGAGTAGACAGACAGATGGGTGGACAAATAAAAGGATAGATGGATGACAATGGATGGATGGAAGTTCAGATGGATAGAAGGAAAGATGGATGGATGGACAGACAGATGGATGGATGGATGGATGGACAGATGGATGAATGGACAGATGGATAGATGGACAGATGGTGGATGGATGGACAGATGGATGGATGAGTGGACAAACCAGAGGCTACTGTCCAACCCACTCCACTGTGAGAAATTCTCAGGTGGGAAGTCTGCCTGTCTCCGTGATATTCTCCCATGACTGAACACTAATCCGCCTCTCTATAGCCCCCAGGTATCCCTGCATAGATTCTCATGTCCCAACAACTCACAGAAAAGAAGGGGTGCAGGTGCCCCATCCCCCAGAACATGGCTAGATGAGCCTCTCAGGGCCCCTCACCTGGTAGAAGGCATAACCCACTGCATAACTGCTTCATGTAGCCACATACACATTCACTTTCTGTGACAAGTAGCAGATACAGAAGCATCTTTATCTGTTGTCAGCAGTCAGACCTGTGCAATGTCTGCATTCTGCACAGGAGACTCTGATAGTGCAGGAGTGAGAAGCTACTTATCAGATTCTGCCCTCTACCCCAGGTGGGAAAACAGTGGTTGCCTCCGAAGCTCAGGCCACAGCTGGGAACTATCATTGTCGCTGTCACTGCTATTACCATGGTGGCCATTGTTGTCTCAGTTACCATCATCACTCCCACCATGATCACTACAATTATCCTTTCCACCATTACCATATTCATCATCATCATCATCATCAACACTATCATCATCATCATCATCACCACCACCACCACCACCACCACCACCACAAAAATCTGTCCTCTCCTCCCCATTGTCCTCTCGAGCTGTGCCTGGAGCAGTACACATGTATTTATTGGCTGCATGTGGGAGCTAATGAGGAACAGGAAGAAAACCCTCAGTGCGCTTCTGTTGTGCCAATGTTACAGGGACAGCTTGAAACTGGAGTCCAGATGCCGCAGCGCCACAGACAGAGCTGCTTCTGCCCACTCTCCACGCTTCTGCCTGGCCTTCTCTCCTGGCACCCTTTCCTTCTCATGGGGGCTCTATGAGGCCTTATTGATTAAATGCCCAGGTCCACTACATGATGGATTTAGCATCAATACTCCCTGCCCTGGGGGCAGACCTGAGCAGGAAGCTCTCTAAATAAAGACATCTAATGATGAGTGGGTGCAGGGCGCCGGGGGGGGGGGCAGTCGCTCCGTTAGCCAGGACCCGAGGTGCTGAGCAGGAAGGCATGAGGCCTCAAGGGCACTGCATGGCTGGCAAGAAGGCAGGTGAGCCTGCTGCAGGGACAAGACGTGGGCACACACGTGACCCTCGCTCTCCAGCCTTCCAGTTGTCCTGCCAGGATCTCAAGACAGATCTGAGGCATCTTGGGGAAGGCATTGGGCCATACCTGATACAGCAGGAGAATCTGTGTTCTCTATCACTGCCCTGTACGTGTGTCTGGATCGGGGCTTGAGGTTGCCCTCCTCCAGGTCAAGAGAGTGGGCGGGCTCTCTGCTGCTGATTCCTGTGTTTAATGATTTGCACTTGGAAATGTCACTCAGGATATTTTTCTAGATAATTTAGTTCTTAATTAACCTCTTGTATTTCGCATACCCCACCTGTAACCTGGATCCCAGGGGCTTCTGTATCAACCTATCCAGCTTTTCCCGGTCCCTGCCCAAGGCCCGGGGCCAATGTTGGATGGAGAAGATGTGAGTGCTGGAAAATCCAATTGCTCTGGCCATCAGCAGGGATGGAGTTGACCCCTCTCCAGCAGCTTAACATGCATTTTAGTAGCAATCGTGGTAACCTACCGAGCAACCTAATCGAGCAACCTACCTCCTCTGTCCTCTGATGACTAGCAGAAAGGGTGGAGGCTTGCCTTAGGTCACCCACTGTATCTCTGTTGTCCCAATATTCCTGACCCACCTCTTCCTGCCCCAACCCCAGCTGTCCCATGTCCTCAGCTTGCTGCTGGTCATTCTGGCAACTCAGCAGCAACACTTGTGCTAGCTCTGTAGCTGTTTATTCCCGAGACCTTTGTATCTTTCCTAGGATCATCCTTAGCTCTCAGACCCATTATCTGAAGGGAGATCTGGGGCTGTGGATGATGGAGCCGGAGGTTTTGTTTTTCTCTTAGGCGACCTAGTCTGAGAAATCTTGTAGGATTTGACCACACCATCCAAAAGTGATAAAACTGGCCAGTGGGAAGAGAAGGCCGGGGAGGTCACAGCTGAGTGACCCTGGGAAATAAAACAGAAAGGAGAACCTCAGAGTCCGAAGGCTTTGCCCGCCCCAAACGGGGAGCGCCCCCGCCCCCACAGACACACCTCACGCCCCACACCCTATCCACCCTCTGTGTGAGAGCCACCTCCGGCCCTCTGACCCCGCCCCTCACTCCTGAACTGAGGATGGAGGACAATGTAGTTTGCAGGTCTGTCTCCACGTGTGATCTTCGCCTGTGTCACAGTCGTCCTCCAAATTTGCTGTAGGAAAGGACAAGTGACAAGAATAGGAAGCTCTCTGTAGAGGACAAAGGAGACGTGCGCCCGGGTACATGTGGCAGATCACTTTATGCCGGCAGGGTCCTTATGCTCTCATTTGCCTTGCTAGTTACTCTTCATGTGCAGACTGCTCCTCCCTGCTCCCCAACCTGGAGACTGACACTGTGCCTGACAGCATAGGTGCCATGCCTAGCCCCCACCGGGTTTGCTCAACAGATGTTCCAATCACTGGGTGGTATAAGGTTAAAAAGCTGGTGGCTCCCCCAGCCCCTCCCAGAAGGATTTCCTCATGTCAATGCGGGACTTTGCCCTCTCTGGGCTCCATGATACCCTGACCCTGATGCTCAGGCTTAGATAGGGGCTGTTCCCTGCTCTAAGAGTCCCTGGGTCCCCATGTCCCTAACGGGCTCCTTGTGTCTACTTACAGCCCTGTGAGCAACGTCCTCTTTATTTTTATTTATTAATCTATTTCACTATATAGTGCTCGTTTGGAAGTGGTTATGTAATCCAGGCTTCGGGCTGGCCTAGAATTCAGAGATCTGCCTGTTTGTCTCTGTTTGTGCTAGGATTGTGGTAGCATGAGCCATCTACCATGCCCAGCCAAATAATGTTCCTGAAACTTCTATTTTGAGTTTCTAAGCTTGATCCTGCTTCCCACAGAGTCCTGGTCTGTGCCTTAATGTAATAAGGACTGATAGAGACCCTGAATCCACTTGGTGTCTCCCAGTACTGTGGAATGGGTCCAGGGAGGACTCCACGGAGGTGACTCCCCAGTACTTAGATATGGAGACTGGGCAGGAATTCTCTGGGTGGCTCCCAGCAGTGGATAGAGATCACGTGATAACTGAGCCAGACAGCAATGTAGGGAACTCAGAGCTTAGAGGAATGGCTGGAAGCCACAGCTGCTCCATTCTACAGCCCCCTCCCTGCTCCAAGGACTCAGCCCTTCCCATCCTGGATGTGAATTCCCAGTCTCCTGATGCCCACAGGTTATTCAAGATGAAGCTGAGAATGACAAGCTCTGGCAGGGGAGCTCTACAGACACAGGACTGCCCAAATCCTTCTTAACATCTGACCTGATTTTTCCTGGGTCCCCAGATCAGCAGGACATAGATTCCTATGACATGTGGTACATTTGGGCATTTCTCAGGCCAGGGGAGCGTTTGAACTCTTCCTTCCTTCCTTGCCTTCTTCCTTCTTTTCTTTCTTTCCATTCCAATCACTGCTCCCTGTCCTGGTCCCACCCACAGAGTCCCTCCCCCCCTTTTCCCTCTCCTTCTCTGAGAAAGTATCCCTTCCCAGGTATCACCCCATCCTGGTACATTAAATCTCTGCAGGGTTAGGCACATGTTCTCCCACTGAGGCCAGACAAGGAAGCCCTGTTGGGAAACCAATTCCACAGTCAGGCAACAGCTTTGGGGACAGCTCCCACTCCAGTTGTTGGGTGACCCACATGGAGACTGAGCTGCACATCTGTTGCGTATGTGCTAGGGGCTTTGGTCAGTGCTGGCTAAAAGGGACAAAAATGGAACAGAGAATGAAGGAATGGCCAAACAATAACCAGCCCAACTTGAGACCCATCCTATGGACAAGCACCAATCCCTGACACTATTAATGATACTCTGTTATGCTTGTAGACAGGAGCCTAGCATAACTGTCCTCTGAGAGGCTCCACCCAGCAGCTGACTGAAACAGATGCAGAGACCCTCAACCAAACATTGGACAGAGCTCAGGGAGGGACTCTTATTGGAGAATAGGAGGAAGGATACAAGGCCCTGAAGGGGATAGGAACTCCGCAGAAAGACCAACAGAATCAACTAACCTGGACCCTTGGGAGCTCTCAGAGACTGAGCCACTAACCAAAAAGCCTGAGCTCTTAGCCCTTCCCGCCTCTGTACCAAGCAGGGAGCAACATGACTATTAGAGAAGACATGTCTCTCATATGCAGTGTCCCCATGCTAGGTGGCTCCTGGGTTCCTTTTCCAGGTGGGAGAAGCTGTGCAGGGTGACTCAGAAGTTCACACAGAGCCCTATGCCTCTAGACTCCTCTGTTAATGTTTATATAGTGACCACTGGGAAATTTATTAGTGAGAGAGACAGTTATCATCACAGGTAATTTCATAATAGCTCCAAGCATTCAATGGCCTTGTAAAAGTCACCATTAGCAGGACAACGCTGTCACCTGTAGTGCGCTTGGGATGTCAGAGCAAAGGCAGACCTCCAGGCTGCCTGAAGCCTGTGTTCCCTCAGGCCACTAAATTACCTGGCTAAACAGCAATTCCAGGATGGAGTTATTAAACACAGGCATGCTGGCCCTGTTAAGTGGGCTTCCTGTAAACCGGCTGTGAGAAAAGAAGCTGTGTGGCCAAATGAAACAAGTGGCCAAATGCTGAAGGAGCGGCCAGAGGCAAAATTGTCCTGGTGTTGGGAACTTACAAGGCCGGTCTGAACTTATAAGGGTCTACCTGTTCCAAGGGATGGTTTCCTTCTTTCTGTGTGGTGTGGAGACCCCAGGCTCATCTGTCTGGAGCAGCAATGAAGGCAGTGTCCATTCAGAGCTGGCCTGTGGATGCTCCTTTTAGTCATGAGTGCCTCAGGCCTCCAGATTCAGCCATTTACCTCTGGAGCTGGTAAGTTCCAGTCTCAGGGTGCCAGTTGAGTTCTCCAGCTCAGTATCCCTCCTCCAAACCCCATGTCATTAACTTCCCACCGCAGTGAGGCAAGGTGCAGCTGGCCAGTGAAGGAGAGGTGTCTCTGCTTTCTAAGGAGTTCCTGATGGAGAGACAGAGCTTGGAAGAGTAGTGCCATCCCAGAGATATCTCATACCCATCCCGAGCCCCAAAACACATGTGTACACTATTTCTGAGGTTGGGATTTGAGCCGGGTCCTGAAGGAATGTGATCAGTCAGGGAAACTGGGAAGTGGGTGGGAGAAGGAACAGGAAGCTTCCACTGTAGCCCTGAGCCAGGGCTGGGTGCTGAGAGAGTGCACTGAAAAAAAAAAAAAAGAGACGGGGAGGGAAAGAGAGAACAAATACCTTGATCCTATTATCCATCCTCCCTCTGTTTCTAACCAGGGTCTGGATTCGATTCCCAGTATTGAATAAGCTGGCCATTGGCCATACTGATGCCTATAATTCCAGCGTTAGGTATGTGGAGGATCAGATTTTCAAGATCATTTTTGCTTTTTTTTTTTTTTTAGAGAGAATTTGAGGCCATCTGGATACATGAGATCCTGTCAGAAAGAAAGGAAGAAGAGAGAGAGAGAGAGAGAGAGAGAGAGAGAGAAACAAAGGAGGATGGTGAAGTGTAAAGCTGCCAAGAACCTTTAGACAGAGCAGTTCTACTACAAAGAAGGTGTCTTCTGGAAGCCCAAGGCTGATTCTGTCTCCATAATGAATGTCACACAGGGTGAACGGGGATTGGGACAAGGTCAAAGCCTGTTTGAACCCCACTCCTTCCCATCTCAGGCCATAGTTAGGAGGGATTGGTCTGTGAAGACCCACAGGAAGGATTTACCTGAGCCTGGGACCTCACAGGTACACCCCACCATGTTGTTCCATGAACATTTGTAAGGAAAAGGAAGACCCATGCCTCGTCCCCCTTCCTCCTCCTCCTCTTCTTCCTCTTCCTCTTCCTCCTTCTCACTATTTCCTCTGCCTGGGAAGAGTACCCTCTCCAGGTCTGCAGAAGATGAACCTAAGACCAACCTGTGTCATGGTTGACTGTGGTCCACAACACTGTTCAGTATGTCCAATGAGTTCTGACTGCCTGTGGGACAGGAAGCCTGCATCCTCTTTGTTTGTCTCTATGCCTGCCTGTGAACAGCTCTGTAGTACCCTTGTCTCTTAGCATCTACTGAGCAGTGCTACCTCTAGCTCAATCCAAGGACCCAGGAGCCATTCCTGTGTTCAGTGCTGTGATTGCAGGTGGAGGCTTTTGAGCAATGTGGAGGGAATCTTGAGAGTCCCAAGTGCAGAGGCTCAGAGGTCCGAAGTTTACGGAGAAGCCTCACAGGCCTTAACTTGTCCTTATTGAGGATCGAGCATTGACAAAGCATATATTTGCTCTTGACCCAGACCCAGGGCCTCAGATTCTAGATCCAGATCAGCCTTTCCCCACACAGTCATTGGTGGCAATCAGTGTACAGGAGGCAGTAGTGAAGGTAGATGTCCTTCACCTTGTCTGGTCTCTATGAGCTGTAGGAATGGTGGACACCTAAGACTGGGGCTGCAGGGTACCCTGTCCCTGCTCTGGGTACAGTGGGGAGTTGTGGGAGATTCTTTGGAGAGGCAGCAGGGAGTCTTAAGCCTCTTTCTCTGAATGGGGGGCAAGAAGGTATGCGGATAAGGGGGGAGGAGCCAGCAAGGTCCACAGGGCAGAGAGGAAACGGAAGGCTGACACTTGCCAGGGAAGGAGTTTTGTACATCCTATGATCCTAGTGAGCTTTCTTATGTGAACCAGGTCTCTTCCTCCCAGGCCTTAGCCTACCCGTGGACACACTCCATGCAGGCAAACCCAATTGCCTCTATTGCCACAGGGCCTCATGATTAGATCAGTGCCTATCTTGGGATGAATTTTCCCATGGTGCTTTTGGAAATGTGGAAAAAGATAAGGCAGACCTGGGGTAGTTAAAGGAAGGTCGATGGGCTCTACTGTCTGGGCCAGAGCTTTCCTGCTGGGAGTCACTGCTGTCATCGTGGGAGCCAATCTGCATTGTGAGTCTTGGAACGTTTGGGACTCTCAAAATCCAGGAAGGGATCTGGGACCCTTAGGTGCTGTAAAGCCTTTGCCTGGGGACCTGCTTTTGGAGTAAAGGATCCAGTCTGTCTCTGTCTGGTATTAGACCTGGGGAAGCTTTAGCCCCAGTAGGAGGAGGGGCCATTGCACCTGTGCTTTGACCTCTCAACTCTTTCTGGAGCTGCAGGGAGTCCCCATGTCCCATACCCCTGTGCCATCTGGGTGTAATCCGATGGGGACTCAGCCCTGCAACCCCCTTTCTCAAGGAAGAAATGCTGGCTGGCTATCTGTCCCTCAAAAGATATGACCTGTGTTATATACAGTAATGCTGAGTCATCAGACATTGGTTATAAACGTGATTTGCCATGAGGTTCCTGAATATTTAGCAGAGCGTTAAGTGCATGCATCTTATGCAAAGATTTTTTACAATTAAATAAAAATGCTGGAACAGCTAACATTAAGGGTATTTCTTGAGCAAGTGAGTCAGGCAAATCTAAATAATGCAGTAGGCAGCCCCAAATCCAAGCTGGTGACATTTGTGCCTCAGGACAACACTCAAAGACATATAGGTTATTTATTCCTTTAATTCCCCTGAAATGCAGCTATAAATCCGTATTACAAGATTTTAATGAATATTCATTTCTAAAATGAAATATGCAGTTGCTCTATTTTTTTAATGGAAGGTGGAGGGGATGGGGGGGGGGAGGCTGTGGGTACAGACACTGCAGACCTGAATTCTGAAGCAGCCTAAGTACCCCTGGGGTGCCAGGGCAGAAGACCTAGCTTCTAGGAGTCTGCAGAGGGTTGTAGAGAAACACTGGATGGAACAGGACTCTACAGTGTGCACAGGGCCCTCCCACTCATGCATGCCTGCACTCCTGTGTGCAGTGGGATCCACACCACGCCCATGCCCACGCCCACTCAGTCCTGGGGTCCCTTGAGCCAGTGGTTCCCAGGGATCCGCTGCTTAACCTGATGGCTCTATCTCATCCAGGTAGGCTTGGAACAGCTGGCACCCTCTCTTGAGATTTCTTCCTGCCCACAAATATGCCATTGCAAGTCAAGATGTTCACCCTTCCAGGATTGAGGCACCCTATGCTGTCTACAAATTGTCCTGTTTGGGGGGAGGCATTGGTCTAGATTTTAGGTCACTGCAGGTGGTTGGGGAGTTGTGTGAAGTAGGATAAGGAAGACAGCTCTGTCTGGTGATTGCAGGAGCATGGGACACAGGCTGGGGAGGGAGTTCTTGTTTCTCTTTGTGGATTCCCATAGCCTCAGCTCTGCTGAGGGGCAAGGAAAAGGGCAAGGCCAACCTCTCTTGCTCCCTCTTTGATACTGGTCACCTTACACTGTAGACAGCAGGAGGGGCTCAGGACCTTGGGCAGTGAGTCCTGAGTAGCTTGCTGTCTATTCCTTTATTAAGTAAAAATTGAGTTGATTTGAAAAAAAAAATTTTTTAAGTACTGCTAGAGATAGCAGTATGTGTCCAGCCAACAAAGTTCAGAGGTCAACCTGACCTTGAAGATGGTGGGGATGGTGGGGACAGGTTAGACCCTTGCTCTGCTGGTCAATATATCCCTAATTAGTCCAGGATGCCTTACTAGCCCATTTCCTTGGGCAGAATTCAGCGCAGTTTTTTCTCCAGGTTCTACTCTGGGCGCCCCTCCCCCTGCCCCACCATCGAGGCTCCTCCTCCAGTACCACACTGGACAGACCATTCTTGACCCAGGCCTGCCTTTCTTTCTTTCTTTCTTTCTTTCTTTCAACATTTGCTTATTTTTATGTATACAACATTCTGCCTGCATACCTGTATGTACACCTGAGTGCCAGGAAAGGGCACTAGACCTCATTACAGATGGTTGTGAGCTACCATGTGGTTGCTGGGAATTGAACTCAGAACCTCTGGAAGAGCAGACAATGACCTTAACCTCTGAACCATCTCTCCAGCCAGGACCCAGGCCTTTCTTAACTAGTATTTTGCTAGTGTCTCCTCTCCCTTCACCTTCTTCCCCAACAGGACATGTCCTGTGTTGCAATAAAACCAATAACAGCTTCTTATAACCAGGAAGGGAAAGAGGGTCCCATTGCAGGTCACAGAGACAGTGGTCTAGTGGCATCAAGATGTACCAACGACAGAAGTTCCTCACTGTATCAGGACCCAAGAGCCATCTGACATCTTAGGGGATGATCTGACACTTACCCTTTAGTTGATATCTGATATACAAACATCACTTGGCCCCTCCTGTCTCTCCCACCCATGGCTACTCTGTCCCAGTGACCCAGTGGCTGAAGGGCTGACCTCATGTGACCAGTCCAGCCATCAGAGAGAGTGCTGTGGCAGAGCCTAGAGCTTGCTGGTACCTAAGAGTGGGGATCTTGAGTCTAGACATCCACTCCCTTCCATTTGCCCTTGAGCTGTTTGTGGTTTTTTGGCTCTGTTTTTTATTGTTCTCTTGGTTTTTTTTCCTTTGTTCACAAAGAATCAGTCCATTGGAAAAGCCAATTAAAACAAGGAGAGATTAAAAGAGAGGCTTCAGAAAGAGACAGTCACTATGCATGCATTTAAGCAGCCCTGGGAATAAACAGCTTGAAATCTACTCACATTAAAATTAAGCAAATATTTTACATTCTGCACTTGGCCAGATTTGGTGTCGTTTCTATGGAAACACGCATCACTTGTGCTACAGATAGTCCCTCCCAGGTCCGCTGGCCTTTGTGTACAGCTAGGGCTCTTCCCCCCTGTCCCAAGGACTATTCAGTGAAGTCTGGGATGGAAACACTTCACCCAGTCCTTTTAAGTCCTGTTCCATGGGTTGATGAAACTTTGTCTCAGGACCTTGAGAGCACACAATCTGTAGGAGCATCCTCAGATCCAGGCTGTATGGGGCTTGATCATGACCAGTCTCTGGGAGGAAGCAGGGCCCTACCTCAGTTCTCACTCAACCACAAGAAATGCCCTGGGGTCCACAGGGCAGCAACAGGGATGCTATTTGAAAGCAGAGACCAGGAATAAACTCCAAATAAACTCCATCTTTGGACAGTCAACAAGCCTCCTTAATTCCTCTGAAACCCCAGTTGGGCTCTGTGACTGAAATTTAAAAAAATAGAAATTGGAACTAGGGATGGGGCAGCTACAAAAGACTGTGATAGTAGGCCACTGGCAGGAACCAGCCCCAGGTGGCAAAGTTTGCATATGGTCTGTCCCCTATAAAGGCTCATGCTGAGGGTTTAGTGTCTAGCTAATGGGTCCAGCCACTGAGAGGTAACCGAAGATCTCTGACCTAATCAACTGATGGGTTTATAATAGAATGGATTAGGAGGTGTCTAGATAATAGAAAGTGGGCATGGTTGGAGGAAGTGGGGGCTTGTTCTAGGGGATCCTAGCTTGTATTGGGACCCTCCTCTACTGCTTCCTGGATGTTCTGCCACACCTTCCATGATGTTCTGCCCCAACAGGCCCACTGTAACAGTGCCAAGCAATCTGCACATTTGAAACCTCAGAAATGCCATTTTGTTATTTGGTCATGGCAATGAAAAGCTGGCACATCCAACCCAATGCTACAACACAGCTTACCTGGGCAGAAGACTAGATCTGGGTTCCCCTTCCCCTACTCCCCACTATCCAGGCTCCTCCTCCCAGCACCACCCTTGACAGACCATCATGGATCTGCTTGGCCATGGTCAGGAGGGACTCAATGGGATCTTCAGGGCAAACTGCTATATTGAGGTGAAGTCTTGTCTGCTGGGCTGGACTCAAACATACAGTGGAGGAGTCCATTCCTAGGGGACGTCACCTGCCCGAAGGGGTATCACCTGGATGCAGCCTGCCACTTGAGACTTCTGAGGTCAGGGATGGTGTATCCTGTGCATATTGAACATGCTCTCCACTGTTTCAGAGTCCTTAGAATTAAGAGTGATCTCTGTAGAACTTGGAGATAGCCCCCTGGGAAGTTTGTTTGATACTATAGGTTATAGACCCTGGGGCTAGGCCAGATTTGGGCCTATCCCCTTAGCATTTGGCCTTGAGCCAAGGGAAACTAAGACCCTCATGTAGAGCCTCCTCTTCACTGGAGGAGGCAGAAGACCTCTGGGCTGGGACTCTGCTCTCCTAGGAGCTGTAGCACATGGGAGGAAGCAGGACTCTTTTAGTGAGCCCTCCTATTGAGACTTATTTATTTGTTCGTTAAGATTTAAACATTTTTAAAACAATGTGTCTGGGTGGGTACCTGAGAAAGCCAGAAATGCCTGCAGCCAGAGTAACAGGCGGCTTTGACCACCTAGCAAGAGTGCTGAGAATCAAATTCAGGTCTTCTGCAAGAGCAAGTATTCTGATCCTCAGTCATCTCTCTAGCTCCACCACCGAGCTCCACATTTTGGCCATATCCTTGCTTCTTATGACGCACTTTAGGGACGTTGCATCCCATCACAGTGCATTTATTGAGCACTAACTGTGTCATGCACTCTGTCTTCTGACGGAACCTACCCCACTCTACCCTGGTTCTTGCTGCCTCTCAGCTATTAACTCTAGAGCCTCCTTTCTGTTTTTCTCTATGATGAGGCCTCAACACTCCTCCCCCCCCCACACACACACAGCTATTGGATGACACCATTGCTCATGTCTGGAACACAAGAATGCCAACCTCAAATGCCATCAAATCTTCTCTACTTGCATTATTTTACTTCCAAGTTCTTGGAAAGGTATGTTTTGGCTCACAGTTTCAGGGTCTCAGTCCTTCACAGCAGGGAAGGCATGGAGGCATTGGACAGTAGGAGAGCATTGGAGCCTCTTCACATCTCGATGGATCAGGAATCAGACACTGCATGCAGGAACAAAAGGCCACCACTAGTAACCCACTTCCTTCATCCGGGCTCCACCTCTCTAAGATTCACACCCTCCCAAAACTGAGAAACAAACCTTCAAAACAGGAGCCTGTGAGGACTTCTGCATTCCTGCCTCAGACTGCCTCCTCCCCTCCCTCCTTGACCCAAGTCAAAAGCCCCTCTCACTTAGACAACTATGGGGAGCTCCTGCTATTTTTCTCCAAACTGCCATAGGTAAAGTGGCTGGCATGTGGGCTTCACCGTGTCAGCTATTTGAGAGGTGTGAAGGGGCCAGATGTCACATGGTGAAAAACAGGCTGTCGGTTTGCTTTCAGTTTGTTGATAACGTTATTTTTCCAGGTACTTACTGAAGAACTCCTCAAAAGTCATAAAAACTACATTTAACACTTGACAGTCACTTAGACTGAGATGGCCCTGTCCAAAAATACTTGAGAAATACTTGATAGACATTAGTTTACTCCGGGTAAAGCCTAGAATAAAGGATATGGTCTAAGTATTCCTCATTTGTCTGCAACTTCTTTTCTCGTTTTTTGGAGTCAGGTTCTTGCTGTAATGGCCCAAGTTGGCCTCAAATTCACAATCCTCCTGCCTCAGCTTTCCAGATGCTAGGATTTCTAGCACATAACTGCTTTCTGCAACTTTTACACAACCAATTTCTTTTAAAAGGAGAAGAAGAAAAAAAAAGCAGGAGAGAAAGGAAACGGGGACATGGCCCTGTCCAGTGAGAAGGCTGACACTCACACTCACCAGGACGCCTTTATGATTTAAGTAGATGAGGCTGAGAGGAGGACCCAAGGCCTGTTATTGGGATGGCCAAGTGTGTCTGGCCCCTGCTAGGCCCCTCAGAAGGGGGTCAGCAGGGTGCTGAGCTTCTTACATGATTCTCCCGGGCAGGCTCTCTCTCTTCATAGCCTTCTCCTGGGCCTATTGTGGTGGTGAGGGATCTTCAGACTGAACAGGGTCAGCACCACCTGAAGGGAAATCTTCTAGAATGTTCCACACAACTGAAGTTGATACGTGTATATGCTGGTTACTGGCCCGGAATCAGTATTTCTAGAGTTGGGAATTTCAAGGGTCCCCAGTACATCAAGCAGCCAGGGAATACTACTCGGAAATGGTCACTATTAAACGACAGAGGGAGCATCTTCTATGGGAGTGTTGAAATGCACACAGAGAACCTTGCCCCTGAAGTCTATTCTTCTAAGGGTGCAGCAGGGACCCACATCTTAAGGGACCCTCCTCTTAAAGTGCCAGGTGGGGTGGGATAGAGACATGACTTAGCCAATAAAGTGCTTGCTAGGCAAACCTGACTTTGATTCCCAGAACCTACGTATACAGGCCTGGTATGGTAGCACACACTTGCTCTAGATGTGAGCAGTCAGGGACAGGAGAATCCCTGGGGCTTACCAGTTAGCTGATTTAGCCTAGTCAGGGAGTTCCAGTCTAGTGAGAGACTCTGTCTCAACCAAACAAGGTGAGGAACAGTACCTAAGGTTGCTGTTAGGCTCCCACAAGCACATACACATGTGCCTACACCCATGCCCGCGAGAACCCACCTACACACACATACATACCCCTCCCCCACAAAGTGCCAGGTTATTCTGAGTGATCAAACACAGCACTCTGGAGCAAATGGGAAATTTAACAACATGCTTCATTAGTGCTTTAAAAAATGTCAGGCTTGAAGCCCCAGAGGGCAAGTGCCCAAAGACTGGTGGTCTGAGTGCCTCTGAGTACTGAGCTGTGTGGCCAGAAGGAAGATGGATCACACAATGAGCTGTTGATCATTTCTGCAATCCTCCTGACATTCATTTACAGAAACCCCTCTGTTCCTGGAGTCAGACGCTCTTAGAAGATTTCAAATGTTCATTAGAGACACCTATGCACTGTCCTGCTTGTAGGTCACCTATGTATAACCCATGTTCCCTCACACAGATGTGCACACATGCCCTGCAGTAAAGTTCTGTACAGAGCCTGATCTGCCTTCTCTTTCCTAATCCCTTGCTTTTCCCATTGCTGTGACAAAATGCCTGACAAACACAATGTAAGGAGAAGACTGTTTATTATGACTCAAAATCCACCATGTCAGGGAAGGCACAGTAGCAGGAGCTTGAAGTGGCTGCTCACAAGACATTCACAGTCAGGAAGCAGAGGGAGATGGACACTGATGTCTAACCCACTTTCTCCTTTTTATTGAGTCCAGGTTCCCAGGCCTTGAAATGGTGCTGCTCCCATTCAGGGTGGGTCTTCCCCACCTTGGTTAAACCACTCTGAGAACACCCTCATAGACACACCCAAAGATGTGTTGCCTAGGTGATTTCAAATCCAGTCAAGTTGACAATGAGGAAAAGCCATCACACCCCCTATCTCTTCTTCCTGTTCCCTCTCTACTTTTACAGCATATAGGTTCGCTCCCATATGCACAGAAGACAGCTCAATCTCATTCTTCTTAAAGGCCCCATAATATTTCATCATAAGGACATGTCCTATGCATGGAATTCAGATCATTCCTCACCTGGTCAAAACAGGGAACAACAAACATCCACACATCTCTGTCCTTTGTGCATTTGAATAGCTACATGGCCAGGATAAACCACTTACAGCAAGCCACTGTCTAGCTGAGTTACATGCATGCCATATTTTTAAGGCATTACTGTATCTCTAGGAAAGGCTCTTTGTAAATAATGTTAGTTATGGATTCAACCAACCATGAGTGGGAATTTTTCAGAGAAGAAAAAGTCGTGTCTTCACTAAAACATGTGTAGGCATTTCTCTAGTCATTATTACCTAGATGGTACAACACAGTAAGTAATCACGTATTTTGTGGTGTTTGTTATATTAGACACCTAAAGATGATTAAGGTCTATCCAGGCTGTATTCGAGCATAATACCAGGCTATGCAAGGAAGTTGAGAATCAGTACACCTGCTGTCGCAGGGGGTCTGGCAGCAATTCCCCATGGAGATTGAGAGGCAACTGCTTTTCTACCTCCTCTGAAACCCTCCTGAGTTTGAGTTAGCCAATACTGTATGGACAAAGGGTTCCTCAAATAGCTTATCAAAACCTTGGCAGCTTGATTTTGCAGAACCTGACATGCTGGCTTTAAAATGCATGTGGCTGTCTGAACAGGTCGAGAATAACCAGGACAACCAACCAACAGGGTACAAGGACTTTAATGTCAGACTTGACCCTCTAATCAAGTAGTCATGAACCCCTGAACATGGACCTTTAACACCCATCTGTGTAGTAAAATAGGCTAAAAGCAAGCCCACACAGAGACCACACATATACACACAAGCATACACACATCACACATAAACACACTTAACACACAAAATGCACATATACCACACACAAAGCACACATACATATAAGTGCACAAATACCACATATGCAAACACAGGCACACACACCATGCATAAACATACAGACATATATCACACATAAACACTCATACACATATACACAGCATGCATAGCACACAAAAAAGCATGCAATCACACACTGAATTCATGGAGAACTGCCCTGCAGATTAGGGTCTCCTCTCCTTTCCATATCTATAGGAGAGAGAACAAATCTTTGAATATGTCTTATCTCCTCCCCCCAAATATTTTAAGGTAAAGCTTTGGTCTAAACATGAAAGAGATTTTAGGGGATGATTGGGGGGGGGAGTAACTTCATGACTTTGGAACAAAGGAAAGCTTGAAACAGAAAGCAAATCTAAAGCATAAAAATGGCTTTATAAAAACAGACCACAGCAATGGGCTCAATTGGAAATACTTGAATTGAAGAAACACTGACCATTTGAAATGACACAGTGGGAGAAATTCTTCACAGCACATCTGATGGTGAAGGGCTGATGTTCAGAACACGGACAAAGTACACATAACCTAGAGAGACACAGACAATGCAATGGGACCCGAGCCAAGAGTAGTAGAAGAAATCTCCTCTGATCCCCACATCAGCACTGTGTCACTTTGGCCTCTCTCTCTCTCTCTCTCTCTCTCTCTCTCTCTCTCTCTCTCCCTCTCTCTCTCTCCCTCCCTCCTCACATTTCCTTCTTTACTTGACCCAAGGGACCAAGTCAATTATCTGTTTGCATCCTGAGACACAATGCATACAGGTGTAATTTTGTGACATCAGCCACTGAGAAGAATTGGGGGTGGAGGTGTTGTGGAGCCTAGTTCTTATGTGTTATTAACGTTAAGCTGGTCTAAATCCAAATTAGAGTGTAATAGCCCTAGACTGATACATGTAATCCCCATGGTAACCACAAAGAAGAGCTATAGAATACACACAAAAGGAAATGAGATAGGAATTTTCACATTTTATGACAAAATAAAATTAACGTAACACAAAGGAAGATGCTAACTTAGAAAGTGAGAAATGCTGGAAGGCAGAGCAGACACAGCTCCAAAATGACAGAAGGGGATTTCTTCCTATCAGTGGGCTTACAAGGGGGAGGAAGTTTGCCTGCTCCAGCCGGCATAGGCCTGAAAGGCTTTCTGCTTAAACAACTCAGATGCAAACACCCCTCATTGCACTCCTGTGGTCCCCAACCCCAGTCAGGCAATCAGTGTATCCTGGTTCTCTGGGAAGCGTTCATGTGACTGAAGTCCTCGTCCAGACCCCTACCTCCACCATCCCACCCAAGGTAACAGGAATGGCGTGTGATGCTTGTCTCGTGCCAGGTGCCAGCCATCACCTGGACGTCAACATTTCCATGTCCCTGCACCGGGCTTCTCTATACAAACTGGCTTGAGTCAGATTTGACTTAGTAGACAAAGACAAATTTATCTCTTTACATGAGAGTTTCACAGCTAAGCCTATGGTTCCCAGGTTTGTAGGAAAAATACAGGCAAGAGTCTCTACCAGACCTTTCTCAGAACCCAGTAGGATAGTCTCTACTTATTCAGTAATGTCTTACATCACAAACTCAGGTGGGCTTTATACCAATGTGACTTAGCAGCCGAGGACCATGGGGGCACCATGATCCACCCACCAACCTTGATGAGATACAGTTGTTACTTACAATATATCATGTTTATTGCTTAGGATCGTCCCACCCCTTCCCTTGGGGAACCTAATGTTCCCCACTAAGAACACTTTGAGAACCTGGTATCCAGTTTTGTCACACCCCTGGAGGACAGGCCATCAGAGCACAAAGTCACTGTGTGAGACTTTGTATGCTTTGGAGGTGGGGAGGGAGACCTATCTGGAGGGGCATGGTCACTCATGTGAGATGATGCTTGGCTGAAGACTAAAGGGTTCCAGCTTAGCTGGTGCAAGCACTCCAAAACCATTCATATGGTCAGCCTGAGGTCCTGCAAATTGACATCTCCTTTAATATTTTACAGAGTGCGCAGATACAAACTTTCCCTGCAAGCTGAATCCCCCACTGTACTTAGCTGTGTAGACAAGAACCTGGCCCAAGGCTGGGAAGACAGCTGAGGACACCATCTCCGTGCCATGCGTGGGTCAGGCTGTATTGGGTATGGCCCGGGGCAGTGCTGGCTGCTGGTCAGATTGCAGTCAGTGTGTGAGTCCACAGTTTCCCTCTAGGAGGGAAAGCCACCAAGGCATTCTTTCAAGACACTGCTTTGAGAAAACCATTGTCTCGGGCACCTCTGGGCTCTGAGTAAGAGGGTAAGTGACCAGACTCAAGAAGAACTCCTGCAGAGTTGGAGAAGGAAATCAGAATGTGCATCAGCTCTGCACATCTACATGGGGCCTGGGGCAGCTAAGGACATACTAGCCTAAGCAAATACTTTTTTCTGAGCTGTGAATTCACCATGCAGGCTGTGTAGCCCACATATTTTTTTGGTATATGTGGCCCTAAACACCATAAGAGTGCTAATCCGCAGGATGACCTGTGGTGACCACCTACCCGATGATCACTTGTCCCATAAGAGTGCTAATCTGAAGGATGACCTGTGGTGACCACCTACCTGATGATCACTTGTCCCAACCAAAACAGTACCCCTCCTTCCCTGAGGATTGTAGGTGGGGGTTGTTGGATTCAGAGAACTCTTGATGAAGCTGATTCTTCCAAGAAAACAGCTCTTGGTGAGAGTCCCCCACCTCCAGTATCATCTGCTTCTGGGACTCCCATATAGCTTAGGTTGGAGCTATGTCTATAAGGTGTCTCCCAGGACCACCGTGGGCCTGCGCACTGCTTGACCCCAATGATTGGCTTTCAATGAGGACTGGGGTGTCCCCCAGACCCCAGGTCTGTCCTCTCATATCCTGATGATCCCCGATCCTCCTCCTTATTCCCACCCTTTCATATGGAGTTCAAGGTACTCCACTCACCCCAATGGCATTGTGCAGAACACTGGAAGTTTGGCTTCTTGTCAGTGTTTTGCCTACCATCTTCAGGGCATATGCCTGTCACAAGGATCGAGGACTAGGAGCAAGGTGCTTGTCAGTCCTTCAACAGAACATTAGCTTCTGGAAGTCTATCAACCACAACCAGCTAGTAGGCAAATGGCTGAAAACAGGATTGCCTGTGACCTCCTCCTTGAGGTCTGCAAGCACCCAGCTGGGCTGTTTCGACATCTCTGCAGAACTCCCCCTCCCCCTCACCCCCCAAAATACCTGCCTTCCTGATATTTATGCTTGGAGCCCGTGACTGGATCCGTTCCCACAGTTAACCCTGGGTGGGCCCACAGAGAACACATCTGGCTACCTGCAGGCTATGTTCAGTTTGGACTCTGCTTCCTGTCAGGGTAGGGTGTGGAGCATGGAGAAAGCCAGGCAGTCATAAGACCAAGAATCTCTCTATGTTCCCTGCCCATTCTGTGTGGGCAGAGAATGACTATGTGGCCTGTTGGCATGCTATTTGATTTGACCTAGAGGTTTAGATAATTGAAGAGGTAGGGGAAGCTCAGCAGACAGTGCTGAGGACCAGACTCTGGATATATGGTAGAAAGAATTCTCAGAGGGAGCAGTGAGTAAGAGGGGCAGTCACTTCAGGTCTAGCCCGACCCTAGGGAGCAAATAGATGAAATTCAATCAACTGAGGAGTCCTGAGGACCCACAGAGAGTGATGGATTGTTTATGGGATCCTAGGAGGGATCCCTAGTGGGAGCTTGTAAGAAATATCTATGATTTCCTTTGGAGTTGCTTTTCCTGGGTGCAACAGTGGCAGCCAGTGGCAGGCAGCATGGTGCAAAAATCTTGTCCTGGCACTAGTCTTAGTATTGCTCATACTGTGTGCCCAGATGTCGCTGTCCAGCAGCTATGGATGAACTGGGTCTACCTGATAGGGGAGCAGGAAATGAAAAAGGGACAGGGTGCGAGAGGATGAAGCCAAGACAAAAGTTCTGATCAAGGCTCAAAGTTTAATTCTGCAGCTCCAGTTTATAAAGGGGAAAACCACAAGACCCATCATTTGTTTTAGCTGGATTATGTTGCAAAGCAAGCTCAGTGGGCAGTCCATTCTTCTAAGTTCCTGTAAGAAGCTGCATGTACAGCAAGGTGGATGACTCCACCTGGGTCTCACCTAGGTCGTTAAGGTCCATCTGTGGCATACGCCCAAGGTCTATTCATCCTGCCGGAGGCCAGGGGAAGGGCACACCCAGACCTTCCTGTTTCTGCCCAAGGATTATTCATAATGTTCTAGGCTTTGTACCACCTATGTATCCTCTCTATGTGCCCTAGGAGGTTACTGAGTGTCAGACTCTAGGAACCACTGATCTTATCTTTCTTCCCAGAAAGCACTTTTGCCAGTGATGGCTTTCCATGCTCTCCTTATGCTCTGAGGAGAGGTGTGTGTGTGTCTGTGTGTGTTCATGAGCATTTGTGTGCCCTTGTCCCTGCACATCTAGATGTATATGTGCACACGTGTGCATGAGGAGGCCAGAGAACAACCTTGATTGTATATCAGCCCCTCCTTCTTCTTTTCTCCCCTCCCCCCTCTCTCCCTTTCCTTTCTTTCCCTTCCATGCCCTCTTCTCTCCTTTACCTCCCCCACTGCACTCAATTCTGAAGGATTCATTCATTCATCCATTCATGCATTCGTTCATTCATTTGTTCATTTATGTGGATGCATGCCTGAGTGGGTTTATGAGAACCATGTGTGTGCAGGTGTCTAAGGAAGCCAGAAGACAGCACTGGAGCTAGAGGCAGCTTTGAACTGCCATGCGGCTTCTGGAACTGAACCTGGATCCTCTGCAAGTGCAAACAGTGCTCTCTTAACCATGGAGCCACATAGGCTAGGCTGGCTGGCCAGGAAGTCCCAGGAATCCACCTTGTCTATCTCCCCAAACTGAGTTACAAACACACATCACCATACCCATTTTTGTTGTTGTTGTTGCTTGGTTTTAACATACACTGGGGGAGGGGGGGGTCAAACTCAGGTCTTCATGCTTGTAAGACAGTGTGTTGACTGAGCCATCCCCTCAGCTCCCAGGAGGACTTTTGTTGAGGATCTGAGGATCATTGTCCAGGTCTGTGAAGATGAGGCAGAAGTGAACTGTCAGGTGCTAGGAGACGTGAGAAAATTCTGTGTTTGACCAGCTCTTCTTCCCTAGGCTTCTCCTGTGGCCCTGATGACAATGACAAGATTTCTGACCTTGTTTTCTTCAGGTGCACTCTGTCTCTGATGGGCTGACCTCCTCCTGAGAAAATGCCCTGGCCTTGGTCTTGAGATCTGCCACTTTGGTAAATTAAATTCTTGCACCAGAAGTCTCCCATTCAGACCGGCGGCACTCTCTCCTAATTGCTCATTTTGGGGTCTGATCAGGTATTTTCTCTGCAAGAGGTTGTGGATATGATGTTAATGGGAAAAAAATTATATTTAGCATTTCCTTTCTCTCCCCACCAAAGGCCCTGGGTCTTGTTTCTTATTAGATTTCTGTTGGCAGATTTACTTTTGCATTTTCTCTTTATTACGGGGCTTAGGGGAGCCAGAGGTGCTGCAGGGGTAGATATTATGCTATTTGGGGTACACTGCTCTCAACAGAGGGCAAGCTGGGACCCACAGCAGCTTGGGGGAGTCATGTAAGAAGCCTGTGATCTGTCTGATGGTCTTCAGCCAGTGTCCCTGGCTGTGAGGACACTGCTGGGGCTGGGGCTTGCAGAATCCAGCACGGCTAAAACTTCACCTGGGCACCTACATTTCTAGAAGAATGTTGCTGGCCTTACAGGCCCGCACTCTATGCAAAACCCACTGGCTTTGCTGTGAGTACTTGTTGTTAAGGAGAAAACCAAACCAAACTAGGAGAAGATGAGTCTTGTAAAAACCAGGAAGTTGACAAAGTAGCAGTCAGCATGCCCCTCCCCCACCCAGGCTTCCATTTGCTTTATGTGAATCAACACTTCACAGGGGTGGAGAAACAAAATTGCCTTTACTGTGTGAAAAGGCTTCCTTCCTTCCTTCCTTCCTTCCTTTCTTCCTTCCTTCTTTTCTTTCTTTTAATTTCACATTGTGCCCTGGGTGTTTTCTGAAGAAATTTGGGCCTGTGGGATTTTTTTCAGAAGGCAGCATTAAATAATAATAATAATAATAATAATAATAATAATAATAATAATAATAACAACACTTTAGTTATTCTTTGACAGTTTCATACGTGATCATGCCCACCCTCGACACCCCTCCCCCTCTTTCCCTGGGTACCCTCTAAAACACACCCCTCCCCTTTCACAACCTCTCTTTTTTTTTTAAGTCCACTGAGTCTAATTACTGCTGCCTGCTGGAATATTGACTGATCTTGTTGACTTGATCATGTGCAGGTGACCGAAACCAGAGTTAATGAGTACAGTGGCCATGTCATGTCCAGAAGACTGGCATTTCCTCCCTCCCCATACCCGGGGCTTATTTCCACCCACTTCCCCTCACACACACCCGCAGTGTTCTCTGAGACTCACCCTGTCCCAGATCCCCCCTCCCCCAATTGCTGCTCCCATTGCCTACATGCACAGTAGAAGACAGAGCAATGCCCTGGAGAGACTGCAGTCTTGATGGTCCTATCTGGCCTGGTAGCCATGGTAGCCCTTGGTTGTTGAGCCGCACAAGTGCCAAGGCATCCATAAGAAAACTATTTTTACTACCAAGAACCTGACTTCAGCCACTTGCAACTCAAAGTCTCAGCTTATAAAATATTTCCAAATGTTCAGAATGTGTTCTTTCCACATGTTACTAAGGCAACCCTCATGGTATGATGAGCTAGTGGGGGCAGGGAGAGGTAGGGTCAGTCAGTCCCTGATGCTTTATCCCTCTCTAGGAAGGTCATGATGGTTCAAAATTAAAGTCTCAGCCACTGGGGACTCTGGATTTCAGCATCCTGGCAGGCCAGGTGCCTGCATCTCAGGGCTATTTAAACTTCATGCGTACAGCATGTGGGGGTGGTGTAGGGAGACAGACAGGAAGTAGGAAGAGCCATTCTGAGCAAGGTTTGGACAGGTCAAGTGGAGGGAATGTGTGATAGATGCCTCCTTAAGCTGGTGAGTGGCTCAGCATCCTCACTGACCAATTCCTTCTCTGATTTTGATGACTCATTCCTGCCTACAGCAGGGGTTGGGTGGGAACGGATCTTACAAACAGAACTGACAGTTATAGAAAGCAGAGAATGGCCTCCTCTTGTTTGTCCAGAGAAGAGGGACCAGGGGTCAGAGGACAGACCATCCCCACAGCTGGACCATCTGGGGGAGGACAGAGATGTGAAAAGCCCTCAGAGAGACATACAAGGCCACTTTGTGTGGGGAACAGCCTCCCACTAGCTGAAAGTTCCACCCAGCAAGGTTTGGGGAAAAAGGTCAGCCAGCTGCAGGCTCTTCAGGACTCACTGAAGGTCTAGTTCTAGCTCCGCCCACAGAGTGGGAAGTGTCACAGTTCTTTGGATGGGAGGTGGGGCAGGGGTCCTGCTTGGAAGGAGACTGGGGCTGAAGCTCAGCCTTGGCCAAGAATCTCCCTTTCTAAGAAGCTGGGAGCAGAATGACCAGGGGTGGTACCTTATTGTTTACCAGTGGTGGAGGGCAGGGTGGGGTGGTGGCAGGGGTGGTGGCAAGGGCTGGTTTTACCCATGTCCTAAGCACCCTTGTTGTCATCTTCTTCCTCCTCCTCTGCCCTCTTCCCCCTTCCTCCCCAGGCCACAGCCTCTGGTAGGAATGTTGCCCTCTGAATGCTGGTTCCCAGAAGGGAACTGGGTAGCTTTCACACTCCATGAAGACACCCAGTGAGTACATGGAGTGATCATGGTGATGACTCAGACTTTTGCTGGGGTGCTGTCTGTGAAAACAAACAGCTTGGTATGATTAGTCAAAGGCCTAGATCTGGGGATCTTAAGGACAGCAGCCTGAGTTCAAATCCTTCTTCACTGTGGTTGGGGAGCAGCTAATCCAGTCTTCCTCTCTGGGCCTCAGTTTTTCCATCTGAAATATGGGAGATAATGGGGAAATTCTGATAGGAAGTTACTAGTGTAAGTATGGAACTGATATGCAAATTCTGAGGCCAGCCCTCCACTCACACATGAGTGAGACTACCACCACCCAGCACCCAAGATATCACCCCAGTTTTCAGTCCTGGGCAGCTAAGGGATCCCCAGGGAAGGCCAAGTCAGCAAGCAGAGTGCAAGAAGACCTCACCGTAGCCTCGGGGGAAGAGAGTGAGCTCCACCTCTGTGCCTTGATCAATTGGGATTTCATCTCCTTGAGATGTCCCCCCATGGGCTCTCCCAGCCTATTTTCATCACCCAAGCCTCATTTTCTGAATGGCTGCCCTTCCTGCTGTGAGGCTGAGACACAGCCACCCGCCTCTCGCTAATTAATGAGAGGCGGCAATTAGCCATTTACAGCAGAGCAAGTGCTGGTAATGGGATTTCTAATTCTGGAGGGAAACGAAGTTAAACTGTGTTCAGAGCAAACGAAAGCCTGGAATCCAAGATGGTTTTGATTCTGGGTTTCATCCTAGTAATTAACAGGATGGAAGGTGTTAAACTTCCCGGGAGAGACCAGAGATAAGGCCAATGTCACACAACATGTTGTGGGAGAGGGAGTGACTTGGTCTCCCCCAGGAGGCCCTGTGGATGCTACCTCAGAGGACAGACTGGGGTGGGCCTTGAATTCGTCTCTGCCAGTGGTAGTGACCTAGCTGCCTCGATGCTTAGAACAGTGCTTCTCAACCTGTGGGGTCGTGACCCTCTACAGGCTTCTAGCTCTAAAATATTTATATCATGTTTCAACAAAATACAGTTACGAAATAGCAACAAAATCGTTTTATGATTTGGGGGGCTCACTACAACATGAGAAAAAAGTGAAAGGGGATTCGTGTTTGTATTAAAAGGTCACAGCATTAGGAAGGTTGAAAACCACTGTCCCAGAAGGGCTCTGGACAAACTGGTTGTTAGTGTTCCAACTCCGCCCCACAGCTGCCTGGCAGCAGCCAGGTAGGCCGACCCCTGAGAAAAGGGGCTGCCTGCCCCTCCTCCCTCTTTCACTCTTGCTTCTCTCTTGCTCTTACTCTCCCCTTTCCATTCCTCGCTCCCCCTCCCCCCATGGTCATGGCCGGCCTCTACTACTCTACTCTCTCCCCCTCTCTGCCTTTCTCTGCGTCTACTCCCCTCTTGTCTCCCCTTCCCGTGCCCTGATGGTATAATATAGAATATTCTATACCATCCTGTGGCTGGTCCCTCAGGGGGAAGAGATGCCTTGGCATGGGCCCGCTGAGGCACCCCATCCCCCCACACCTCACCACACACCCATAGAACATATTCTTCTCTCTTTGTCTTTTTATAAACACATCACTGGTGGGGTCCCAGCTCCATGCTAGCCACCTCCTGGTCAGCTCCACACCTTGGCTTTGGTGGTGTTTGTTTGTTTTAGTTTTTATTGATTCTTTGTGAATTTCACACCATGCACCCCAATCCCACTCATCTCCCTCCATGTCTGCCCTTCACCCTTACAACCTACCCCCAAAGAAAACAAAGTAAAAACACTTTGCCATGGAAGCTGTACTGTGTCACAGTGTGTCACACTGCACACCCTTTTGCCCAAATAGCTTTTCTTGTAAATTTTCATTGCAGTGGCTTCAATCAGCGCTGGATCCTCATTGGGACTCCTCTCAGATAGCTTGCAGCTTTGGTTCTGGCAGACCTGCCCCTTCACATGCTCCAGTACTTCATAGATGGGATAGATATTAGGGTGGGCCAACTCAAAGCCCTGGATCTGGGCCTGCCCGCTCTCTGGCATCCACACACCACCAGGGCCAGCTCTCCTGCATTGTCCAGGTGATGGTCAGGGCCAACTCACCCTAGTGCTATAGCTTGTGAAGGGTAGGGTCAGCTCTCCCACACTGCCTAGCTAGGGGTGGGGCTAGCTCTGCACAGCCCTCAGATGTCAACATGGCCCCAGGCCACAGCCCAGACCTGGGATATCAACATGGCCCCAGGCTGCAGACTAGACTAGAGTCTTCTGCATGGCCTTTCCCCCACTAATGCAGCCCACTGATCTAGACATGACCCTCCCAGGCAGCACAGGCCAAGTCCTCACCATAACCTCAGATGACATCACTGGTTGTAAACGTCAGGTTGTTTGTCCCTCACCACCTCAAGTCTCCAGTTCCCATGACTCTCTTCATTGAGTACACACTGTTCTGTTTCTTCTTCTTTTCCATCTGTCCACCACTTACTTTCTCATCTTAGTGGTGCCTCTGGGTGTCTGGAGTCGTTGCCCAGGCAACATGGCACCAAAGACTCTGCTCAGGATAAGGACCTGATCTGTGGAGTTTTGTGAAAGAGAACAAGTACACCATATACACAGTCCACACACTCCCTGCCACCACCAGTGGATCAAAGTCATCCATAAAAATGACCATGCTGGCCCAAGATCACTTACCTTATTCCTATAACCTGCAGGACTAAACACCATACTCCTGACAGGGATAAATATTAAAGTGAGTACACTGTCACTATCTTCAGACAGAGGGCGTCGGATCCCATTACAGATGGTTGTGAACCACCATGTGGTTGCTGGAAATTGAACTCAGGACCTCTGGAAGAGCAGTCAGTGCTCTTAACCATTGAGCTATCTCCCCAGCCCCAGACACATGGCTTCTTTACCTAACTTAAGGGCATGAATAGTGTTCAGTTTCAATTATACACTAGGATCCTTAACCTGGGCAGACACACTCCCTGGAATCCTAAAGCATAGCTGATAGCACCAGACCTGGAAGATACCTGTGGTATGCACACTGGTGTCCTCCTCCAGCTGAGTTCCCTCTCCCCCACTGCACCTGAGTCTGTGCCCCTCCTGCACCTGTGCCCTCCTCCCCTGAACCTGAGTGTGCCCCTCCCCCACCTGCTCCTACCTGCCCTGCTTCTGGGTCTGGTCAGAAGAGAACTGTTCTGTCCTCCCACAGACTCACCTTCCCTCCTTTCTCCCATCCTTGCTCAGGCTCTGGAGAGCACATCAGCTTAGCCAGGAGGCACGCTGGCCCAGTCTAGACCAGCAGGCTTCACTCCTGATCTACAGAACCTCCCCCAGCATGTTGAAAGGTATCTTCCCTTAGACTTTTGAGCTGACATTTAATATTCTTGTTTTAAATCTGGACACTGGTTGCACAGGACACAAACCCTCCAGTTGGTTAACACTGACATTTCACAGTCTACCTGGTGTCTCCTTCCCAAGGAGCAGTGCGCTGCCCACACCACTTTCCCTGTGTACTCAAGTCTCAGCCTCACCTGTCAGGAAATCCAGAGGGAAAGTTCACAGGCCCTGCCTCAGACTCTCATTCTCACAGTTTCCTGAGTTGCCCAGGCTGTGCTGAGAAGCTGACAGATGTGATTCATCTCCCCAGAGCAGGAGCTTGGCCTCCCTGGCCACTTTCTCCTCCTCCCTCCACACCTGCAGGGTTAAAGTCCAAATACAAAATAGTTATTGTGTAAGCTCCAAGGGTTAGCATGTCCTTCTGGATCAGGCTTCCCTGTGTTGTTGGCAAATGAGTTATCAACACAGCATCATCGCTCTGTGTTTATCTAATTACATGAATACCCGCCTCCACCATGTGATATGGAATTTATAAGACAGCATCAGCACTCTCTGTTTATCTAATTACATGGATACCCGCCTCCACCATGTGATATGTAATTTATAACTCACCCTGCAGACTGAGCATCGTCGGTTTGTGTAACACTACAACAAGCATGCCTTCCTGTAGGGAAGAGAGTGCAGACTCTCCTCACTTGTGGGAATTCCCTATCACTTTGGTGTGTCTAGACTTGATAACCCAAGAGAGTTGGACCACATGACTTAGGATAGGAGACCTCATCTCTGTGCAATGCCATTGTCCCTGCAGGTCTGCTCCCTGCCTGTCCCCATGTGGTAGGCCTGGGTTCTCTCTCCTCTTGTTCACAGCCTGACCAGCACCTAGGGAGGGACCTGCATGTTGCCCTCATGCGATTCCACAGCGAGCATGTTCATGGAAGGATGTGCTGTGGAAATGTTTCCTGTAGACACACGGAAGCCAGCATCTTCTCCACTCTGTGGCAGGATGCTGCAGCCTCGCATGCTGCCTTGCTAGTCTGTTTCACAGGTGCCTGAGCTCTGGATTAGATGCCGTGACACATGGGCACCCCGGGGGGAATCACTTCTTGGCTTGGCTGATAGAAGATGAAGCCCACTCTCACCCCCATCTTTAACTTACACTCCGTGATCTACAGCTCTTGGCTTTCTATAAGTGCAGGAGCTGTGTCCCCCACAGCCCCACAGCCCTCTACCTGCCTTGTGCCCCACATCCCACAGCTATGGTGCCTGCACTCTGTTCGCTGTTTCCAGCTGTCCAGGGTATCAGGACCTGGAATGGAGCCTTGTGGAGTGTGAGCTCTCCTTCCCTTGGCTGCCCTAACTCACTGCAGACTCATCCACACTGTCCTTCCTCCACCATCAGCCCTACTGAGCACTTAGCTGAGTGGATGGGCCACGAGTCCACATGTAGCCACAGTGCAAGGGACATTCAGATTGATTCCAGGGTCTGTGTCCATAAATGAAGCCAGGAGCATTTCTCCATGTGGAGATCTGTGTAGTCACCCATCTTTATTCCCTTTGAGTGGGTCCTGAGGCTATGACTCATAGGAGGTGTTTAACCCATCAGAAACTGCCAAGCTTGCACCAAGTGACTGGATGTCATCTCACACACTTCCTACTGACACATGTGGCATTGGTATTTCCCTTTCTTCTCCCTTCTTATGTATTATTTAGTGGTATGTGTGTGTGTGTGTTTTGAGACAGAGTTTCTCTATGTACTTCTGACTGTCCTGGAACTTGTTATGTAGACCAGGATGACCTGAAACTCACGGAGATCCACCTGCCTCTGCCTCCTGAGTGCTAAGATTAAAAGTGTGCACCACCACACCCAGGTATTCCTCTCCTTTCTTAAGCATACAAAGAGCCATGCCAATGGGTGTGTGCAGCACTGTTGCCAGCTTCACCCTAAGTTTTTCCTAACTCATGAATCTGAGCATTTCTTCTGTGTGTATTTGCTACTTGTACCCTGCGGAGGAAAATGTCTGTGTGAAATGCTTGCCAGTTAAAGAACACTGGGTTCTTTGTTTGGTTGCTATTGCGTCTGAGGTTATTTTTAAGTTCCGCACACAAGTATATTGTCACATATGAATTGCAGATGCTTCCTGCCCAGCTGTGGCTGGCCTGTCGCTCTCTTAATAGAGTCTTCTGTAGAGTGAAGGATTTTAACTTTGATGAAATTGACCGATTTTCCTCTACAGCTCGTGTGTTCAGCCTCCCCTATGCCAAGGTCACAGAAATGGCTCCCTTTCTCCTCTGAGAAATTACAATCTTGCATTCCATGAAATGCCCTTGATGCATTTGGAGGCAGTTTTTACAGAAGGTCTGAGGTCATTTTTGCTCAACTGCTAAGACGATGTGGAGTGAAAAGTCTCTTTCCTCTGGCCAATGACCTGACAAGCAAACATGTGATCAATAATAATAGTTGATACAGAAATCATCTCAGTCTTAGTCGCTCACACTTGATGAAGAAGTGAAGGGTGACTGGGCCAGGAGAGACCTTACTGTCTTTGATGCTGATCAGCATGAGCAATGGACTCTCTCCATCTCAGTGTGGTGCTGATAACTGTGTTTCTGGCCCTAGAAAGGACCTGCCAGCCACAACACAGTTTTCCCCTGGAGTCCTAGACACTCCCATGATCACATCTCAGATGGCCTTCAGTTTCTAGCATTTTCAGAATTCTAGGATCCCAGAGTGTTTGGGGCTTGGTTTGGGGCTAGCTGACTGGGCCAAGGTCAGGTCCAGGTCCTCTGCATTGGAGGCCCAGCTCCTCCTTCTTAGGCTCAGGAGCCCAGTGCTGTTCCTGCTTGCCTCCATGCTGATGCCAGCTCCTGCTGGGGCCCTGGGGACTGTCATACTCTGGAGCTCTCTGAGGAGCCATAATTGGGCTTTTCAGGCAAGGGGGTGGGGGGTGGAAATGGCATTCTCACACTAATGAAGCCCAGCTCTCTCTGCAGAGCCAGAGTTGGTCTGAAAAGCCAATTGAGGTCAATAGAACTCACTGCTCTAGGGCTGGAGAGATGGCTCAGAGCAAGAAATATCACTCACACACACACACACACACACACACACACACACACTGTGCTGGTTAGTATTGTGCAACTTGATATAATCAAAGAGGAAGGAACTTCAACTAAGAAAACACACTCCATAAGATCAGGCTGTACATAAGCCTGCAAGGAATTTTCTTGAGTAGTGATTGATGGGGGAGGGGCCAGCCCATTATGGGTGATGCTATCTTCAGGTCGGTGGTCTCCCTTCTGTAAGCAGGTTTGTACTGGAGGAAACACTGGTTGTTCCTCTGGGTGAAGTCCTTAACCTCACCCCTGTCTGCTCTTCAGCATTATCCACTGCAGGTAAGGGGTGCTGGGGGAGCACCTGCATAGTGCTGAGGTAGGAGCCAGAGGAATAAATGGGTCAGTGTCCAGATCCTGAGTCATCCAGGTCCCTGAGCAAGTGACTAAGACATGACTGTCAGCAGCCGGGAAAGCGAATAAGAGCTGACAATTCTGCTGAGGTCAGACCACGTGAACTGTGTATGCCCATGGGCCATACACAGGTCAAAGTTAGTTCCCAAATCATCATGAGTACACTTGGCTGACTCTGTCCAGATGGTCTGGGATGCATTTGAAGTGGAAACTTCTAGTTTCTTTGAAAAGTTAGTTATGTCAAATGTTGTTTTGCTGGGCACAGGGGGGAAAGGATGTCTTGCTGAAGCAAACACATGAAAGACTGTTTTCCTGAAGCAGACACAGGAAAGAACCTGGGCTGAAGGAGTATAAACAGGACCCCACAGACAGTGTGAGACGAGCACTGAGTATCGGTGTGGTTTGCTCTGCAGCACTGTTCTCCGCTAACAGCAGGCACGTATTGGTTCAACTTACATAACGTCCATTGAAAGAAACTCCCAAGAACTGCTCATGGGGTTCCTGAGACGGCCACTTCCGTGGCCTCACCTCAGTTCTTCAGGATTGAACTACAGCTGCTGGTTAGCGTCTCCAGCCTAGAAGACTGGTCTGCAGCTACTGAATTGTATTTGGTGTTTTCTGCAGGACTGAACTGCTGCCAAAGAAGATCAAGTTCGCCCCCAAAGAACTATTGCTGAACAGATCCACTTCCCCCAAATCTAATAACTTTTCTCTTCCACAACCTCTGCTGGGTGGTGGGCTAGAGGAGAGGTTGAATCCTTAGTAAAAGTAGGTTGCAAAAATAAATAAATAAATAAATAAATAAATAAATAAATAAATAAATAAAGTATGTCTACATGCATTGATGCTAGGTTTCTGTGCCTTGAAGAGACTTGTTCTCCCAGTGACTAAATTGACACCAGGTGACAGGAACTGGCTCATTGTTGATGCCTGTTCCCTGGTCACCGGATTCTTTTTCATTTTCTTTTTTTTTTAACTATTTATCTTTGTGAATTTCATATCATGAACCCCAAAGCCACTCATTTCCCTGTCCCCTTGTATCCATCCTCTGCCCTGGCAACCACCTCTAAAAGAACATTAAAAAAAAGAAAGATGATGATGGTAATGATGATGCTGGTGGTGATGATGATGATGGTGATGGTGGTGATGATGGTGATAATGATGATGATGGTGATGATGATGAAAGAAAAAATTACAAAAGAAAGAACATCTCACTGTGGAAGCTGCAGTGTGTCACACAGTACACCCATTCATCCAAACATCTTTACTTGTGTCACTGCTTTTGTTTGAGGCCTCTGGCTTCTGCTACACTATCAATACTGGATCCTCACCAGGATTCCTCTCAGATATCATGTTATTACCCTGTGTTGTGGAGATCCTGCAGCTTTGGATCTGCAGGACACCCTCCAGTAGTTCATAGATGGGTCAACGCCTTGGATCTAGACCTGGGTGGTAGCTGAGTTTGTCAGCCTGTCACCTCTCCCCCACCCACACCATCCATGCTAGCACTCACCCAATGCCACACCCAGCAAGGGGCAGAGCCAGCTCTCCCATTTTCATGTCCTCAGGGCCAGCTCACCCATGCCCATGCCACCAAGGCCAGCTCCACTCTTGGCACAGGATTCTAATCACCATCTACTTGAGTCCCCAGGACCACAATCCCATGCTTCCCACAGCACAGACCTCATCACCATCAGCCTGTGATAATAGAACCAAACATCTCTGATGCTGCTGGGTCCTGAGCCTGGGCCGACTGGGAATCCTCCATGGTCAGTTCTTTTTTCTAAATGCTCATGTAGAGCATTTGGAGTTTTAGGCATTGTACAGCCAAAGCATACAAACATGACCTGTGGTCTCCTGCTTACCTCAGGTCATCTGACCAGCTAGACTCTGAGAAGCTGGGGTCTCAGGGGAGGCTCCAGAAGGCTGCACATGGACTAGAGGAGATGGGGGAGTGGTTCTCAGCTTCAAAAGACAGGGAGCATGACTATCTGGCTTTTGTAACTCAAGTTTAGGATTCCAGGACTGCACAGTCTGTCCCTGTATGGTAACAGGAAGGAGCCACTCCTGGAGCAGAGTCCTGCCCTCAATGAAGGAGACGACAGGTCCTTTCCCCCTGGAGAGAGTTGAAGGGCTCCATCGACTTAGGATGCCACGCTCCTGCTTTCCCTAAATACTCTCTCTGGGGATTTGCTGCAAAGAAGTGAGGAGTGGGTGGATTCCCAACTCCTTCCAAATCCTGTGGGACATGTTGATTGGAAAAATACTCCTCAGGATCCTGGATTGTCAAAATATGACATTGACCAATCAGAATGTAAGGAATGGGCAAGGAAGATGGACTTGGGCCAATCAAGATGGACCATAGAGTGTACAGAATGGAGTGTGAATCAATCAGAATGGAGCATGGTGAGATTGTCAGATAAGAGTGGGCCAGTCAGTATTAAGTATGGAATGCACAAGGTAGCATGTAGTCCCATTACAGAACACATGCACACATATTCAAGGGTGGAAGAGCTGCACGCCTATCCTGGGGACACATTGTAGCTTCTTGTCCCTCTGCTCTGGGCAATGGATCTGTGACAGAAACCTGGAAGATACAACCTCCCCACTGCCTGCACGGGATTCACTCCTCTGAGAGAAGATTGCACTAGACAGAAGGGCAGGAGCCCTGGGAAGTGCTGTTTTGTCTGTGTTAAACCCAGGGACCTCAACTGTCAAGGACAGATGCACCCTGTGCTGATCAGGATTGGAGTCCTAGATTAGCAGATCCTTACTGCACAAATGATTTCAATGTGCCCCAGGAGCTGACTGTAACTTGGAGAATTAATTTTTAATAGTCAGTTGACACTTATTGTAAAGGATGAATGTTCTCCTCAGTCCTCATCCATCCCATCCTTGGGACCAAATGCAGGACATCACTTTAATTGCTTTACTGTGTGCTTCCTGCAGACTTTACAGTTGTGCATTTCAGTTTATCATCTGGGACACTTTTACAACACTATCTGCTGTTCCGTGGAAATCCTCAGCTCCTGGCAGGCTCTGGTAGGAAGGTAAAGGGCCCTGGCAAGCATCCTTCACAACCTAGGTGTCTCCTTTCTCAGCTGCCAGATGCCAGAGACTGGCATCTTCAAGGACAATGGAACCAGTGGTTACAAATTAAGGGATTCCACTGCCTGCACATTGTATGCTGTATAGCCTGGAGGTCTCTCCACTGCTGGGCTGTGTCCCTCCTCACCGCAGCAAAGCAGTCAGTTTGGGGGTTTGTCTTAGTCAGGGTTTCTATTCCTGCACAAACATCATAACCAAGAAGCAAGTTGGAGAGGAAAGGGTTTATTCAGCTTACACTTCCACATTGCTGTTCATCACTAAAGGAAGTCAGGACTGGAATTCAAGCAGGTCCAGAAGCAGGAGCTGATGCAGAGGTCATGGAGGGATGTTACTTACTGCCTTGCTTCCCCTGGTTTGCTCAGATTGCTTTCTATAGAACCCAAGACTACCTGCACAGGGATGGCACCACCCACAATGGGCCGTCCCACCCTTGATCACTAATTGAGAAAATGCCTTACACCTGAATGGAGGCCTTTTCTCAACTGAAGCCCCTTTCTCTGTGATAACTCCAGCTTGTGTCAAGTTGACACACAAAACCAGCCAGTACAGGGGTTAAATTCCACCCAGAAGCCTTTACCCCAATGCCTATTCCAGCACCCTAAGAATGCACCCTTCCTAGAGTTTGAGATCTTTTCCAGTCCAGGGGCAGATCACAGGGCCAGTTCTCAGACAATCAGCACCCCTGAGTATGATAAGGGTGGGATTTCACCAGGACCAAACACATGCTGGGAAACTAAGGACCAGCCTTTCTTACTGTATGTGATCCAAGGTAGGTGTGGACACATGATAGCCAATAGGAATGCAGAGAGGAGGTGCCTGAGGGATGAGACATTCTTTGCTCTCCTGGGAAAGCCAAGCCATCCCTTTGAGGTTGAATTGGGGTGTGTTATTGTCATTAATGAGTGAGGATGATCAGGTCCCCACTTCAGAAGATTAGTGGAGAATGGAGAGACATTCTTAGAAAGCACTATACAACCACACCCAGAGTTCAGGAAAAGGGTTCCTGAGAGATGGGGGCCTAAGTTATTAGTGGTTAAACCCTCTACTGTGTTAACTCCATATCTGCAGGGGAAAGGTTAGGTATTCAGCAATCTATCATTAGAGAGTATCATTGTGTTGGTGTCAGACTGTCATCCCTGTCTTCTCCCTGGAGCATAGGTGACAAGGGCAGCTGCCAACCCAGCATGGGATGACAACTCACAGAGCTCCTTGCACACAACTCAGAGCCAGCTGAGTCTGCTGGAGTACCCTGCCCACAGCTGTTGTTTCTGTTTATTTAGCCCTGGGGACCTGCTAGTGAGTCTTGTAACTTTCTAAGCTTGTAAGTTGCATGAGTTTCTCTCTTGCCTCAAGGAGAGAATGTTTCTGTCCCTTTCAGGAGGAGGCTCCTTCTTGCAGCTATTTGCCAGGATGGAGCAGCCTCCATATGCCTGGGGAGTATTAGTGATTTCCAGGACAGTGATGGGCAGTGCTAGGAACACCAAGGACAGCTGTACAGTGTTTTCTGGTGTTTGAACAGGTTAACAATAAGAGTTTGTCCAGACTGTGGAGATGGTTCAGCAGTTAAGAGCACTGTCTGTTCTTTCAGAGGTCCTGAGTTCAATTCCCAGCAACTACATAGTGGATCATAACTGTTGATACTGGGCTCTGATGCCCTCTTTATATACATTAAATAAATCTTGAAAAATTAAAAGAGTGTGTCCAATGTGCAATGCCCCACCCAAAGACAATTCTGAACAGAAGTGGGAGATGCAACTTCACTATGGTTTAGTCTGAGTCTCCATAAAGTCAGGTTCCTAGTATGCTCAGGTTTGTTTCACTGGTAACAGGAGGGCCATAAGGAGAGAGCATGTATCAGCTCAGCACCACATGTCCATCAAACCTGTATGAATACAACCCAGAGGGCTGGGCTGTCACCTTGGCCTAGGGAGTAAGGCAAGAAGTGGGCCTAAGTGTGTGCTTCAGAGAATCAAGGAGTTGGCTATTGCCTGGAAGCCACTTTCCCTAGTACTGTCTGTGAGTGTATTTTTACAGTATTCTTTTTCCATCACCAGGAGTTGAGTGCCTTTTAAAACTTTTGTGACAATAAGTGTAAATGAAATCTAGGGTATTGTCAATGTGTGATATTCACAGAACCAGGAGAGACAGCCATTCACATGGCAGGTCATCATAGGCACCACTGAAGTTGAGGGCACAGGGAAGGTGCCAAGTGTCATGGTCAAGGACATTTGGTGAATGTTCTAGAAACTGCATAAGACAAGAAGTAAATAACATAAACCCAACTAGAAGAAACACATTCATCAACATTTACAGAAGACAGGGCTATGTGCATAGAAAATCTCAGTTAACAAACATCACAAACAAATGGGGGCCTAATGGGAAATTTAAGACACAGAAGTAAAAAAGTATTTCATTAGAAATAGCCAATTTAATGGATGCTCACAGTCAATGGTTGGACTGAGCGTGGGGTCCCGGATGGCGGAGTTGGAGAAGGGACTGAAGGAGCTGAGGGGGGTTGCAGCCCCATGGAGGGACAACAGTGTCAACTGGCCAGACACCCCCCCCCCGAGTTCTCGGAAACTGGATCACCAACCAAAGAATACACATGGAGGGACCCATGGTGCTGGCCACATATGTGGCAGAGGAGGGTCTTATTAGCCATCAGTGGGAGGAGAGGCCCTTGGACCTGAGGGTGTTAGATGTCCCAGTGTAGGGGAATACTAGGGAGGGAAGACAGGAGTGGGTGGGTGGGTGGAAGAACACCCTCATAGAGGCAGGGAGGGGGGGATGGGATAGGGGTTTCCAAAGGGGAAAACATTTCAACTGTAAGTAAAGTAAATATCCAAAAAATGTCACATTTTTTCCCCATAAAAATGTTCAGTGATTATTTGCTCATTAAGAATAAAATAAAATTAAAAAAAAATAGCCAATCGGAAAGCTAAGATTTGACACAAATGAGTAGTAAGACATGGATGTGAGTGAGCAAGCCTCATCACACCGTGAGGTGTATGTGAGGATGACTTGCACTGATCACCTGAGAGAGGGGAGGATGCTGAACACAAGGGAAGTGGAAGGGGTGGAAGTATAGCTCAGTTCATAGAGTATTTTCATAGCATGTGTGAAGCCCAGGGCTAGTATGGTGACTGACATCTGCAATCTCATCACTCAGGAGGTTGAAATTCAAGAGCATCAGAAGTAGAAGATTGTAACATGTAGTTTTGTCTCCACCACTTTGAGCTTCCGTCTGGTTGCATGTGTGCACCAGCTCACGGGCTATCTTGGATCAGTGGATAAAACACACAGAGACACACATATTAGCTTATTTTTAATATGCTTTTTAGCTCAATGGCTGGGCACTTCTAAGCCTCCCGTGGTTAATGTGCCTCTTAGCCTAACACCTCTAAATCTTCTCTCAATTTGGTTACCCAGTTACCTCCTCTTTGCTCAGCACCGTAAATCTGCTCTCAGCATAGTAGTTGCATTTCTAATCTCCTGCCTTCTATCCCAGGCCCAGTCAGGGAAGCAGCCAATGACCACTCCACCCAAACACACTGTCTCTCTCTCTCTCTCTCTCTCTCTCTCTCTCTCTCTCTCTCTCTCTCCTTCCGAAGGATGGTGAATCACCCTTCCTTGCATCTCCTAGCCTGCAAGAACCTGAAAAAGAACCTGAAAGTCCTGCCTCTGCTGTCCAATTATTGGCCACTAGGGTCTTTATTAATTGATCAAGAACCAACTGGGGAACAGGACCTTTAGCATTCACACACAGATTCCTGATCAAAGCATCAGAACCACCCCCTACACAAGATCAGTCTCAAATACATAGTGTGTTCAAGATCAGTCTGGGTTAAGTGAGATCTTGTCTCAAAAAGAGGAGGAGGAAGAGGAGGAGGAGGAGGAGGAGGAGGAGGAGGAGAAGGGGAAGAGCACTAGAGGAAGAGCAAGAACAAGAGGAAGAAGAGGAAGGAGGAAGAGAAGGAGAAGGACTGGGAGGGGAGAGGGAGGGAGAAGAGAAAGCAGGGATTGAGGAGAGAAGACAGGTCACATTCCCAAACAGAAAATCAAGCATGGACCAAGCATCCACCTCCCAGTGCCAACGTCCATGCTCAGTCCATGCTCAGTGCGACACGGAACTCACTTGGAGAAAAATCACAAACAGATCATGGAATTCATCACAGAGACAACGTTCAGAATAGTGAAGGGTGGGATATAAAAGAAAAACATGGGAGGGAAAGGAGGAAATGAGACCGGTCATGGATGTCACTGCTCAGGGGATTGAGTCTGTGGGTGGGCGGAGCCACGAGCGTGGGCGGAGTCACGAGGTTGGGCAGAGCCACAAGGCAAAACAACTGGATCAAGCAAGCACACAGCTCCTGACACAGGATGGAGACTGAACCTACACACACCTTAAGGAGCCACAGCACATCCTTAGCGCTCATGGTGAGACATGGCATTGAAAGAGCCCCTTCTTGCTGAAGAAAATGGAAAATTGCGCTTTCCCTCACCACCCCCAGAAATACTTTCTGTTGGATTTGAGCACTAAACACAAGACAAAACTATAAAACTTTGGATAAGAATATCTGAAAAACCTAACCCAGGGCTGCATAAGACTAACAAAGCCAAAAGCAGAAGACCGAAACAAAAAACACAAACTGAAATTTCAAATTACTGTAGGATGAGAAATCTTGCTAAGAGATTAGACAAGGAGTCTGAGAAAACATTCACACAATAAATAACAACAGACTCCATACAGAGTATGTAAACACTGTATAACCACGAGCAAGATAAGTAGCAGGACTGGGATCAGTCAAGGGTGTGAGCAATCCATCCAGAGAGAGTGTAAACAGCAAGTATGGAGAATGCTCCGGCCCCCACCCTCTTAGGTCCCCCCCCTCCACCCCCACCCCCACCCAGCTGAAGGTGCAAGGTGAAAGCAGGTAAAACAGGGTGCAGAGGATTGCTGTGTCATTTGACACTCCTGAGGGAAAACAATACTATCAAGGGTTGGCAAAGAGGCTGAGAGAACTCTTCTCTCACATGGTTGAGAGGTAGCTTAGCATTGTCCTCAGCTGTGAAAGAGGGGTAAGGAAATTGTTGATGATAGTGAGGATGATGGTGGTGATGATGGTGATGGTCGATGATAGTAACAATGTGAGGTGATGATGGTGATGCTGCTGCTGGTGGTGGTGATGATGCTGATGCTGGTGATGATGCTAATGGTGATTGGTGATGCTGGTACTCTAGCTTCATCTAAGGAATAAGAGATGCAGTAACACCATGATACTGTTCAAAGCTGGGCAGGGTTGTTTGAAATGTACATATTATCGTTATTCCTGTCTTCCCACTTCTCTTAGTACAAGGAGCTAGCTACCTCCCCAAACCCTCTCACCCACACCAAGCCATGTCTCCTATGCTGAGTTCCCTCTGTTCAAGAAACCTTGGCCAGAAATGGTTAGTTTGGCCGCATGGGGCCACGGAGAAGGTTGGTGTGAAGATTAATTGCCACTGTCAACTTCCTGGGATCTAAAGTCACCTGGGGGGTTACTTTGATTAAGTTAATTGAGGTGGGAAGACCTGACCGCTGTAGATGGCACCAGTATTTTATCACAGCAACTGACCAAGAGAGTGAAGGCAGCTGGGAACATCGGCCACATCCTAGGAACAGATTTACCCTTACTCCACCCAAAAGTTCTAACTGCAGGGACTCCTTCTGGCCTCCTGAGGGTTCCTGAGCTTTGATAGAGCCTCTGAGTTTTCCCGCAAGCCCCTCAGCCCTCCATGCCAACACGTAGCTGCATCTAAAGCCCTCTGACTCCATTGTGCGTTTTCGTGTTTGCTTATTTCTGTGCCACTCCTGTGTGTGTGGAGTAAAAAGAAAACAGATGTGTGCTTCTTGTCTTGTTTACCTGTAGCTTGATTCACACATCTCCAGGTACAGGAACCTCGGACGGTGGAATAAATGCTTTTCTCCCCATAGTGCTTAGAAATGAGTTTTCTCACCTGTGTCTCCATCTGCCCACCCAGAACCAGTGGAGATTTCAGTGCCAACTCAGCGAGGGTTTCTTAAGGGAGATGCAGAGAGGCCATGTGAGTAAGCCATTTCCTTTGAAATTTCCATTTTAATGCCTTTCCCCCAGAGTGCTTTGAGCTAGGCTTGTTTGGGCCCTTGCTGATCTGAGGTCAAGATAGATCTGGCTGGGATTCTGTAATGCTTTGGTGAGGTCACAGGTGGGAGGTGGCACACTCACAGTATGCTAGGCACACAAGGCAGGGCCAGAGGATCTGAAGTACCATTTACAGGAGCTCCAGCTATAGCTGACTCTGGCAGAATCCTATATGCCTTGTGAAGACCTCTATATCCTCTGGGTCTCTGGCAGGCACTGCCTGCCCCTCCTCCTCCACGGCTCCTGGAAACCTGAGAATTGAGCCTCCCATATCTTCTGTCTTCTCCTCTAATGGATTAACATTCTGCTGACATGTGTGATTGCTGTGATCTGTGTTGGAAAATGGCTGTCACCCTCTCATTAGCATCTACTGAATGACACTTCACAGCCAGAGACCCTGTGGTGCTGGGGACTTGGGAGGCATCTTCTCAACTACTAGGAGGACTTGCCCATCATCTTAGGCCCTATGAGCTCCTGTTTTATGTCAGGGTTCCTCTGGCTACCTCCAGCCACTCTTGGGTAATTTATCACAAGGGAAATATTTGCATTTAAACGGTTTCTGTCATATATAGATATATATATGTATATATGAAACAATACTGAGACACACGCTCATGATTAAGTTTCAGTTCACCTTATGAGAGCCTAACACACTGAGAAAGGCATGCCTGTGGCAACTGGGAGAGACACAGGGGTAGACAGCTCCTCCTGCCTGTCCTCGAGCCTTACTCCTAGTACAGGGTAGGTACTGCAGGGTCACCTTTTGTGGTGACATAGTGAAGGGCTGGATCCTGCAGCTGGGGCATCTCAGGGACTCCATTTCTCCTCCAGGGCCTGTAGGAAGATGGAGAGCCCCCACCTCCCACCCCCATGTCCTCGACAGCCTTCCCTCACCCAGCAGAGAACACCTCTTTCCCAAGGCCATGACAGCCAAAGACAGTGCAGTACAAGGCTCAGGTCTGAAAACCCAGGTGATCAGAAACACTGGCCCACCTGCTGGCTCTGTGTGCTAGGTAGGGCCTCCCAACTGCAGGACAGAAGCACAAGGATACAGAAGGACCTCCAGTGTTCATCTCAGAGATGTCATCCTCTCTGTTCCCTGCCAATCACATGTATCCCAGAAACAAGTTCATGAATTAAAGCTCTCCAACAAGGAGAGGAAAGATGCACAGGATGCCTAATGAATCAGAGCAGCCCTGTGGAAATGTGGCAGCCGATTTCATTCAGGCACAAAATGAATGAGCTTCTCAGGCTTGTGGCTTCAGAGGAAGGAAGTTTTTAAAGAGATCAAGCGCTTCCAAAATGTCCTGTTTGACACCTGAGAGACAAAACACACTCTCCTCAAACCAGGACAAGGCCACCAGCCCTGCCTCCCCAGACCCTCTTGTCATCCACTGGGCAGTGAAGCCCTTGCTCACAAGGAACCTCAGGATGTGCTGACCCTTACACCCTCAGTCATTTCAGAGGCACTGCTGACCCCACTGTTGTGTGTGGTGTTGTAAATGAGGGCCCTGTGCTGTCCTCCTGTCTGTTCCCACAGTTCCATCTGATAGCTGAGGCCTTTGGCTCAGGGGAAGGTGGTGTGTGTCAGTCAGGGTGGGCTGTGCTGTGGTGTGGTACCAAGCAAGCCTGTGGACTCAGGTGTGTCTCCTAAGCAAGGTCTCACTGACCTTACATAGCGGCTCAGGGTCCCAGGCCAGACCCTCTGCAGGACGCTGACAACAGCACCAGGGGAGGAGAGAGCCTAGGGGTGACCCTGACTCTAGTCCTAAAGTCTAACTCTCACCCCAACTGCAATGTCCAATCTGAAGCTCTTAATGGGATGGAGATGGTGTCTCCTCTCAGCCCCCTGAGAGCTGGTTATGACCTTCAGGGGACATGGAGTGAGCGATGGTGTACTGGCTGGTTTTGTGTCAACTTGATGCAAGCTAGAGTCATCACAGAGAGAAGAGCCTCAGTTGAGGAATTGGCTCCATGAGATCCATCTGTAAGGCATTTTCTCAATTAGTGATCAAGGAGGGAGGGCCCAGCCCACTGCGGGTGGTGCCATCCCTGGGCTGGTGGTCCTGGGTTCTATAAGAAAGCAGGCTAGGCAAATAATGAGCAAGCCAGTAAGCAGCATCTTCCATGGCCTCTACATCAGCACCTGCCTCCGGTTTCTAGCCCTGACTAAGACAGATGGTTAGAAATGGCCAGTTTCTTGCAGTGAAGATCGGGGGTCCTGTGGAGCCAGGCAGGGTTGGGCCAGCCCTGCTAGAGAGGGATACAGGGGGAAGCAGCAGCATTCTGTCCTCCTCTGCTGTGGAACAGGTCCTCTCCCAGATGGCAGGACCCAAGAGAGCAGGGACAGCCATGGGGAAACATGGAACAGGGGCCCCTGGGCCCAGCGCCCCATGAAAGATTCATCCCAGAGCCCCGGGGCCTCTGCACCAGCTGTGCAGCCTCCTTGGTTCAGGGACAAGGAACTGAGTGGAACATGGATTTGCTTCTCCCAAATTGTCTTCAGTACTGCAGAAGCATTTGTACCAGAATCAGGTGGGGGCACCTGCAACCCATGGTCATATCAGAGAAGCTCCAAGATGAGTGACTTTCTTTTTTTCTCATTGCTGACAAACCTATTCCATGAAATCAACATTTGGGGTTAGTATAACCCACCTCCTCAAGCCAGCCCCAGCCAGGGCCAGGCAGGGTACCCAGACTCCTGAGATGAGGGTGGGCATCAGAGGCAGCAAAATGACCTACAAGGGCACCAATGCTCAGCATGTAGGTGAGCTTGGTGACATTGGTCCCCACCACAGGGGAAGAGGAGTCACATAGACATGGATCTCTGAGAAGGCATTCTGGGTGTGGGGACCCAGGAAACCAGGGTATGAACACCACACTGCCTTTGACCTCCTAGGTCCTGTTGGTCCAGATGCCTGACCTGACTGTGTCTAAGATTCCTCAACCGTAAACCAGGAGGGACTGTCCAGTCCTGATTGACCACCAAGGGTGAAAAGGCTCAACTGACACTTAGTCCTCCATGGTGGTCAGCTCAGAAGGCTCCACCTGGAACCCATAAACATCATCCTCAAATTGCCTGTGACCCAGAACCCCTTGCCATGGTATTAAATCAACTCTAGCTGTGAGCAAGCCCCTTGCCATGGTGCTAAGTCAAGTCTAGCTGTGAGCAAGCAGATAAATGACAGAATGAATGAATGAGGGAGTAAATAAATAAGTGAATGAGTGAATTACTGAGTGAGTGAATGAGTAATGAGAGACTAAATGAGTAAGTGAATGAATGAATTACTGAGTGAACGATTAAATGAGCAAATGAGAGAATGAATGAATGAGTAGGTAAACAATTTAGTGAATGAATGAAGTTTGAGTGACTGCTCCTTTCTCATCCCTTCTGCACTGTACTGTATCACCAGTGGAGCCCATGTTGGTGTCCTGAGCTTTAGTGTGTATGGGTAGAACCCTAGGCCTGGACTCTGTCCTCTCTGTCGTGAGTCGTTCCCTTGGGCACAGGTCAGGGTAGAGTAAAGCATCCAAGCACAGAACATGAGTGAGTAAGAAGTTACAGGAATATCTAAGCAGCCCACTGCTGCTGAGGATGCCAGTTGGACACAAGCATTGAAAAGTTCCAAACTTCTGTGAAGTAAAGCACTTGGCGTAGTGGTCTCACCTTCTGCAGCAAGGAGTTGGTGACATCTTCTAAGGGACCTACTCCCCTCCCATCTCGTGGGTCCCCATCACTGGTTACCCATGACCTGAGGACCCTGAGATACTCAGCAAGAACAGCCACTAGTCCTGCCTTTGACAGGCCACCGTGCTTCTGTGTTAATGGACATGAAGAACAAAGAGTTGTAACCTGTGATGAGCTGAGGGGACATGAGAGGGCAGAGTGACTGAAGTTGGGTTACTAAAGGTTTAAGACAGGATGTTACAACTCTAAAGTGCTTTATGAGGTCCCCACAGTAAGCATGAGAGGTGCTACTGAAGATGCAGAGAAGAGAAAGCCATGGGATGTCCTGTGAAATCAACAAGACAGCAAGGAAGGATGAAAGAGGGGAAGGGAGGGACAAAGGGACAAGGCAGAAGGTTAAGCAGCTAGTCACTGTGCACAGCTAGTGTGTTTCTGTCTGAATTTCTTTTGAGAAATTAAGGACCAAACTCCTTAGCTAAAGGCAGAGCAGCTGAACAGAAATAAGACACAGGCACAGGCTGTCTGAAGGATAACTTACTTATTCCCTCTTTTACTTATTATTAGTGTGTGTGTGTGTGTGTGTGTGTGTGTGTGTGTGTAGGTCAGAGGACAACCTTGGGTGTAAGTCCTCACTTTCTATCTATTTGAGGCAGGGTCTCTTACTTGTGCACCAGGCTACCTGGTCCATATGAGTTACACGGATTCAAACCCATATCCTCATGCTTGCACATTGAGCATATCCATCTCTTTTGTTTTGTATGCATATGTGAAGACATTCACTTTAGATACAAGGACACACATGGATTTAAAAATAAAAGACAGAAAGATGTATTCCATACAGATGGTAACCAAGAGGATAGCAGAGGTGACCACAGATGTGTCAGACAAAGCAGGCACCCAGGGAAAGCCTGCCACAAGAGGCAGGAAGGACCTGGTGTGAGAGGATTCAGCAGGAGATACAGTGTGTGACCTGCCAGGTAAGCCCTGATGGATGAAGCATTCTTGGCATGAGTGAGGGCATCTCATGGCTGCTTACCCCAGCAACAGATTGAAGCAGCCACCTCCAAGATGAGGTGGGTCAGCCAGAGAGGCCACAGGAAACAGAAGAACTGGAAGACACTGTTGGCCAGATGGACACAGTGCCACCCACAGCCCAGGAACACACCTTCTTCCTGAGGCAACAGACCTTCCCCAGGACACATCCCATAATATCCCAAGGAACAAAGCCTTGCACAAGGGAGAGGCTTTGCCATGTTCCCTCTGCCACCAAGGCAGAGGGGGCTGTGAGTAAGATGCATCTGCCCATGACATGATCTTATACAGGAAAAACCCCTAATACCACCATAAATGTTAGGATGCGTGAACAAGGTCAGCAAAACAGCAGAAAGAACAGAATGTGAAAACCAGCCTTGTTCTGAGACAATGACATGACCAATCCCCAAGGGAAATTAAGCAACAATCCCACTTTCAATAGCAGCAAAAACAACACACCTAGGAAGGGACATGGCCAGAGAGACTAGGTATTCAACCCTGAAGGCTGCATGTGGAAAGATATCTGGTGTTGGAAGACAGGTGATAATGAATATCTGTATTACACAACATGATCCACATAGTTACATCACAGAGGCCTTTGTTTCTTGGCAGAACTAAAGAATAAAATGAAACTCATAGGAATCTTGAGGACCCCCAAGGAGCCAAAACAGTCTTGGGAGAGGAAAAGATGCAGCTCCTGATTTTTGGAAAGGCCACAAGACTCAGGAATCACCCCAGGAGGCAGTGGACATGAAGACAGACAGACAGACAGACAGACCAACCGACCAATTGGACAGAACAGAGAGCACAGACAAAAGCCTCATGGAAGTGGTAGAATGACTGTGGGAACATATCAAAGTCAGACACTTCAACTCATGGTTCTAGAAAACTCACCATCTTACTTTTCTATTGTTGTGCTAAGATACCATGATGAAAATAACTTTCAATAAAGTATTTAATTTGGGGTTCATGGTTCTAGAGCAGTGGTTCTCAACCTTCTTAATGTTGCAGCCCTTTAATACAGTTCCTTATGTTGTGGTGACCCCCAACCATAACATTATTTTGCTGCTATTTCATAGCTATAATTTTGCTACTCTTATGAATCATAATGTACATATCTGGTATGCAGGATATCTGATATGTGACCCCTGTGAAAAAGGTCATTTGACCCCCAAAGGAGTTGTAACCCACAGGTTGAAAACCGCTATTCTAAAGGGTTAGAGTCTATGACTATCATGGTGGAGAATATGGCAGCAGGCATGCAGGCATGGTGCTGGAGCAGTAGTTAAGGGCTTACATCTTGATTCACAAGCACTAAGCAGAGAGACTTACTGAGATTGGTGTGGGCTTTTAAAACCTCAAAATCCACCCCCAGTGACAGATGTCTTCCAACAAGGCCATGCCTCCTAATCCTTCCCAAACAGTTTCACCAAATACAGATCAAGCATTCAAACATATGAGCCTGCACTCAACATCCATGTGCAGATATGAGTTTGGGTTCTTTCCTCCCACAGTATGATGGCTAAATTCGGACAGATTAAATGTGAAAACTCAGAAAATATGAGGGGATAATCCTGTGTGATTATGTCCAGGACCTGAAGCTGTACAGGCAGCAAAAATGTCAGCTAAGGAATTAGACAATAATGTCAAAGCTTCTATGTGTATAAAGGGGGGTTCATCTGAGGGAATGCCCTCCCATCAAGGATTGAAAAAAATGCCTCCCCACTCTGACAGTGATCAAGTTCGTAATCAGCCCCTGCCACTCAATAGGAAAATAAAAATCACCCCAGTGAAAGTGAGTGAAGGACTTAAGTAGACACATCCCTGAAGGGCCAGCAAACCAATTGAGAGACACTCAAGATCACTAGTCACTAGGGAAGGGAAAATTAGAACCATAGTGAGACATTGTCTCACCCCATTGGAGCAGCCATTATGGAAAAGTGAAACTGGAAAATAACAGCAGTTGGCAAGGACCTAGAGAAACTCTGTACACCAACAAGGTGAATGTAAATAAGTTCAGCTGCTTGGAGAAACAGTGTAGCAGTTGGTTCCCCAGACCCCCTGTCTGTGATCCAGTCACCCCACTGCTGAGCGTTTATCCAGAATGAATGACAGGATCTGGAGATTTCTTCTTAGATGTAGCCCAATTATCTAGAGGTCCGAATGTGCGTAGACAATGTGGTATGAGGTCTGAATGTGCGTAGACATTGTGGTATGTCTATTCAATGGGATATTATTCAGTCTTAAAGGAGAAGGAACTGTGCAATTATACTTACTCGACTTGTCTAAAGAGCCATACCCAGAGAAACAATGAAACAATGAAGAAAGCATTGTTGCCAAGGACAGGGAGTGTTAATTGCTCCATAGAGACAGAGATTGTTGATGGCATGAACATTTCTGTTAGATCTCACCCTCTAGGGTGCATCCGGTTTACACTACCATGCCTCACAGTAACAAACATTTACTATAATCTGTGTGTCTCAGGCACCATGCACAGAGAGAAAGGTTTGGCAGGAGTCATGACAGGGAGGCTTCAGCCAATGGCCTGGAAGGTCACCAGGGTCACAGGTCCTACTTCTGCTGTGTGGCTTGTGTGTCCCTTATTCCCACCTATGGGAATCATAGGAAGGGGTCTCAATCCCTGCATATCACTATCTGAAGATATACTCTGGCCCTCCAGATACCTTAGACAGTGGGGGCACCCAGACTTTCTACCAAGATTACTGCTTCCATACCACCTACCAGCCTCCATCTTTCTAAGACTCATGACTCATCCTGAGTGACACAAGGATCCAGGATCTGAGGTGATCGAGAACAGAGATAGCTGGGAGTGGAAGGAAGTAAGAAGATGTCCCCCCCATCCCTCTATCCCTCCATCCCTTCCTCCCTCTATCTCTGCTCCTCTTCAATATCACAGTTCCCCCTCCTGCGCACTCATTGCTAATCAAGACTGTGATTGCTGAGAGAGGTGACACAGCCTGTGGGTGTGTGGCAGAGTTCCCCACTGCGCTGCAGTGATTAGACCAGATCCAACCAGATCAGGACCAAAATAGCTTCCTGCTCAGCATCCGCTAAAACAGGGAGAGGCCATTGCTTCTGTAAAAGCATGGATTCTCATGCGCCCCGTGAGCGCACTGGTTGGCTTGTGAAGGGGTGGGAGGCAGAGTGATTCTTCTAGGATTGTAGACATGGCCCCTCTATCCTCAAAGCTCTTAGTGGCTTTCCCCCCCTACCCCCAAAGACGAAGTCCAGATCAGAGCCTAGTGTCTCAAGTCTGCAAAGGTCTCTGTACTGTGACCCTCTGAGCTACAGTACTCACTTCCTGTCTCTTCCTCTCCACCAGATGTCTCAGGTCTTTCTAGAACATGCCAGCTCCTTCACCTCCAGACCTTTGCACATGCTGTTCCCTCTGCTAGGAAAATCCTCCCTAAAACCTCAGCTCCCTTCATCTGAGTTTTCCTGTCGTGTCCTACCCATGTCTTTTCACAGAAGAGCCCCAGGAACTGGACAATGAGTGTTGGCTCCTGTCCTTGGCCTCCCCCATCTCAGGTCATGAATTAGGACTCTGCTGGTCACAGTTCAATGTCAGACTCTTGGGTGCTATACTGATTTGGGGACTCATATTGGGAGAGAAAATACTTTTGAAACATGAGGTGGGGTGGTCCATGAGGATATGTACATATCAGGAGCACATCTGTGGCCATCATCATGCTTGGCTGGTCCAGGACTGGGACTACAGGTTTTGGGATCATAAGTGCTAAGTCTAAACTATGAGTACTGGTGTCATACATACTAAGTCTGAACGGTGGGTGCCAGGTTCTAGGTGATACACACACACACACACACACACGTGTATGTGTGTGTGTGTGTGTATGTGTGTGTGTGTGTTGGGGGTCATAAGTGCTGTGTCTGAGTTGTGGGTGCAGGCTGTGAGCTATAGTTTTGAGGCTCTAGGTGATGGGGTTCCAGGTAATGAGTTTGATCTGTGAGTACTAGGCTGAGGATACTGGGCTCATGTACTAGGTAGGGAGTATGGGTTCTGGGTCAGTGGATGCTGGGGATGGGTGGGGGGCTATTGGGGGCTGAGATTGTGGGTGCTAGAGCCGTTAGTGTTAGGCCCAATTCACACTGGCTCCTGCAAGCTAACTGCCCAAGCATCAGAAATTACCCATGGATTATTAAATCCAACCATGACCATAAATTAATTACATAAACCCACAATGAAATAACTTACATGGGAGCCGAAGGTGTCTCTGTCCTTGCTTTCTGCTTCATTCTCTGACCTCCATGCATCACACTGATGGCTGGAGTCAGAGTCCTGGAACCATGGCAACTTCTAACAATGAGAATCAGAGGGCTGGCTTTCCAGACTCAAGAAAGTACATGGCACATTGCAGATAGCGCCAAGAAACCAGGGCCTTTTGTCCAGTGTTCAAGAACTGCATCCCACCCCGGCAAATGATGCCACATAGTGATGAACAAGCAGGCTTCTGTGACTAGTTTTCACAAACTAGTTGAGCTGTGAGCCTAGCTTCATGTGACTGAAATCACCCATGAGGTTTCAGTGCAGCCTACACGTTCTTTGCCTATTCTTTGCCTCCACACTGCACGGCTGAGAAGGTTAAATTGTCAGCTTGGCACACCCTAGAATTACCTGGGAAGAAAGACTCAATCAACAGCTGTCTAGAAAAGGGTTGGCCCAAGGGCATATCTCTGGGACATTATCTTGGTTGCTTTAATTGATGTGGGAGGCCTAGCTTGAAAGTGAGTAGCACTATCCCTGTGGTTTTGGTCCTGGACTGCAAACGTAGAGAAGCTAGCTGAGCACTAACTGTGCAAACAGTCACCCTCTCTTCGCTTTTGGTTATGTTGTGATTTGCTGTCTCTAGTTCCTGTTTGACTGCCCTGCAATGATTGACTGCAAGCTGAAACTATAAGTCAAATAAATCCTTTATCCCCTGCATTGTGTTTGGTTGGGAAATTTTGTCATAGCAACAGAAATGAAACCAGGACCCAGGTGGGTTGAAGTTGGCTGGATTCTCAATGTCCAGTGTTAGCCAGGATAGATTCCTCTGCAGAGAAAGGAGTCTCACAGTTATGTCAGTAGGGAAAACTGTAATTATCACAGAGGCCAAGGTAATGAAAGGTTCACTGTGAAGAGGAAAGAATTCATCATGGGAGAGGCTGGTACTCAGGGCAGGCCCTGGAGACACCAACTGTCCAGGGATAGCTCTAGCAACCAGGTCCTGACCTGTGAGAACTAACCTGGCATGGTGGAAAGAAGCCCCACGTTTCTGTCCTGGGCATTGTGGCTCTGGGTGGGACAGGAGACAATCAGGAAGTGGCTGAGCGTCTTCCTACACAGTCCAACTGGCAGGTGGGGGCTGTGGGAAGCCTTTGCAGGCCCTGTCCATGGGTGGGGGAGGGGGCCATTCCTGGGGAACGCTTGGCAGCCGCTCTGTGGGCTCTCTAGCCCGGGGCACCACAGTGGCCACAGGGTGCTGCAGACGGGCTAGTCAGAGCACAGCTAGGGTTCCCTCCAGACTGGATGTTGAAGGCTTGGAGCGACAGGCTAACTGCTTAGGCTTGGGTGAATGGGTACCTTCTGGGAGCGCTGGGAAGCCCTCAGAGAGAGATTAGCTGTGGCTCCTTAATCGATGGCTGAATCCCTCACTTCCCATGGCAGGTCCAGATGAAGAGACAGTCCATAATTCTAAGACGTTTATTTTCATCGTGTGGAAAGTGGCGTGGATGGAATTGTACCCTCGCCCATCTGGGAGAGTCAAGGCAGGTATAGTAACTGGGAAGGGGCATGGCTAAGCCTCTAGGTGTCTCATTAATATGGTGATTGCTTGGGGCTGTGTGGCCATGCCTCTACCTGGGGCATGGCCACGCCTCTACCTGAGGAGGGGTGGTACATGACTGTAGCCAAAAGCCTCCTGGGAGCGTTGGCATAATGTTTTCAGTCCCTTGCAGATTCCAAGGGGTCTCCCAGAGTTTTAAGCCTGTGCTCAACCGGATGCCAGACTGCCTGTCACAGATCACTGCCCCACACTGACCGCTTCTGCCACAGTCTTTCACAACCTCCATGGGGTCAAGTCATCAGAATGGGGAGGAGGAAGAGGAAGTGTCTGGCATCTTCCTCCCTTTCTACCCCATCAGAGAGAAGAAGAAAAAAATAGAGTACCTACTTAGAATTTGGGAAGGTCCCTAAAGTGTTCCTGGGGGAGGTGGACCTGTATGTTGGTTAGCAAGTGCCACTCTCCTTGACCTTTGAGCACCTGATACATACACAGTGCATATTTCTCTGGATTCCATAGAGACTGTGCTGCCACAGGAGCCCTGGGCCTCCCTTCTCTCTCTTCAGCTCCCCCAAAGGCTCACTAATACCAGCTGCAGCAATTTTTCCTGTCCTGGTGCACCTCACTCTGAAAACCTTTCTCATGGTTTTGCAGAAGCTCCAGTCCTGACAGCCCCACCCTGCCCATAGTCTCTCCTAATTAGCTGTCACAGTTATACTGTGGCAGGCTGGATTAAGCCATGAAAGGCAGACCTAGGTGAGAACATGGCTTGAATATGCCCTTTAGTTAGCAGCTGGCTCCATCCAGCAGTACAGGATGCTGTTGCTAAAATTAAGGGAGATGCTGTTTGCCCCCTGTGTTCCCCTCACCACCCCCACAAGATGTACCCTTCCTTGAAGGCTCTGATGCCTGGGACTATGACGACAGGTACCATAGCAACCCATCAGGTAGAGTCCTGAGCTGGGGCTAATTTAATGACACACTTGCCCTGGTGAATTGTGCTCTAAGTCACCTTGACCATAAAGCCAGCCTGTTCAGGATTAGAACTAAGAGGCCAGTCTGCAAGGGTTCAGAGAGGCAGAAGTACTGTGTTCAATCTCTCTGTGAGTGTCTGTGGTCACAACCATGCATTTGGTGACAAGTACAGATTTAAAGGAAAACAAGGTGCAGGCTTAGCCAGGCTTGTAGATTGTGTGGCTAAGACACAGGACACACCGGTACCCAAAACCTCTCCTGAGGTCTTAGACAGTTCCCACCACATGAATCAGCTCAGAAAGTGTGTGTGGTAGGAAATAGCTCTCCGCCTACAACATGAGACCCAGCTGCTGGGGCTCCTGGTAAGGATAGTTGACCAGGTGGTGGATGCTCTGAGGGTCTTCGTCTTGATTTGGGTCAGGTCAAAGGAAGCAGGTACCAGGGATGTGACCAAGAAGGAAGCTTTTTTCACAGAAATGAGGAAAGAGGGAGGGAACTGGTGGCAGGAGCAGGGGCTTCAAGCAGTCTCCTTGAGGGGCAAGGTCCTGGGGCAAGAACAGCCCCATTGATTTAAGGGGAAGGGTGAAACTAGAATGGTCTCGGTGTGGACAGTGAGGGAACCTGGAGGGATAGAGAGACCTGGAAGATGGGCTGAACCCAGAGCAAGGTAGACCAGTGATGTTTAGGACAGGGGAAAAGCAGAGCCTAGCCTTTGTGGGGAGCAGTGGGTGAGAAAAAGGAAAAGAAAGATATGTGTCCTGGACACCGTCTCAGCAAGCCAACTGGGTAGAGCCATGGTGTTCCCTTCTCAGCCTCCTGTTGCTCTCAGCCTGACTCCATGTCTCTGGATATGGGGTGCAGGAAGCTCTCAGTTGGCCGGCCCTAGATCAGTGACAGGAACAGCCACACCAGCATGTCCCTGCCATGTCTCTAGAGCTGGGATGTGTCTGTACTAGAAGCCCCCCACCACTCATAATATGTCAGGATCCATCCACTTCAGCCACCAGAACAGGACCACCACATTCCCTTCTGAGAGGCCATTTTGAAATCATGACAATTGTCCACCCTTCAGAGGAGAAACTGAGTCTGAGCTTCACAGTGAAGCCTCTCTGTCCCTCTAAACCCCAAGTCTCCTGCTGCTATGGAGGCAGACTCTCCCATATGCAGAAACCTAGTGTCCTGCCTGTCCTAGCCCAGCCATAGGGCTTTTCTTTCCCATCCCCAGAACATGGTTAGGACTCTGGGAGCAGCCTCTAGGAGTAAAGCCATGGCTGTGTTGCAAACGCCTGGTCACAGCAGCAGCTTTGCTAGCTGTAAATCACAGAAGGAAACAGCACAGCATCAATCAGGGTGATAATTGCTGCAAACCCTCTGGGGGGTAGGGGGGGAATGCAGGCTCAGCAGAGCCTCCTGGACACTCAGCCTGAAGGATAAAAGCCTTAAGTGAACTGGAGGCCCAAGCCAGTTCCACATGCCCCGAATCACCACAGCCAGAAGTTCCATCTATTACTCAAATGAAATGGCCCAGGGACCCAGACTTCATCTCCTCAGCTACATTTAGAATAGCATTCAGATACCAGTCCTATGGATTTGGAGCTGAAAGGCCTGGAGGCATTGCAGGAATAATCACACAGTGGCTGTTGACCATGGAGGAAGGATAGCTGCCCTGTGTGAAAGACTCTCAAGCTGTGACCACCTGTGAGTCCCCAGCCCAGCATTACCAATGGCTGTTCTTGTGCTTCCATTTGAGGTTGATCATTTTGTGGGCCAAGTGAGCCTGGGATGACTTGTGTGACCTGGGATCTACAGAGTAAACACATCACCCTTCAACCTGCTGGAGTGAGGCATGGAGCTCACCTGGGCTGTCCCAGCCTCTTCTCTGTTATAACAGAACACCAAGGGTTGGAAACTTACAAAGAAATGGAAGTGTGCTGCTATAGTGGTTACATATCTATAATCCCAGCATGTGGCAGACAGAAATAATAGGAAGTTTGGGGCCAGCCTGGTCTATATGGTGAGTTCCAACTTAGCAGAGGCTAGACTGTCTCAAAAAGCCAAGAAACAAAACAAGGAAGAAAGGAAGGGAAGGGAGAGAGGGAGGAGAGAGGGATGTATCTCTCACAAGTCTAATACATGGCTGCCATCTTTTCAGAGCCTTCCTGCTGAGTCACCCCATTATGGGGATGAGAGGGCAAGAGAGGCAGAGGGTGAATCCACACCTTCCTGCCATCTCGCCCTTGCATGGTTAACCTACTTCCATGCTGGCAGCATTAATCTACTCATAAAGACAGAGGCCCCAAGGCCCAGTGTTACCTCTTAAAATTCCCCCTCTATTAGTGTCACAGTAACAATTAAAGTGCAATATGGGTTCCCAGGGATGTTCAGACCAGGAGCCTCGAAGAAGCCAATGGGGAAGACCTGCCTCTTTCTGGAGAAAAAGGATAAGAGGCTTAGCAGTCCTGCCTGAGGTCACAGCTGGAGTGCCCTGGAGCTTCAGGGAACCTGTGTGGGACCCTAAGATGAGGACAGCTCAGAAGATGGCAGACCTCAGAGATGGGGTGCTAGGAATGTCCTGGCAATGTCTTCAAAGGCCCTGTGGCTGTAATTGTGTGACTATCACATCTGGGGCAATAGCTGTGGATAGGGAGAGTCCAAAGAGACAGGAGACTTCAGCAAACATCCCTTATAAAAGACCTGTTCTCCTCTTCCCTCTCCCCCCTCCTCCTCCTCCCTTCTGGTTACAACACCAGGCACTTGGGGTCCCTAAGATGATCAGAAGACACCATGATTAGGGGGCAGTCTTAGGAAGTCCTGGGGGCTGGTCCTTTCCACATCAGGCTGGGACTGGCCTCTGCTGTTTTTTTCATTTGGTCTCCCGGTTACTCCTCCTTAGATCTCACCCTTGGGATCTGACACCCAGAAGACAGATACAAGAAGACAGAACAGATTAACCACTGTTCGGCCTGGCTGAGCCTCTGTCAATGGGCTCCAGGGGCAACAGTGTTCAATTCCTATGGGTGGAATCAAACCTAGATTCATCATTTTACACGGATCCCAGCAGGAGGGGTTTGTCCTCTCTGGAAAGAATTATGGTCTGTGAACAGCCTTTGATCCCACTGTCATACGCTGCCTAGAAGCTAGCGCTGAGTTCCCTGACTGCATGTCAGTGGAACTTTAAATGAGTCTAAATTAGGAAGTACTTGTTCAGGAGCAAACGCCTGTCACGCACAATCACACACAAAAAAAAAACACTATTTGGTTTTAATCCCAGAGGAAGCCAGTGAGCTGGCCACAACTGGCTCTGCCTACAGGACTGTGGAGCCTGGATGGTTCACGTCTGGCGGCTTCCTCAGCCTGTAGGATGCAGGCAGCCCATGAGTCTGGAAACAGGTATTCCACATTCTCAAGTCTGTCACTGGGCTGTCCCCAAAGTGCAAATGGTGACAATAACAGCAGCTGCCGCTATCCAGTGAACACTTTACAAGTGTTCCTTGGGCTTTGGGGCTGGGGCTGAAGACAGCCCTGTAGTGAGAGTTTGGGGTTCTTTAAAAGCCCATTTATGTTATGTAAACATGGTTTTGTTTTAATCCCAGGTGTGGGTTATGGGGCTGCTTCAGATTATCCACAGCAGCTGACTATTTGCCTTGTGGGTGCTTTGGCAGGGCTGTGATTCTGCCAGCTGTAGATAGTATAATTCTGAGGGCTTTGGAGGGGTAAAACATGCCAGAGCCCAGAGAAGGACGAGGGAGCTCTGAAGAAGAGACAGAGGGGTGAGAAGAAAAAGAAGAAGAAGAAGGAGAAGGAGAGGTGGGGAGGGCTAGAGGGAGGGGGGGAGTTATGAATGTTTCTCTTTCTGGTTCCTGCTCCTGCCGCTGCTGTTGCTGATGGTTGAGAGAAAAGAGATGAGAAGAAGAAACGGGAGAGATCCTAATAAGATGAAGATTGGACTTGCCCCAAAGGAACCAATGCCCCCATTTAGCAGGAAGTAGCATGCTCCCTTTCCCCCCTAACTTTCTGTCTCTCCTTCCTGGTGTTGGGGGTTTGGAAGGGATTGGGGTGGAGAAAGGTGGTAGGTATAAGAACCCAAATAAAATAGGCTAAAACAATATGCCAACACACCACCCTTCATTTAATGCTCAGCTCTGAGGCAGGAGGCTGAAGACCCGGATATCTCATCAAGTGGCAGCCACAATTGCTGAGCCAATGTTGGGTGGCTGGGTAAGCTCATCAGAGCCCAGCCACTTTGTATAAGCCCTACTGCCATCTGCTTAGATTCTCTCTGTAATGTGTGAGTGGTGCTACTGCCTTGGTGAGGGTCATATTGCCAGGTACCCCTAGTCTCAGCATCAGCCCCATCCTCATATCCCAAGGGAGAAAGCCTGGGGCTGTGTGTTATGTGGGCCAGCAGCTACCCTTATACCCACAGGGCTGTGATTGTATGTTAGAATCTGCACTGATGTCCTGTAGTTCTTGATAATTTTGCTTTGTGAGTGAGGTCTGGTGGTATCTATGCTGGGGGATCATGTCTTACTCTCTGTCTCTCCTGCTGCTTTCCTCCATCCTGGACTGTCTTTTCTCACCCCTGGATGCTAAGTCCTGGTGTCCCAGCCATGTTCAGCTTTTCTTTCTGTCCCACGATGGCTGCTACCTCCATCTACGTAGTGATCAGACAGTGTCAGGAAATCCATGTCTTACCCTGTAATCTTTGGCAGTGGTTTGGGGGGCAGGTTCTGGGAGTGCTGGAGTCTGTGTGCATCTAATGGCATTACCAGACATTCACCACGTGAAGAGCCTGCCTGTTGACTACTTCCATCACACAATAGCCCTTGGTTGGACAAGATACATCAGGAAACACTAGAGACTCTCATCCCATTTTGATTTGCCTGTTTCTCAAGCCTATGAGTTTTATACTATTGTAGGGATAGTATCTGGCCCCCTAGACCCTGAGAAGCTAGCTCTTGTAACCCTGTGAGTTGTTCAGTTACTGCTCCCCTTTCTACTGTTATGCCCTGATGTCAGGAGCCAGCAGGCACCCAAGGAACTTAGCTGGTGCCGAGTATCACCCTAACCAGTCTGGATCCAGGAAGGGAACAGGCTATCTTAGTCAAGATATCCTCTTTCAGGACACACCCAGACCCCATCACACTGAGCACGCATAAGGGGCATCTGTTCCAAACCTATTTTCCACTCCCCAGCAGCTATTTTCAGTGCATGTGCAAATGCGGTACAGAAGGGAACACCGTGCAGAGGTGAGGGGAGCAGGAACTTAAAGGAAGTGATAGAGAAGGCCAGGAGTTGAGAGAGACAGAGGGCAATGAAGGAAATACCAGAGTGCCAAGAGCCTCATGACTCTGCCTAGCAGCTCACAGCACTGTGCTGGGTAAAGATCTCTGGTTTGTGTTGCTGACAGATCTGAATGTGAAGTCTCTGTCTCTACCCTAGGCCTATGTGGTTGGCCCCTCTCATTGAGCAGGATCCCCATGACTTTGTGCTTATTCTGCAGGGAAGGTGCAGCAGACGATTCCATGCATGTGGTCCAGGGCAGGGACAGCATGGCACCCTGCACACTATGATGTTCTGCACCCACATAGCGCATTCACTAGAGCTCTACAGACACCAAGCAGTCAGGCCTCCTGGTGCCCAGTGGGTAGGTACCTGGTATATCCCAGAACCATTGCCTGTGAGCCACTGCCAGCTTTCCCCTCTAGTTTCAGTAGAAACTAGAGTGACATCTATTTCATTTTAGAAATGAATATTCATTAAAGTCGTATAATACAGATTTATGGCTGTGTTTTGAGGAGCAAATTAAAGAAATAAATAACACGTAAGTCTCTCTGTGTTGTGCTTAGGTAGAAATGTCTCTATCTCCTCGGACCCACCCCAAGCCTTATAGTCACCTATTGAATGTATTTAAATCAGTTAAACTTAAATATTATTACATAGTCAAAACAGTATCCATTCTGGCATCCTTTTATTTTATTAAGGACAAATGCTTGTGCAAAGAGCCTTGGATTTATTGTTCTGAGGTGGACTCATTTAAAAAAATATTTAAAAAATAAACAGAATTAAGTAATATTCTGCTCACAACTGAAGTCTCCCAGCTTTTGGGGCAGATAACCAGCACTTTGCATCTTCCCTGAGGAAGGGTTGTGGTGAGGTGGGAGTTACATGGGATGGCACCCAGGTACCAGGCACAGAGATTCAATGGTTATGCCAGGAAATGGGCTGAAGGCTGAATCCTGAGCTGCTGGTAGGTCAGAGCACTGCCTTGGAGGTAGAAATCTGAAAGGTGCAACCGGCCCTCCACTTTGCTAGGGCTGAGGCTCCTGGGGGCAGCACTAGGCAATAGGCAGATAAGAAATAGCTTATTCTGGGAGAGACTGAATCCCTCAGGCACAAGCTCCAGTGCTCTTGAAGGTCCAAGGTCCCTGCCTGGCTTACAGGAGAGCCTCACATCAGACAGATTGGCTCTTTGAATGATGGCATGAGGCCAAGCAAGAAAGTGCTGTCCCAGCCAACAGAGTCCAGCACCTGCTTCTCTCATCAGACTATTTTGGCTCTAGAGACCCTGAGGCATTACCTGTCCCATGGGCTACAGATACTGCAGTTTCTGGGATACCTCAGGGCAAGCCTGAGGGCTTCCCACAGGCTCTTCGGAGCTGGGACACGATGCAGCTCTAGAAACTTCCCCCTTTTTAGGGTAAGTCACAAGATTCCTCACTTCCGAAGGCCAGCCTGCCTGCAGGATCTTTGCTTTATCTAGGTATAGCTGATTTGGCCTAGAGCAGTGGTTCTCAGCCTTCCTGTCCTGACTGGTTTTGTGTGTCATCTTGACCCAGGCTGGAGTTATCACAGAAAAAGGAGTTGGGGAAGTGCCTCCATGAGATCCAGCTGTAAGGCATTTTCTCTGTTGGTGATCAAGAGGGAAGGTCCCATTGTGGGTGGTGCCATCCCTGGGCTGGTAGTCTTGGGTTCTGTAAGAAAGCAAGCCAGGAGAAGCAAGCCAGTAAGTAACATCCCTCCATGGCCTCTTAATTAGCTCCTGCTTCCTGACCTGCTTGAGTTCCAGTCCTGACTTCCTTTGGAGATGAACAGCAGTGTGGAAGTGTAAGCTGAATAAACCCTTCCTCCCCAACTTGCTTCTTGGTCATGATGTTTGTGCAGGAATAGAAACCCTGACTAAAATACTTCCTAATGCTGCAACCCTTTAACACAGTTCCTCATGTTGTGGTGACCTGCAACCATAAAATAATTTTTTTTGTTACTTCATAACTGTAACTTTGCTACTGCTAAGAATCATATTGTAAATATCTGATATACAGCCCACAGATGGAGAACCAGTGGCTCAGAGGGGTGTCTGTGATTCCTGATTTGGCAGAAAGCTACAATCAATATCTTGATGTTAAAAGGTCACTTCTGGCCTGCCACTTAAGGGAGACTTTGCTCACTGGGTGGGATGGGAAACAGGGAACCAGAAACCACTGTGGAAGCTGGAACCTGCTGCAGAGACTAGGTGGGATTTCTGGACCTGTTGGGTACACTCGTGTCACCAGGGGGTCAGGACAAGGGAAGTGCCAGGGTGCAGAGAACAAGAAGGGTTGTTGGGTAAGGATATCCTCACCAGTATGACCTCCTCAGGGGTCAGGGTCTCAGGAGAAGCTCTTGACTTCATTGCTTAAGGATGTGGGACAACAAGAAAAGAACACAGGACTCACAGATTGATGTCTGGTTCCAGCAAGACTCTCTTGACTACCTCTCTGTCACAATTAACTTGGACATGGCCATTCAGGGAGAGAACCACAAGGCCTAGGGCTTGTGTAGTATTGGGGAGCAGGCTTTCTGTACCCAGCTACAACCTCATCAACAGATTCTTCACCTATGGAGGGGGGCCAAGCATACCATCCCTCTGCCTCAGGCATTTACTCTTCCCATAGTGTAGAGGGGTGAGGGCTGCTGTGGCTGTGTACACACTGACCATGCAAGACAGGGCTGAAGGACTTACCCCTGCAATCTGGAATCAAAGGTTCTGTGGCTGGTTCCAATAAATGCTTTGCTGTTCCACCCTCAGGTGAGCTGAGGCCTGAGGTATCTGAGCATCTCCACGGGATTCTCCAGTGCTCAAACATGGGAAAGCTCCACCTGTAATCATGGACTCATGAACTGAGCTGGAGACAGCCTGGCCAAGTAGGTGTTGAGGGGCAGGGACTTAGGTTAGACAGGTGTGGTGCTGCAGAGCTGCTAAAGGACAGTGGGAGCAGACACAGGAGACAGTACCAGGACCAGAATTGTTCTAGCTGGATACACAGGGAAGTCCCAGCTCTGCACTCTGCAGACCCTGTTGAGATCTTTCCCTGAATGGAAGACTCCCTCCCTAGGTGGGTACAGCCAGGGAACTGCAACTGGTAAACCTATGGAGTCCCTGGCTCATGACTGTGGGAATACACTGCCATCTCCTTCCTGACTGTGGCCTGGGAGAAGGAGAGGTGGGACTTAAAGAAGGGCTTTGACCCGATCATATTTCTGAATTCATGTTTGGATGGAGCCCTTCCTGCTTCAGCCTTCTTCCCATGGAAAGACAGAATCAGTGTTTGGCTTTTCCAGCAGAACAGCTCCCTGCAAGCTCCTGACTTGTCTATGTGGACACTGGTGTCCTTGTGTTTATGGAACATAAGGCTCCCAGGAATGGAACGGTTAGAGCATCCAAAACTAAACATGTAAGTCCAAAAGCCCTGCCTCCAGCCAAGTTCCAAAGAACATAGAGAGGCTGGATTTAGTGGGGAACTGCTGGAGACCTGGCCATGATTCCTTAGGTCTTCATGTTTCTTTTATCCTTGAAGTCTGGACCCAGCATACAGAAGTCTAACCTGCAGATCCTGCCTTGATTGATTTCCACACCTGTCAGGTAGAGAGACCCAGGTACAGAGCAGCCAGGGTACTGGGCAAAGGAAGACATGTGCCTAATAAAGATCAATGTGTAGTCAGGACACAGGAACAGCTCTGAGCGCTAGACCCAAGTTAGTCTGTCTACATTGGCCCTCAAAGTTACCAGCATCAGAGACAGATCTCTCTGCCTCCTTTTTCTTCCCCAGCGTTTGGTACTTGGGTCTCTGTGGACCTCTCCTTTGCCTCTTTATCTCTGCCCAGGACTTCCTGTGACCTTTCCTGCAGTGAATTTACAGGAAGTCTGCTTCCTGGGGCCAGCATGTCTGTGTTTAATAACTCCACCCTGGATTCGATGTCCAGCCAGGTAATTTAGTGACCTGAGGGAACACAGGCTTCAGGCTCTCCGGTCTGACTTCCAAAGCACACTGCTGGTGAGGGCACCATCCTGCTAATGGCGGCTGTGACTTTTACAAGGCCATTGAACACTTGGAGCTAATATGATGGTGCAAGGGAAATTACCTGTAATGACAGCTCACCCCCATAACTGATAAATTGCCCAGTGGTCACCACATTAATATTACCAAAGGACACTGGCCTCCTTCTCACAGGAACCTAGAGGCACAGCGCTCTGTGAGCAACATCCCTCTGAACCACCCTGCACAGCTTCCCCTGCCTGGAAGGAGACCCAGGAGCAGTTTATCTTGGGGACCCAGTGTGGCCCAGTCTTCTTTGGTGTGGCTCGAAGCTTCCTGTGATGAGGCAGTGCAGTGCATGGAAGGGAGGGTCTGAGAGTGTACCTTTGTCCTCTGACCTGTGTCCTTGGCTCCTGTCCAGAGACGGACACTGAGCATATTCTTAAGCACCATGTTCCACAGGGTTCTGCTGGTGTCTTGCTGTTCTGAAGCCTCAGACCCAGAGAAGATGCTGGGGAGGACCCAAAGAACCAGGCAACCCTGTTTTGCATATCTTTCCCATGAGAGCTTCATTGGCTGTCCCATGTCTGAGCATCAAGGGATTACGACTCCACATCCAGAATAATAGAAGGAGATAAGAGGCTTTGAGTAGACAGGAGGTAGAGACTGGTGCAGGTGAATCCCTGGCACTTATCCAGCGATAAGGGAAAGGATGGTAGCATGTGCTGGTGGGTGCTATTTCTTATTTGCATCCCTCATTGCTAAGAGCCATCCACAGGGTTCCTTCCCAGTTCCCGACTCCACTCCCTGGGACTCACTCGGGGATTCCTATATGGTTCCCATGCCCCAGTACTGGGGGGGGGGGGGGGGGGGGAAGGGGGGTAGGTGCAGAGGCAGCCCCTAGTCAGAGAACACATTAGAGTAGTCAGCACACAGAAAAACGAACGTGACATGATCGCATACCGAGCAACAGTAACCACATATGCAGAATGACTGACACAAAGGCACGCTGACCACAAATTGTAAGTGACTGCACAGGCAGAGTGACTAATGAAGAGATGGACTACATACAAAGACCTGAACCATCAGTTACAAAGCCTGCTGTCCTCTACCCACAAGTCAGAGGTCTGTGTGGATCAGGGTCAAAGGGTCAAGTGTGGGGTGTGGGTCTCATGTAGAGGAGATGTGAAACATGAGGTCTGATTTTGGGGTGAGGTGAGTCTCTTCTGAGACTCCATCTTTAAGGGGAGCCAGGTTCTCTGATTTGGGGCTCCTTTATGGTGTGTTTCCTGGGGTCACCCTGCAGGATCCCCTCCAGCCTTCCTCTCTAGCTCACTCATCCCACTGTCTGGATGGCCAGTTTTATCTCATCTGAATTACCTGACTGATCCCGCCAAAACTTTTCATGTACCCTTCAACATGATGCCACAGGTCCCAAGGGCAAAGCAAAACCTTGGCTTCCATTATCCATAACACTGACTTTTCTCTCAGTCTGGATACCCACACTGATGGATGCAAGAGGGAAGGGTTAAAGGGAAGAAACTGCCCAGGGCTGGAGCAGATGCCTTTAAATGGGGTCATTGCTTGGTACGCCCATCAAGATGATTGATAGCAAGGCAAGGGGAGGAGATACCTGGGGTAGGGAAGGACCAGAATTGAAGCTGCTGGGAAACCTTAGACGAGCTCCTGCCCTCTCTGAGCCTTGGGCAGTTTATTGAAAACTAAAGGAGTGGTACACTGTTACTAGGTAGACAAAGAGTTAAAATATGAGGCAACCAGGGACAACTTCAGCTGTGTCTCCAGGCATTCAGAATACCCTTTTGTGGTTAAATATCCTTAAGGCTGCAGTTAGGTTGTTCCTGCAATATAAGAAGCCAAGGCACCATGTGTGTGCATTCACAAAAGGTCTGTCTGCATCTTCAGAACACTCAAACTTCACCACAGTATCACTTGCACTGAATATTTGATTCCCCCCTCCCTGTGAGCTTTCTAAAGAATCATAGGAACATCTTAAGTAGAAGACTGGGTCTTCAGCAATTTAGGGAGAGAGAGAAAAAAGGCCACTTTTCTCCATGAATATGCTACTGACTTCTTAAATATTCATAGAGCTCTCTGGCTGCTCTCCATTTCTGGGGCAGTGCAGTCCAGTCTCAATGTTTGCTTTGCTTTGCCAAATAAAATTCTGCTTAAACCACCTGTGTCTCTGAGGTGAATTCTTTCCTCCAGCCGACAAGAACCAAGGGATCCCTGTAGCAGGGGTATAAACTACTGAAATATGTTGGAAGCCAGGGTTCAGTGCAATCCTGCTGAAAGCCAGAATAGGTCCTAAACTGTCAATGCTTATTTATCCACTAACACCCCAGTGAACTGACTGGTTTTGTATGTCAACTTGACACAAGCTGGAGTTATCACAGAGAAAGGAGCTTCAGTTGAGAAAATGCCTCCATGAGATCCAGCTGTAAGGCATTTTCTCAATTAGTGATCAAGGGGAGAGGGCCCCTTGTGGAAGGTTACATCCCTGGACTGGTAGTCTTGGGTTCTATAAGAGAGCAAGCTGAGCAAGCCAGGGGAAGCAAGCCAGTAAGAAACATCCCTCCATGGCCTCTGCATCAGCTCCTGCTTCCTGACCTGCTTGAGTTCCAGTCCTGACTTCCTTTCGTAATGAACAGCAATGTGGAAGTGTAAGCTGAATAAACCCTTTCCTCCCCAACTTGCTTCTTGGTCATGATGTTTGTGCAGGAATAGAAACCTGACTAAGACACCCAGGGTATAATTGCTCAGGCAGTTAGGCAAGAAAAGGATGGACACCTTCATTCAGGAGCACCCAGAATCCAGGTTCCAGTAGAAATACAAAGACTATAAGCAACATTAAGAAATAAGTATCTAGAACATATTTCTGTGTGGTATTTTCAAGTTTCATGCTTTCTTTGCAAGCAGGAGCCTGCCATGATAACTCTTTCACATTCTTGCACTGGGGTGCCACCCCAAGTCTTCACTCTGTCTTGTGTAGTGGGGCTGTAAAATACTCATTTCCTCTCTTTGCCAGACACTGTCCCATGTCTATCCCTAGCTGTCCAAGCCCTTTTTCATGGGATCATCAAGAAAGTGGGCTAGGGGATCAAGGACTTGCCTCCTTAGACAGGTGGGTACCTCAGCTCCTCACTGGATGCTACTTACAGCCTCTGCCCAGAAGTGCAGGCAGTCCTCCAGGCAGACTCACTTACCTCAGAGTCCAATGCAACTGAGGTCTCATACGTTCCTACTCAGCCCCTCTGGTCCCAGCTAATGAAGCCTTCTCTCATCTCCCTCCACCAGGTCAATCCATCATTAGATATCTTTATTTCGAGAACTTCCTGCCCAGGTGTGTCCCCAGAACAGTGTGTTTGGATGCTAAATCTATTTCTTATTGGGCCTGGGTATTTAATCAATGAGGCTACATGAAGCCTTGGGAAGTAGGAAGGGCTCCAGGGAAAGAGGCCAGGCAAGAAGAACATCTAGAGTGGGTGGAAGGTAGCTTTTATCTGTGGTCTTGTGGCATCTGGGCTCTAGCAGTGGGATAGTTTGAATGAGAATGCCCCCCAGTAGGTTCATATATTTAAATACTTAGTACCCAGGTGATAGACTATTTGAAGAATTGAGAGGTATGGCCTTGTTGTAGGAGGCATGGCCTTGTTGGAGATGGTATGTTACTAGGGGTGGGCTTTGAGGTTTCTCAAAAGCCCACTGCAGGCTCATTGTCTCCCTTTCTTCCTGTTGCCTGTGGGTCAGGATGTAAATCTCTAGCTGCAGCTCCACAGCCATGACTGCCTTGCATGCCACCATGATGATAAAGGACTAACCCTCTGAAACTGTAAGAAAACTTCTAATTATAAGGGTTGCCTTGGTCATAGTGCCTCTTCCCAGCAATAGAACAGAATAGCAAAGTAGTGAGCTGTATGTCCCTCTAAAGTTGGCATTGCAAAAGTCCACTGGGTGCCTCCACAAAGTCACTCACCAACCACCATATACATTGTAAACACATTGTAAGACTCTGACAAGCCTTAGTGGGGATCCTTTGAGTGGACCACTCGGAGCCAGAGATCAATGCAAAAGCAAGAGGAGTTTATTGTTCCAATGTGCTGGGGTGCCCTGCACACAAAGGAGAGGCAACGACCCTGGGCAACTCCATTGGCCAGTTTTTATACAGTTTTCAGGGGTAGAATAGAGCAGCAGCCACTAGGCACAATGTGATTGGCAGAACAGTGTCACCTTTAAACTGATTGGTCCTTAGGGAATGAGGTAGCAAGGGCTTCCCTTATCTGCAGGTGGCCAATGGTCAGTCCCCCTTGTGGTCTTTCCGAGGAATGTAATCAGCCTCTCCCTTCTGGAGGGGCAAGGTGCCTACATGCTCTGGTCTATTCTGAGGTCTGGTGGAATTTTCTAACAATCTTTATTTAGATGACCTCTTAAACATGTGGACTGTGCCAGTCATGGCCCAAGAGGCTAGGCAGGAGGGACAAGCATGCAGATCTTTGCTCCTACTGAGCTTATAGTTCCGTAAGGAAATGAGAGATGGTGATGATGGTGACAGCGGTGATGGTGATTGGGTTAGTGATGGTGGTGGTGGTGATGATGGTGATTGTGTTGGTGATGATAATGATGGTGGTGATGGTGATAGCAGTGGCAGTGATTGGATTGGTGATGGTGGTGGTGATGGTGATAATGGTGATTGTGATAGTTATGATGATGACAATAGTGTTAGCCAACACAGTGGTGGCCATAATTCTCACCGGTGATGCTTAGACTCGTCTCAGGTCAACACCCTCTTTCTCACTATGTCCATATGTAAAATGCAAGTGCCCACACAGTCAAATCTTCACAGTGTGTAAGACTCTGGGGAGCCTTAGCTTACCAGAGACCATTGAGGGAATACCATGGAGTCAGGGATCAGTGCAACAGAAAAAGGAATGTCCCGACCTGTAGGACTTAGTTATTCGCGAGGATCGAGGAGGACTAAGCCTGAAAGAAAAACAGGCGAGAGAGAGAGAAGGGAGGCTAGGCAAAGTTCCGTGTAGGTCTCACTTTATTTTTTACACACGTTTGCTTTTAAAGAAAAAGGAACGTAAAGGGGAGGGGAAAGGAGGCTTATCCCCCCCCCCCCCCCCCCCGGCTGTCATGGTTTAACAAGCCAGACCATCAGTGTCAAACTGTTTTATGATCAGTCTATTTCCAGGAGGTGGGAAGGACAGTTTAGTCTTGAGGAAACACAACTAGCTCTCGGAAGGTCACTAGGGTCAGATTCCCAGGAACGGTGTGAAGATCCTGGCTCCAGGCATCTCCAGCTGATCTTGTGCAAACACAACTGGTCCTCAGAAAGTCTCAGATTCCCAAGGACAGTGAGGAGGCCCAGGCAGATTCCAAGGAGGGTGTTAGGGCCTGGCTCCTAACAGAGGAATTTATTATTCCAATGAGTTGGGGTCCCATTGGGGTTGTCCCACATCCGAAGGAGAGGTCATGACCCCAGGTGGCCCATTTGTCGAGTCTGGGCATTTAATCAATGAGGCTACATGAAGCCTTGGGAGGTAGGAAGGGCTCCAGGGAAAGAGGCCAGGCAAGAAGAACATCTAGAGTGGGTGGAAGGTAGCTTTTATCTGTGGTCCTGTTTTCAGAGCAACAGCCACTAGGCACAATGTGATTGGCAGAACAGTGTGACTTTTAAACTGATTGATCTTTAGGGAATGAGGTGGCCAGGACTCCCCTTGTCTGTAGGTGGCCAACTGTTGGTCTGCCCTTCGGAATGTGTCTATGCACTCTGGTCGCCTCCCCTATCCACAGGTGGCCAGATGGTCGGTCCCCCACCTGTGGTCTGAGGAATATAATTAGCCTCTCCCTTCTGGAAGGGAGAGGTGCCTACCTATGAGCTCTGTGACCTTTCTCTTCTAGGAGGAGAGGAATTTTCCAAAGGCTCTGAACTGACCTCTTCAGGGGCAAAGCCTGCAACTCTCTAAAAATACAGTTCAACAAGAGGAATGGTAAGTGGTGAATTGCAGTAAAAATTAAGAGCATTTGCTCCTTCCACTACCAGATACTACACTGTCAATGGAGTGAGAGATTTCCTCTTGTGGTGGCAGGACTGAAGGAGCTAGTTTAGTATCCTCCATACCGCTGCCACTTGGCCTCGGATCAGACCTCAGGGGTGTTCCTGAGGCCAGTTCTTTTCTTCTTTTTAATGTCCCCTATTGGACATTCTGAACTCTGCCATTATTTTGCAGTGCTTCCTGCCAAGATAAGCGCTGCTTCACAGCCATCTGCCACACTGGCCATCTCAGGCTTGGCTGATCGGGTGCCCTGGAGCTCAGGATTGATCACAGACACCAGGAGCCCTGACTCAGAACAAGTGTCAACTGGATGCTCACAGAGACTAAACATGGCCATCATTACCAGCACTCAGGCTGGACTGATGCCTGTATTGTGCTGGCCTCAGTGTGGACTGCTATTTGCAGGCTGTGCTGTGGAGAACACTGTTCCCGCTTTAAGTGGAGATGACATGTGGGCTGTTGTTCTTAGCCCCATCAGAGCCAGTAGTATGTTGAGGCTTTGCAGAGGAGGACCTGTGTTCTCAGGCTCTGTCAGGGAAGCCCTGACTCTTAGCTCTCAGCATCCTAGGCCACGTGCCACCTACTGGTTCCAACATGTCTTCTCAGTCCCCTGGCTGAGACCAGTTTCTTGTGGTGCCATGTGTGTACCTGAGACCCTGTTGCCCTTTGGTCTATTTGTCCTCTCCTCATCTGCTGTGTTTAGGGATGACATAGCTCTCTTGCTGTCCCCAAGACAGCCCCAGATACAGACTTTCACAAAGGACACAGAAATGTCACCCACATTTTATTTTCTCATTATGTTAATTCATTGTTCACTGCTTGAAAAAATAGATAAAATTATAGAGGAAATAAAAATTAAAAACCTGTGCATACTTATATATGTAAAACAAAACAGCAGTGCCATTGGCATAGAGATAATGCCAATTTGTTCCTTTTTAAAATAAGCTCTAATTATGGTGAAATACAGATACATAAAATGAGTTACTCTTACTGTATAAACTGAGGATGTGACTGCTCCAAGGGATGGCTAAGGGGAAGGTTTTTATTGTAAATATGAGGGAGAGAACAGCCAGAGGCAGGGAGAGAAAATAGCAGACTAAACATAGCCAGCAGATTGGATAGGGCCCTGGGTAGGAGACAAGAGAGGAAGACAGAAGAGAGAGGGGGCTCAGAGAGTCCATGGCATTGTACAGGAAAGAGAAGCTGGAGGAAGAAAGCCTGTGGGCTAGGGAAGTTTAGGGTAGGGAGTCGGGTGAGAGGAGCTACAGGCAGTTGTAATATTGAGAAAGCCTGGAGGCCAGCATGCTATGCTAATAGACCCCACCTCCACCCCCCCCCCCCAGTTTCTTCTGGACCTGATACTTTTCTTTTTTTTCTTTTTGATTTTCAAGACAGGGTTTCTCTGTGTATCACTACATATCTAGAGGCCAGGGTGGCCTCTAACTCAGAGATCCTCCTGCCTCTGTCTCCCAGGTGCTGGGAGTACACACCACAGAGACATTGCTGTGATCAGTCCCTTCCAGTACCATTATCACCATCAGAAGCATTCAGAACCACTGTCACACTCAGAACATTTACTACAGTCAGAACCATGACTACAGTCAGAACCATCACCACAGTCAGAACCATCACCACAGTCAGAACCTTCACACAGTCAGAACCATCACACAGTCAGAACCTTCACACAGTCAGAACCACCACTACAGTCAGAACCATCACTATGGTAAGAAC
>JADRCH010000234.1:355378-464042 GCA_019843965.1 Rhynchomys soricoides
AGTCAGAACCATCACCACAGTCAGAACCATCACCACAGTCAGAACCATCACCACAGTCAGAACTACCACACAGTCCGTACTACCCAGACACCACCACCACCATCAGAATCACTCAATAACTGCCACTGTGGCGAGAACCACCAGAAACAGCACCACAGTCAGCACTACCAGAGGACCAGCTGCTCTACCCTCCCTGGTGGCTCAAAGTCCTCAGAGCTGCACATCTGCTGAGAATTCCTCTCAGGTACTGAGACCTGTGAAGAATGAGCTAGCTTTGTGGAAACCTTGGTCTCATCTGTGTCTGGAAAGAATCTGTGTCTGGTGGAACTTGGAACTTGTACCTGAGATACTAGGAAGACCAGAGAAAGAGAGAGAGAGAAACAGGGTAACTTATCCTCATGGCCCAGCTTCCTGTGGGGAGATTGGGACACCATGGACATAACATGACACAGCAACCTTTGCCCTGCCCCAAGTACCTGTGATGCATGGCCTGCTCTGCCCTTTCCTGTTGAGTACTGCAGTCTGTGCTAGCTTTCTACAATGGTTTTGTTTGTTTGTTTTATTTTTTTCTTCCCTTGACTGCTAAGTTGTTCTCACAATTCCAGAAGTCCAGAAATTTATTCAAAACGGATGGTACCTCCAAAAACAAACCCCCTCCTCACTGCTTTAGGATGTTCTGAGTGCTTACTCTTCTGTAGGGTCAATAGACAGGCTGTAAAGGCACTGCGTAAAGCTTGTTAGAGACATGGACTCCAAGCCTGATCATAACCCCTAGAACCAGAACCTGCTTCCAACAAGTCTTCAAGGACACAAGTGACTCCAAGCTGTGGAGAATTAGGGCTCATCCTGGTTGAATACTGGACTCTCTAAAAGACTTGTGTTCAACCCCCAGGGATTTGGGGGGGACATTTGTCTTCTTACAGGTCTGCCAGTCCCAATTAGAAGCCCAAGATCTCAAGGTAATCCAGAGCAAGCATATGAAAGTTGAAAAGGTCAAGCAGCAGCCAGAGCACAGTCATGCTGCCTCACGGTGTCTTTAATCTAAGACGTGGGGGGGAGGGGGGTGTTGCATTGTTTGAGACTATCAGCCTCTAATAGACACAAGTATACCCCTCCCCCAGCATACCTGTTCCCCCTCAGTTGCCTGGGTCCTTCTGCTCTACTCAGAATAGGCAAGCAGCTCTCCTGGTAACTGTCAGCCTTGGGTCTTGAGGGGTTATGTACAGGGATGTGGGTGCTCCAAAGGCCACACTGAAAGACTACCCCGCAAGAAAGAAAGATGACCACATGAATGAAGCTCTCTTCCCCCTAGTATTAGGCCTCCTCCCCAACCCCATACAGTCTAATTCCTTCCTGAGGTCACTTGCAATTAAGACAGAGTTGTATCCAAAGGGAGTGACAGGATTTAGCCACCAGCTCTTGGAAACTATTGTAAAGCTCAACTCTCAGCAATGGCAGAAACCACATGCTGTGAGTGCTAGCACCACAGCTCCCAGACAGTCCAGTGGTGACAGTGAAAGCCTAGAGTGTCAGAGACCCTTGGCTCGGCAGCTCATGGCAGCTCTTCAGTGACCAGGTTCCCAGTTTCTGGTCTTCAGTTTTCCCTAGCTCCACTGTTCTTACCACCTCTGCTCTGCCCCCTACCCCCTTTTTTCCTGCTCTGACTGCTCTCTGGAGATCTCCAGCTACCCTGTCACCAGAACTGTCACCTCTTGGCACTGCTGTTGGATTCTCTACTGTCATAATTCCGCTTCTGCTTGCCACCAAACCGGAAGGCCTGTGACCAGCTTAGCCCATTCTACTAATGCTAAAGTTCAAAAACAGTCAAGGAAAGAACACAAGAGAAGCCTTATGTTGGGCCCTACTCCTGCAGCATTAGTAGCAGAATTGGGGTGTGAGTCCTGGCACACTGGAAAGTGAGCCAACATCCTGCTCTTTTATACCCCCAAAGGGATGTGGCAAGGGTGATTGAGCCAATCATGTAAATGAAGAGTTCACCAGTCACAGGCTTTCTGCTAGGCCTGCAGGATCATGCTCCCCACCTAGTCTGATTGAGAAAATTACAAAGCTTCTGTAAGGCAAAGGACACTGTAATTAGGGCAAAACGGCAACCCACAGATTGGGAAAAGATCTTTACCAATCCTACATCTGATAGAGGGCTAATATCCAATGTATACAAAGAACTCAAGAAGCTAGACTCTGGAGATACAAATAACCCTATCAAAAAATGGGGAAGTGAGCTAAACAGAGAATTCTCAACTGAGGAAACTCAAATGGCCAAGAAGCACCTAAAGAAATGTTCAACATCCTTAGTCATCAGGGAAATGCAAATCAAAACAACCCTGAGATTCCACCTCACACCAGTCAGAATGGCTAAGATCAAAAACTCAGGTGACAGCAGATGTTGGCAAGGATGTGGAGAAAGAGGAACACTCCTCCATTGCTGGTGAGAATGCAAGCTGATACAACCTCTCTGGAAATTAGTTTGGCAGACCCTCAGAAAATTGGACATAATACTACCTGAGGACCCAGCTATTCCACTCCTGGGCATATACCTAGAAGATGCTCCAACATGTAATAAAAACACATGTTCCACTATGTTCATAGCAGCCATATTTATAATAGCCAGAAGCTGGAAACAATCCAGATGTCCCTCCACAGAGGAATGGATACAGAAAATGTGGTACATTTACACAATGGAATACTACTCAGCTATTAAAAACAGTGACTTCATGAAATTCATAGACAAATGGATGGATCTTGAAAACATCATTCTGAGCCAGGTAAGCAGTCACAAAAGAATGAACATGGTATGTACTCACTGTTAAGTGGTTATTAGCCTAAAAGTTTGAAATACCCAAGAGTCACTTCACAGGAACAGTAGTACTGAGTACGAGGTCCCAGATGGAGGGCTTGGAGAAAGGACTGAAGGAGCTGAGGGAGTGTGCAGCCCCAGGGAGGCAGCAACACTGGCAACTGGCCTGACCCTCCATACTTCTGGAGACTGATCCACCAACTAAGGAATACACATGGAGGGACCCATGGTGCTGGCCACAAAGACTGCAGAGGAGGGTCTTGTTACCCATCAGGGGGAGGAGAGGCCCTTGGGCCTGAGGATGTTAGATCCCCCAGTATAGGGGAATGCCAAGGAGGGAAGACGAGAGTGGGTGGGGGGTGGGGTGAGGGGGTGGGTTGGAGAATATCCCCATAGTGGCAGGGGGAGGGCAGAGGGAATGGGGAGGTTCCAAAGAGGAGATCTGGAAAGGGGGAAACATTTGAAATGTAAATAAATATGAAAATATAAACAAACAAACAAACAAATAAATAAAACTAAAAGAAAAGAGAGAATAGCTGTAGGTGAGCAAGGCCGTCTAATGGCTCAGAGGTTGTGGGCAGAGAGATTCAGTGCAGGCTGCTTAAACAAGTGACTACAACAGTTAGGGTAAGCAAGGCCGTCTATGGCTCAGAGGCTGTGGGCAGAGAGATTCAGTGCAGGCTGCTTAAACAAGTGACTACAACAGTAAGCTTTGTAGTACTACGTTGACAGCAAAGTAGCTGTAATTGTAGTGTCGTTTTCTGGAGGCATCTGTGGAGTATACAAAGGAAGCTGCTTCATGGGATGGCGGGTGGGGCAGAGAAAGAGAGATTGCAGTCCCACATTTAGCCTTGACTTCCATAGCAGAGCTGCTCATGGTCAGTCCAACTTGTTATAGATAGTCTACTTACAGGGAAGGACTATCTTGAACAAGGGAAGCTAATTTTCATGGACGTGTATGTATGACCCAGTCACTGGAGCCACTGAGAAAAACACACACAGTTCCCAGGAGGTGTATGTGACAGGCCCTGGGGTGGGGTATAAAAGAAGACCCATTGAGGCCACCCTAGCATTGATCAGACTGCTAACTGTGGTTAGATCATGGCCTTTGTATCTTCCTTTCTTTGATTAGATCTCTTTGCCAGCACCTAAATTCCCTGAGAGAGGGCCAAGCATTTCTGCCTCTAGCTGCAAAACCTCCCCTCCCTAACATGGAGGAGCAACAGACAGGGGACCTGATGATCCTGAAGTGTAACCTTAGAAAAAGACCCCAGCATTGATCTCTAGCTAGTCATTTAAGTGTGGGTGCAGACCCTATGTGCCTGTGCTTCTTGGAGCCCATTGGGGACTTTATCAGAACACACCCAGGTGAAGGGGACTGTTCAGGAACCAGAAGTCACCTTAGTGGGGGTGCTGATTACATTCATTATCTGTATGTAAGACAGTGCCCTTGTGACACCAGCTAGGTGGACAGTTGTTCCTGGGATAGAAAGATGAGCTGTCAACAGCTCTGGCAGAAAAAACAATCCCCTGTTAAAGAGTGTTTGGTGTTCATAGCTGTGGCACTGACTGTGCAGCAGACTCGGCTGTGTGCATTTTTAATGCCTCTGCTGGATACAAGGTAGACCAGCTGCCTCTCCCTCTCCCTTCAGCTATCAGCTCTCCACTGTGGTGTCTGGCCTGGGGTGTATACTGAGAAGCTGACTCCAGCCTCTAGTCACATCTCTTTGAGTAAGTGGATGGAACACCCCAGCCCCTATGCTCCTCATGTGGTACCAGAGACCTGGGAGAGCCATGCTTGTAGCTTACATGACAAATGGGGGAGGTGCCAAGGCCTGTCACCTGGACCCTGGTTAAGAGACCCAGCAGTAGAAACAAAACTAAAAATGGCCCCCCCGGAGTCTGCAGTGTGCCCTCACGCTGGGGCATAAACACTGAAGCGATAATCTCTAGCTCCTTCCGAATGCAGCCAGATGCTGCCTTTTTCTTTTTCATTTTTGGGTTTGCAACCTCTAATCACTTCTAGGAAAATTAAAATCCTAGCTTGTTTGAACTCTCCTGCTTGATTCTCCTTCTCCCACTTGTCAGTGACCATCTGTGAAGGCTGCCATCCCTCTCTTGAATGTTCTTACCTGCCCAGAACTGGTTACAGTCACAGATGGAAGTCCCTCAATGCAGCAGACACAGCCCTGGTGCTCAGCCTACTGGATTTAGAGGATTTACATCCCAGTATCCCTTGCAGTAAGGCGTGGTCACATCCCGGCATCTCTTGCAGCAAGGTGTGGTCACATGACTGTGTTCTGTTCAATCGATAAGAGGGGAGATGGCAGATAGCACTTTCTGGTCACTGTAATGCACTGCTTCCTTTCCCTTTCTGTGGAGGGAGCTGGATGTCCCCAAGAGAGCTCTGTTGGTTAATGAGGAGAGAGGATTGACTAGTGATGGTGAGATAAAACAATAGAGAACCGAGGGCCTCAACATGGGGCAGTGGCCACACAACACCGGCCAGCAAGTGTCTAGCTCTTGATGACAGAAGCGATCCCTATTCTGTTGAATTTGCTCTTACCAGGGTCTCCATTCCAGTGACTCCATCTCCCAGTGCTGTCCCCAACCTCCGTGAAACTACAAATTCACTGTACCCAAATCTTCTACCCCGTCCCCCAGCCTAGATTCTTGTCACCTCAAAGTATTCTATCAGGTACGAAATATTTCAAAATACTTCGGAAGCATTCAGCCTTGTTCCACTGCACGTGCTGGATGCTAACTCTGCAGCAGGCTTTAGGTCTACCTCAAGGTTGCAGCCAGGGACTTGAAGCCCTTCTATGTGGACTGTGCATAGCAGCTCTGTCCTGCTGTCCTGTCCCACAGCAGCCTGGGGAGCAAATGTGCAGCACAATTTGGGGGAATTCTTCCAGGAAGTTTCTATCAACCCTTGAACTCTACCAGGCTGTAGAACAGGCGCTGCACTCATCCTAACTCCCTTGCAGGGAGGCCTGGTCATGTGACCATGGTTCTGGCCAATGGGTGAAGAGGAAGATTCCCTGAGTGGTTAGGATACATTGATAGACCAGAAGTGACTTGTCAGAATGATGGAAACTCTGCAGAGCTACAAACTTCCTGTGCATAGCCAAGGGAGCTGCACCCTGAGCCTCTGCCCCTGCCCCAGGGCTGAGATTGCAGCGTTAATCAGTTTTTCACACATCGGAGATATTGCTTTCAACTCGTTCTTAAGTACTCCCTACTGACTCCTCCCCTTCAGCTAAGATGAAACAAGACAAGATGCTCCACTGCCATTTGATATCGAGTCCCAATGAACTGTGAACACCCCCTCAGAACAAGAGAGTGTGTGTGTCAGTCATCCACAGGGAGAGTCTGGAGAAGCAAGATGGAAGATCTGGTGAACACAGGCAGCCACACCCTCACATTCCTGCCCTCCATTTCCCAGGCACCATCAGCACCAGGGGTTGTTGTTGTTGTTATTGTTTCATTTTGTGTGTGTGTGTGTGTGTGTTCCAGTGTATGTGGGCACACATGTATGCAGGTATACACGCACGTCTGTGAGCACATGAATGGAGGCCACAGATTGATGGATTGATGATAGATGCTTTCTTTGGTGCTTTCCACTACATCTATTGAAGCAGGGTCTCTCATTGATTCAGATGCTCTAGCCAGCCCACCCCTAGGATCTCTTATCTTCATTCATTCCCTACTCCAGCACTGGGATTACAGTCAGCTTGCCACACCCCTCTGGCTTTTTCTGTGGGTGTTGGGCATCCAAACTCAGGTCCTCACATTTGTTCAACAAGTGCTTTATTCACAGAACCTTGCCGTTATCCCTCTGGGAATTGTTTACTGACACTGTCATCTTTGTGTATAAAAAGGAGCCCTGCCCAGTGTCAATGCTCAGGGTCCTTGGGCAGATGAGTTTTCTCAAAACAGGGCCTTGCTTGCCCACCCTGGACCCTGACGCTTTGATGTCAAAGGACTGAGCAGAGAGAGGGTACCTTTCTGTAGAATGGTGTTTCTGATGGAAAAACTAGAGGGTGGAGGAGTAATCAGAAGGCTGTAGGTGTGGCCAAGATCATCATACACCTCCAGAACCCCTCTCCCCAGCTTGCACACTCTCTGCCTCTTGGGTGTTTAGAATGCACATTTCCTACTGTTCTCTTTAGTTATGTGTAACCAATTTTTGACCAATAGACCTTGAAAGAAGAGATATCCTTAAAGAGGAAGACCACATGTGGTCTCCACTGGGGCTGCAGAATGCCTCAAGGAACATCATTTTCATGCTAACAAGTGGGAGTCAGACAGTCCTCAGGATCATAACAGAGAGAGATGAGGTTTCAGGAACACTAGCTCCTAAGGAAGACATGTGGCTTCCAGGAGAGGTAGTTAGGGCACTGGCTTGCTAGGATAGAGTGGGGACCACCCAGGATTTCTAAGAATATTTGTCTCAAGATGCTTAACAGGATCAAAGGCTCAGTGTGCCCTAGCAGGTAGGTGAATCTAGGGTAACAACCATCACAGACCTGAAGGCAGAAGGGAGCAACTTGCCAGGCTTCTCATTGGAGGATGGCAGGAGTTAGGGAGCTGGGACCTCTGTGGTATCAACTCTTGAAGGGGGGCTCTTGAAGTCATATGTGTAATTGCAAAGGTGGAAGGAAACCCTTCCAGTCCCTTTCCTGTCTCACACATGGGGCAAAGCTTTGACCAACCAAAGCATTGAACATCAATAAACCTGTCTCCTCTGGCTAAACAGGTAAATGGTAATAGGTGACAAGCCACAGTGGCTGGGAGCAGAGAAGAGTCCTCCAGGGAGCCAGCACGGGCCCTAGGTTCTGTAAGCAGTTCTTTGCTGCTGGGAAGTTGGAAACATTTGTAGTGGAATCCTTCACATGCTGAGGAAGAGTTGGGGAGGGGTCAGTAGGCTGATTCGTGGGCAGGAGGATGCCTAGTACCTACACTATCCATGATATCTAAGGAAATATGGAGAATATGTGGAAGTTATCCTGTCCCAACTGTGAGGCCCAAGGCACCGACTATCCCTTGCTGAGAACCCAAGAGAGGGGAGATGTGGGCAGAAACCTCTAAGGGATTTGTAAAAAAAAATTATATATATGCACACACACACACACACACACACACACAAACGTGTGTGTGTGTGTGTGTGTGCATTTATACTTATGTACGAATTTTAATAGGGCAATGGTGGTGTATGACTTTAATCCCAATACTTAGGAGGCAGAGGCAGGTAGATCTCTGATTTCAAGACCAGCCTGGTCTACAGAGTGAGTTCCAGAACAGCTAGGGCTACACAGAGAGACCTTGTCTCAAAAACCAAAGCAAAAATGAAACCAAAAAGTTCTAGGATCCACAAATGAAAGAGAATGTGGTATTTGTCTTTTTATGTCCTTCTTGTTTCACTTAACCTGGTAAAGTCCATTTGCATCCATCCCCCTGAAAATGGCATAATTTCATTCTTTTTCACAGTTGAAAAGTCTACAGAGTCTCTGTACATTACTGTCTTTTTATCCATTCTTCTGTCTATGGACACTCCTGGGTATACAGCAGAAGAATCTTTAAGCCAGCACACCACAACGGTGCCTGCACATCCATGTTTATTAAACCACTAATCTCAGTATTCAAGTGATAGGATCAGCTGTGACTTAACTTGCAACCAAAGATTACAGTGCAGTGGAAGAGGCAGGGAAGAATCCAGACATAAAGCAACGAGCACAGCCAGACCCGGGTGTGATGCAGAGAACACAGCGTGAGCATGGAGTAATGGATCAGCGTGTTAAAGCCTGGAGTGAGAACAGAGCCCATGTGGACACCACAGATATCAGCAGAGATGGGGGCTGTGAGGAAGGATCAAAGGTTCATGTGGATCATGTTCCATGAACGCCTCTGAATGCAGGTGGGAGGTAAGGAAGGAGAGATGCCATAGGGTGGTCTAAACAAAAAGAGACAAAAGGTTAAATCCTTTTAATCCAAGGGCTTAACCAATGCCAAGTGGCCAAGAAGATGCCATACTTTGTGCAGTGAGCTACAGAGAACAGAGGGCTGGCAGGGTCTAACATGATTAGGAGTTAGCAGGAAAGAAACATCAAATATGTAGAGGGTAAAGACTTGGGTGGCAGTCTGCCTGAACACAGATGCTGGCTCAGCCGTGTACTGGTTGGGCGCTAGGCAGGTGATCCCATGTCTAAGGGGCCTCACTGCCTAGGTCTGTAGAACAGAGACTCAGATCTGTCTCTAGCTGAGATGCTGCAAGAGTCAGGGAACGCAGGTATTCCTAACAGAGTTTGGCAGAGCGGGTGCCTGGGCTGAGGCAACAACTGTGCTTCAGCAGAGACCCCCATCTCTGTCTCTACTTCTCTGAAACACAATTTATAAATACCCAGGGCCCTCTGAGTTAGGGCCCTGGGTATTTATACTAACTCAGGGCCCTCCATGAGTTATGTCTACCTGGGCACAAAAACCATCAAGGTAAGAGACCATTCAGCAGCCACACGAACAGGAGCAATGACAGACATTTCCTGCACACTTGCCACAGAGTAGCAGACCTGGGGTTACACTTTGCACACCCACACTCATCCCAATGGTTCTGTGATTGTCAAGTATGGTTTCCATGTTCACAGAGCAAGAAACTGAAACGGGAGAGGAAGGCCACATGTGAGATGAAATGGGAGACAAGAGTTGAACCGGCTGCTGAAGTACAGGCTGGGCAGAACTGCCCTTGAGGTCACTGTGTCTCCTAGAGACGTTCAAGTTCATGGCTGGGTTACTGAGAAGGAGCAACATGGCTGCACAGAGAACCTGGCAGAGCTGCAGTAGGGAAGACCTATATCTACACTGGGCAGAGCACAAGAGAACACAGAGAAGGTCCTTGGCCCTGAATAGGGGTGTGCATTCCCAGGCCAGCTTCCTAGAGAGAGGGGATTCCTGGGGGAAACAATCAAAGCTGAATGACAGGCAAGTTGGAGGAGCAGCTGCATGGTGACATTTCTCAGGGGCAGAGCTGTTCTGGGGGGAGGGGTTAGCAGAGATGTGACAGGCCTAGCGAGAATGCCTATACTGAGCTGAGTTCTTGCCGAGGCAATGAGTGAATCACACAGAGAAGACAGAGCAGGCCTGAATTAAGGGCTGTGGAGCTACTGAGGTAAGGAAGTGATGGAGTGCTCTTTGCACTTGACCTCCGTGGCAAAAAGGTCTTGCTTGAAGAGAACAGGCATCCTGCTTGGTGTGGCTCTGGGGACACACCCAGGCCATGTCCCTTGTTGCCTCCTAAAGCTGCCACTGAGTAGAGCTGGTGTGTTGCAGAAGTGGATGCAGCTACCACAGGCACTGGCTGAGGGCCAGACATGAGAATCTGGCTCTTCCACCTGATGGAGGAGAGACTCTTGCCTGTAGCAGCCCTTTCCCCTTCCCTCCCCCCTGGCCTTATTCTTTATCCCTCGCTCTTTCTTCTTTTCCTCTTGAGAGCACACAACATTTACGCAGTCACAAACGAGGATTTTATTCTCTTATCAATGCTGAGGAAAGGAGAAGGTGGAATTCATCCGTCCCTCCATTAAGTTAATACTGGGGTTCTGCTGGGATCTGCCAGGAGGCTCAAGGGTTACTGAGGATGCAAAATACCTGCAGAAGTGTAAGAAGTATCCAGGAAGTCACTCAGCCCAGTGTACAAGGTCATGCCCACCTCTGTCCACCCATCCATTTCTGCCAGCCTCCTCCAAGAGGAGTGTGGGACCATGCTGTTAAGTGGGAACAAACATCGGGGATAAAGTGAAAGCTAGAGTTCAAGGAGCCAGGCCAGAAACACTGAGCAAGGTAGACAAAAGGATTGCGACTGGGTATGGTGAGAGATGTCTACTTGAGTCCCCAGGCATCAGCTCAAGCTTCCAGGTGATTGTGTCCCAGACAAAGAATTATACCAGAGACATATAGTTGGACATAGCAATTGAGACGTTTTATTAAGAGAAAGAGGTTTCTGCAGACCTCAGAGCGAGCTTCTGGTTCGGGTGAAAAGAGCCCTTGGCAAGCAATTGCAGCTCTGAGCTGGTGACATAAACCAGGAGGGGTCCTCAAGATGTTCTCTTTATAGCTAAGGAGAAGGGAAGCACCCCCAAGGGACAGTGACATCACCCCCCTGGGGAAGTTTACATGCCGGGGACCAGATCTACTTAATTTACTTGATCTGTTCTCAATTGGCTCAACATACTTGTTTACCTGGGCAGGCTGCTCAGGTCTCAGAAGCACATGCTCCAAACCTCTCTGTGTCCCACTTTCCTCTGGGGGGGGGGGGTTGGCTGCGTAGCCCCTCGGACAAGACAGGATGGTAGCAAGGGATTGGATGGGGACAGCGGAGCTGCACAAAGCAATATGATTTTAGTGCAAGACTTGGAAGGAGCAAGATGCCAGGCAGGCCAAATTGAGTGTCATCCACTACAGGCCACAATGAAAGTGATGCAGGTAACCCCAGGGGAAAGTCCCTCCTGGTCTGGGGCAGTGGTGTACATGAAGTACTTGTGCTAGGTCTCCCTTTCATTAATGAGTCCCCTGGAGGGATGATGTCTAACACTCCCAGAGCTGGGCCTAAGTGTCACCTGCTCTTGCTTACTGACACACATGCAGAACTGCTTTGACTGGGATCTATGATTCTAGGATTCTCCACATTCTGTGGCCAAGACATATTAATGTGTCTCCACATTTCTACATGGCCACGACCTAGCTCACTCCCTTAGCTAGGACTAGACCAGCAGATTTCTGGGGTAAACTAGAAGATCCTGGAAGTGTTTGTGTGTAAAAGCATGTGTGTATGCATGTGTGTGTGTGTGTGTGTGTGTGTGTGTGTGTGTGTGTGTGTACATGTATGTCCATGTACAAGTAGATGTCAGACAACACCTCAGCTATCATTCCTTGGGTGTAGTCCACATTGTTTGTTTGAAGCAGGGTCTCTCATTGACTTAGAGTTCATCAAGTAGGCTAGGCTCAATAGCTAAAGAGCCCGGGAATCTATGTTCCTCACCTCTCCTGTGCCAGGATAGCAAGCACACATACCACTGCATCTGGCATTTTACATGGGCTCTGAGGATCAAATTCAGGTCTTTCACATGCAAGGCAAGCTCTTTACTAGCTGAGTCACCTCCCTAGTTGGTTCAGGGAGATTTTTAAGCATATGCTCTCGTTGTTTTCAGCCACAATTGAGGTCTTGGGAGTTTCATGGGGAACATTTTATTACTAGTGGAGGAATCACTAGTAATAAAAGTTTGTGTCTTTCACAGAAAGTCAGCCCTGACTCCTAGACTGTTAAAAGCAAGCTCTGATGTAAGGCCTGGGATGTTTGTCCTTGAAGCTGTAGCAACTGGCACCATGGAAAGGGTCTCTGTGAGCTTGACCTTGAGGTTTTAAATGAAGCTCTAAACCACCCCCCCCCCCTTACTGCATCTCCTTGACCTCAAAAGAAGAGAGAGTTGGAGACTCTGTGAAGCATACGCTTTGATTTGCTATTTCCTGGGAAAGGGAGCCAAGAAACTGTCCTTTGGGGGTTAGAACACAGAAACAATGGCTTCAGGTAATGTGGGCAGCTCAGTAGCATCTGAGTGGCAGGTAGTCAGTGGGAGGTAGTGAGGTTTGTGGTAACTGCTAGGTGACATCACAAGATCTGCATCTCCAGGAGCCTTCTGAAAGATCCAACCCCAGAAACCAACAGAAGCCCAGGAGTCTGGCAGAGTGAAAACCTGGCTCCATGCTCCCAGCTTATCAGAGTCACAGAGAGCTGTAAAGCTTGGGCTTCCTGTACCCCAGGATGCTGCAAGTGTCACCCTGAGCAGTCTTCAGGCTTGCCACCTCTTAAACACTTGGAGTACTTTGGCAAAGCCACCATTCCCATATCCTGTTGTGGCTTCCTCTGCTTCCAGCCAAGAACATTTTCCTGTCACACTAGTGAAAAGTTTAGTGAGGTTTAAAAGAGAACAATTGAGGACTGCCGTGCTGGGGGCTTGGAAGGTGCTGGGATGCTGAGACTGGGGATTTGAAATCAGGTCAATTTCTTCATCCTACAGAAGGGGAAACCGAGGCCTGGGGGGAGGGCTCGACCTCACCTGGGTCACAGAGCTAGAGGCTAGCACAGAGATGTCTGTCCTTACTCTGTGTGTGGTTGAGGCACCACTGGCAGGAGGCAGCTGAGTCAGGATCTAATCCTTGCTGCAATGGGAGTCCAGGCAGCTTCTCTTCTCTGCCCAGCATGGGGTTTCCAAATCCAAATTCTCAGAACAGCACATCTCAGTTTATAGCATGGGTATGTACCCAGAATGCTGGGCTGAGCATACAGGCTGTGTCCACTCTGTCACTTCAGGGAGATTCTGACCCAGGTTACAGGGACAAGTATTTCAGATACAGCAAGAGTGTGGTGGGCTGAGAGGGGATCCCTCTTGAATGGAGAACAGGGCTAGAGGGGGGTTGTGGGGTTCATGAGGACCCACTTAGCAGTCAGATTTCAAAGAGGTAGTGTGCACTCTTTGAGTGGGTGATCACAACATTGGGACTTGTAAAAACAAATGTGTGATAAACAGAAAGGGATAACAAAGCTGTGGATGTCCGCATCCAGAGGGTTGTGAAAGCACTGAGAAAGGGCTGATTCACATAGAAATAGTACCAAGCCTATGATTGAGTAGGAGGGAATCTCAGGAAAGGCCCTGGGAAGAGACATCCATCACCAGATACAGGAGCAGAGGGAACACAACAGGTGCCTGACATACTTCATAATCCTCCAGGGTCGTCGGGGGTGCGGGGGTATAAAGAAGGTAGCCATTGAGACATCCAGAACAAATGGCAGATAATGTTCTGCCTAAGAAGAGAGTGACTTCAACTCATGGTCTGAAGGAACCACCATGAGATGGAGGAGGGAGGAGGTGCAAGGACATCCAAGGACCCACAGAGATGGCTGAGGCTGTGTGTCCTTCCTTTCCTATTCGGGGTCACTGTGGACCCCAGGCTTGTATGCAATCCTACCCTCAGGGGCCTGGGCTCTGCAGGGAGCTCCCAGGAGCATCCAAATAGACACATTCTTTACACAGCTCTTCTGTGGGGACAGTTAGGGTGATGAATGGAGCTGGAGCCAGGTCCTTGGAGTCAGCGATTTTTTTCTACATTCCCTATTTTCAATTCATCTCAACCAGACACATTTTTTGGAGTTGAAAAAAAAACCATGTGCACCATTCATGGAGGTGACCTTGGGAAGAGGTTTGGGAGGGAGGAGACAGATTTCAGACCCTATATTGGTGGGTCTCTCTCTGTCACCTGAGACTATAACCCATCTATGGTGTTTGTATGGGGCTTGTTGGGCTCACAATTTCAGAGGTCTTAGTGTGTCTTTGTCTTGGTGGCAGGAGTGTGGGACAGCACTGTGCATGTGTTGTGGATTAGGAAGCAGAGAGTGATGGGCCCTCCTGAGACATGGGTCAGGGAGTTCCAGAGGGTGCAGAGTCCACTGAAATCCAGAAAGTCTGGGACAGCCAAGGTCTAGCCTCCTGTGGGCAGAGACCCTTGACTTGGCTAAAGCCAATATTAACCTGACAGCGTCCACTCTGGGGACAATGTTTCTTGTCACACTAGGCCTGGTGTCTCCAGCTTCCCTCTCACATGACCTGACTTTGGAACTTCATTTCTTAGCCAATCTGAACCCAGTGCAGTTTGGGTCCTGCAGGCCAGGCTGAGTTCTCCATAGGCTCAACATGGCGCTCAGCAGTCCAGGAAGTAGGTTTCCCTCTTCCTTCTCCAGGGTGAGCAGCTCACAGTTCTCACTGCCTTTTAGAGCCTCGACCTCACCCCACCACAGAGCTGGAACCTCAGGCCTGGATACCAATGTCCACTCAACAGAAATTAATAACACTCTAAGACAGCAAGTACAGCCTTTCCACTTGAGAAAGTTAAAAGTTCAGAGTTTATCCTCACAAACACTTGGTCATGGAAGTTGGATGTTTTAGGTCAGACCCCTGTTAACACATGTCCTTCACCTCCAAAAACTGACAAATCCATCCACGGGTGAGAAGCCCCCACTTGATCACCTCTCTCTTCTCAGCCAATCCGGGAGCCTGGGAGGTTGACTGTGCACCCATAGCCAAGTCATCAGCCCCTTAAGACAGCCAGTGCTGCTTTGGGGAGCTGGAGAGTTAACCTGGTTTCTGAGTCTGCAAGGATGAATGGCAGCCTGCTGGACTAAGCCACGAATAGTGTGGACTTCAGTCCCAGAAAAGCAAATCTGCTCTAGGGTTATGGTGATCAACCCAACTAAACACAACAGACACCTGGCTGTCAGCATAACAACCTGCCAATCAACACAACAGACTTGTCAGCACAACAATCTGCCAACTGCAACCAAAACCAAACCAACTGCACATCAATGCTACAACCTACCCATGGTGTCTGAATGGAGCTCATTTTGGCTCAAGGTTTCAGAGGATCTTAGTATGTCACAACAGGGAGGCTGGCAGAGGATTGTCTTGGTGGCAGGAGCATGGGGCAGCATGGTGTGGACTAGGAAGAGGAACATGAGGCTGTACCTGGGGTGAGTTCAATCCTCAAAGGCCTGCTCCTGGGGACCTTCTACTAAAGCCAAACTTCTTCCTCCTAAAGATTCTACAGCCTTCTAAATAGTGCCACAAGCTGGGAGCATCATGTTCAAACAAGTCTCTGGGGACATCCTACTGTTAACACTGGGGGATTTGAAACTCAGCTGAACAGCAACAGACAAGAGATAGTTCCTGGGCCAGGATAGCTACAGGGGCATGTCCAGAGTGACCAGCGGGGTCTGGCTGAGTGAATCTGGTTCAAATGGTTCAGGACAATAGCCATAGGCAGAGCCCTCCAGGGCTTTCTGGTGATTCCATGAGACATCTGCCTTCCATCTTTATTCAGTCAAGTACCAGGGAGGAAGATGAGGGATAGTCTTCAGTGTGTTCTTCTTGTGGCATCTCAGGGTATGGTAACAACAGAGCTTGCCCACCTTCCTAATTCTGCTCCCTCCAGTTAGATGAAACTATCTAGGCCATGTGGGCACCCGTCAAAGACCCCACCTCTGGGTTCTGTCCAACCAAGACCCACAGGTGGGCTGCTCAAAGATTGCAGGTTTGGGGGAGGGGCTAAGACTCTGTGGTGATGATTTAGAAATACTGTTTTCATGAAGTTTCCTTGTTCCTTTCTGGGCTAGAGTAAGGAGCCTGGGCAATCTCAGCTCACAAGTCTTCAGGACACACCAGTGGGGACTCTGTGGCAAGCCCTAAACCTCCTGAAGGCAGACTTGTTCTTCAATGTTCTGTTTGGAAACACGCCCTCTGGTTGAGACACCCTCCTGATTAGCTACTGCCACAACACATCTCAACCTTACTCATGATTGTGACTCTAAAGTCTCCTGTACCCATCTGGATGCTCTTCCCACTGCCCAGCAGCAAGTAGGCTGTAGGTAAGAAGTCATGTGGTATGCCATCACCACCAGCAGTGTGTCAGGGACTCTGGGACTTTGCTGGGAGTCTCAAAGCCAAAAACATCAAAGTACCTTTGGGGTGAAGACATCTGGAAGGGTCCAGTGTATGAGCAGAAGTGGGCTCTACTGAGTTTGTGCTGCAGCATATACATGGCGGGGTGTGGGCTGGGGTTTATACCTGATGTGTCATCCTCTGCAATCTGCTTCAGGGAGCCACAAGCACCTTCTTTTTGCATCTTCCTATCCAGATGTGCATACAGCTGGAAATCACCTGAGAACCTGAGAGAGATTTGGGATGTCCACACACAACTACGGAGCCTGTAATGCAGCAGTTCTCAACCTGTGGGCCCTGATCACTGGTGTGTGTGTGTGTGTGTGTGTGTGTGTGTGTGTGTGTGTGTGTTTGTAATGACTGTTTATAGGCCTAAGACCACTGGAAAAGATATTTACATTATGGTTCATAACAATAGCAAAATTACAGTTATGAAGTAGCAATAAATAATGTTATGGTTGAGATCACCACAACATGAGGGACTGAGTTAAGAGTTGCAGCATCAGGGAGGTTGAGAACCTCTGCTGTAGAGTCACTTGCCTGCAGGAATGGGGAAAAGCATATCATGCTGAGGTTTGGAGGGGCTATAGTGGGCTGCTATGCTCCCCTGTTGCTGCTTTCCCCAGAACAACCCTGAGAGCCCACAGGCCACCCTGGACCTGGGCACCAGTGCCCTCAGATCCATGTCTTGACTGTACTGGCTTTTCTTGGAGATCACGTGATCTCAGAGGTCAAGCTCTAGAATTGGGTTTCTAGGATAGTCCAACTGGCCTCGGGTACTGTTGAGCTGGGAAGTGCAGAGGGAGAGAAAGGACATTCTCCAAGGGGCCCCCATCTCCCACTGAAAGGTTAGACACTTCCATGGCCCCACTGCCTAGAGGCCCTGCCCCTCCCGTCCCCAGCAGAAGGGAACACACATAGATATTCTTTGACTCTGGTCAGTTCTCTCCACTCTCTTTCTGTAAATCTGCTTTGCCAGTGCCTTCTGCCACATTACACAGAACTTGAATGAGTTTCCCTAGGATTGACCAAATTATGTTTCCCACGTAGCCAGAATATTGGGGCACGGAACTGGGCTATGAGAGTGATTGCATCTGGCACCGTTGATTTATGAGTTTTGAAATGAAAGGCTATGGGAGGTGGTGTGGGAGAGGGGAGCAAGCTATCTCTACCCAGCCAGCCCTCCCCAGCTCTCCATCTCAGAGTAGCTATAGTCTATGTGTGGGTTAGTGTTAAGGCTAGGCAGTAGAGAGCAGCTAACACAGCACAGGCCCAGAACTCTGGAGACCACAGTCCCAATTTGCAGTGTCTCCCTAGGTCTAAGGCTGATCACACACACCCCCAATCTGGCAGTGGTGCCACCAGGTGCCACCAACCCAAGCCAGCAGTGCAAGGGACACAAAGAAGGGACAGAGGAACAGGACATGAAGGTCTGCAGAAAGCATGGGTTCCTCAGAGGAGATCAGGTGGCAGCTCCTCTAGGAGGGGACAGAACTGACATCTCCTGCAGGACATGCAAACCCTACCAATGAGGGCTACCATTGCCTTCCCAGAGCTATGAGGGGTCAGCTGCCCGCCACTGCCTGTCACAGTCAATGACCCTCCATGTCTCTTCTAGGCATCCACTGCAAACTCTTGTGCAAATTTTTAAGGACACCTGGACACCAGGATTTGGTGACATATAACATAATGGCAAAGAAGACATGCGTGGCTCTCTCAGAAGCAGTCAAAGTGGGTTCAAGTCCACAGGAAGGCCCACCCTTGAAAGTCCCTCAGACCCAGACTGGTGGCTACACCAGCCATGGATGCTCCCTAGGGTCCGTCTGGGAGTAGTAGCATAGCACCCTTCCTTCTGCCACTACACACTCAGATTGCGTGACTACCTGCAAGGCAGGCTGGGAAATAAAATCATAAAGTCCAGCCCTGTACCCTGGAGGAAAGATGAACACAGGCAGCCTTGGGCTTCCACCTCAGCTCTGCTCAAATTCTTTTCCTCCTCAGGGAGCTTTGGGCCTCCAAGGTCTGCTCGGTACTCTGCAGAAGTATGTGCCCTGATTATCTATCCCATGTTCCTGAATCTCCACAGCATGGTGGGAATTCATGGATCTGCTGAGACTCCAGACCCAAGAACTCAGGCATGTCTGCTTGAGATCAGACATGATCTGTGCTGAGAAGCTGGTGGTATAAAGACCTTGTGGGTAGGGAATCTGGTCGTAGACAGGATGGATGGAAGTTTCCTTTCCTTCTTGGCATTAGAGTCTGAACAGACACCAGTGTGAGGGTGCCATCACAGAGCAGAAGGCCCAGACTTGAATCTGGTTAAAAGGAAGCATTCTGGTGAGAGGACATCTCTTCTCAGACATGGATCAGTCGGAGGACATAAAATGCACGGGGCTCCTTGGAACCAGGACCAGAAGATATTATCACAGAATCAATAGCATTGCCTTTTCCAAAGGCTCTGGTCAAGGTGGCCCTCAGCAGGGAATGTTGGTGGTCTGAGGAGAGACCATCCCTCAGAACTGTGACTGGGGCAGCTCACCACAGGATGGCAGCCTGTATAGGAAGGTGAGACAAGTCTGGCATGTGACCACTGCCCTGAGACCCCTGTGGTGACCAGAGGCATTTTGTCTGTGCTTTCCAGTTCATCTCAGCATCAGCTGCTCAGAGGTCAAGAGCTTCCTCACTTGAAGGAGCCAGCCACTACTGGAACTGTGGTTAACTGGAGTTGCCAATCTTCTGAGTGTGTTACAGCTCTGAGGAGAAAGGCGTCCTGGCAGTACAAGAGACTCACTGGGGAAGACACAGAAGGGAGGGTAGCTGCAGAGAACTGAGTGGGAGGCAGGCTTTATATAGGGTTTCTTGAGGGGGGCAGACTTATTCAGGGGGGCCTGAGATTGGAGGAATTTTGTAGCCTGATCCTGAGGCAAGCTCAGGGATTGGTGACATTTTGTGGCCCGATCTTAGACATTTTTTTTCCTGCAAGGTGGGGCCTGGCCACTCTACAGCCTCGAGGGGCATTATGGTCATTAGAGAAGTATGGAGTAGGTTGAGGTTGGGGTTTGGGAGTAGGGTGAGGGAGTGGCTAGCTGCTCAAGGTCTCAAGGCACTTGTACTGAGGATAACTGGAGAGGCCTCAGATGTGTGCATGAAGCTCTTTGTGTCTGGCCACCAGAGCTGAACTGACACCAGTGCTTAGGGTGAGTCTCAAGGACAGTTTTTTTTTTTTTCTTGGAGCATACTAAGATCTCACTGTAGTGCTGAGACACTCAAGCAGAACTGAGCTCATTGAATGTGAATCACCCAAGGAGAGCCCTAGAACCTGCAGCCCCCAGCAGGCACCATCCCAGGACACAGTTGAGAACAGTGCCATCAGAACCTTCCTCAGGGAGTCAGGAAGAGCCAAGGAGGTGCATGGGAACACCCTAAAACTTAATGTCCCCAGCCATGCTTTATCCAGAGCCACCCACAGGTTCTACCCAGAGCCACAGGAAGAGGAGTTACAAGGTTGAGAATGAAACAGGAGCTGATTAACACAGCCTCTGGGGTCATAGTATGCAAGAATCAGGCCAGCCTCCCTAGAGGCCAAGGAGGACACAGCTTCTGGTAGGTGTAAGCACAGATTGCTTCTGGGCACCTTTAGATAGCTGAATCGATGCCACAGAAACCAAAAATGAAAGTGGGTAGAGCTCCCAGGAATGGCAAAGGGATGCCTGGAAATCTAAAAATCTAAAAAGACTGGGAAGTCCAGATACCCTTGCCACCAGAATGTCTCCAAGACAGACACAAAGAGGCAAACGGAGTAAGACTTGGCATCTAGATGCAGCCTGTAACCTTTAAAGGGATGGTGTGCTGGGGCACACAACCACTGCTGAATTAATAATATCAACAGAGAAGTTCAAAAATAAGATGGAGGATACAGGCCATATGTTAGCAGCCCATCAGCCCAGGAAAAGATCTGAATTAATCACTGTAATCTAGAAGGTCGGTGAAGACATTAATTCATTTAAAGTGCAATCAACTAAATGCACACAGTAAAAGGGTTACTGAGAGCAAAGAGAGAGGCAGAGGTACATCTTGCAAACGAGTAGGGGAGAAGGCATGAGAATGTTCTGGATAGAATGGGAGCACAGTGTGCTGTTTAAAGGGCATGAAACAGAGTTTGGGGTGTTACTTACAGTCTACTGAGATAGTCACATCATGTAGAGAGAACCCAAAGCTCCCACTGGAGACAATGTCACCTACTAAAGTTACAATAACTTCTGAATGAAAAGAAATCCAATAAAATAAACTGTAAGATACTCAAATTTCATCTGGGAAGAAGGTGGACTGGAGGGAGAGGGAGGATCTCTTCCTCCAGGGAAGAAAGAATTGGTGGGGTTGAGGCTGAGGAATAGGAGAAAATTACTTCAGGTAAGGGATGTTTTTGAAGATGGAGGCAGGACATAGGACCAGCCTGGTTGCTGGGGGCTGCTTGGGTCTCAGCAGAGCCTGTGTGTGTTTGCCATAGGTGGTTAGTAAGCTGAGACAAAGGTGCCCTAGGTTTTGGACAGACAGACCTAGAAGGCAGGTCAGATGTAACAAGAAGTGGCTGAAGAAAGCTCCTGCCCAGGAGCTGCAGAGACATGGAGCCCAGTGAGCCTCGACACACACCAGTATTGAAAGGCACTGTCCTAGGCAGGAAGAAAAAGAGACAACTGACACATCCATCATCCAAGACTGCAGGAGACCTATAATGACATCTCCCTTGTGGATGTTGCAGGGACACTCACTCCATCCTTCCTCAAGCTGGCCCCTTCATCCTGTTATCTATACCCCCTTCCTCCTATGGCTATCAAGGGCTCAACCAGTCCAGGTGACATTAGCAGACATCTGAGCCCTTAGCCTCAGGAGCCCAGTTAGATGTGGAGGCTGTCATATCAGCTAACTGTCCAGGAGTGTTGTGTGACACCCAGCACAGTTATATTAGAAAATCCAGCAGACATGGATAGGACCAGATGGGACTGGAATGTGACAGGTATGATTTATGGTTCATTTAATTTAAATAAACAGAGTCAACCCTCAAAGCAGTCAGCACCTTCCATCAGAGATCCCATAAGAAACAGCCATCTTTTCAGTCACCAGCCTCAAACAAGGCTTTTTCCTACCACATGCTCAGCTTTCCCCAGCTCCCAGTATGTCCCCAGCGAGCTGGACAAAGACCTTAGGGCTGCCTTCTCTTCCAGGATAAACTACTGCTACCAAGGAAACTGTGTTTACTTGGTTTGACTGGAAAGCAGTGATACCAGGGGCTAGAAATGGACACTATTGCTAGCTGGGCTGGTGGGATCTGGGGACCTCTGGTGGCTGGAGGCAGGGACCAGAAAATAGGACCCAAAGGGGTTGGTAGGGGTGTATGTCATAGCCCAGAACCCTTTGCACAGGCCCAGCTGATAATCTACCATCCATCTGGTCCTCCTGGCCTGGACTCTCAGAATCCATAGGATGAGTTTGATTGGTCAGGCCCCCATCACTTCTCTAGCATCACCTGGACCTAGAGACGGAAATGGAATCTGGGCCCAGGAATGTCTGATGAGGGACTGCATAGGATGATGGGAAATGGCCTGTATCAGCCAAACAGTTTGTTGCTGACATCACAAACACCTGAGAAGGACATTTCACAGGGAGGATGGATGGTTTTGGTTCACAGTCTCTGTCTTCAGTAAGCAGTGGGCTGACTCACAGCTTTGGGCCTGTGGTGAGGAAGCATCATGGTGGGAGTATGTGACCGGGGATGTTGCTCATCTCACAGAAGCCAGGAAGAAGAGGAACAAGAACAGGCAGGCCAGGGACAAGATGTCCCCTTTCAGAGCATACTCCAGTAACCACGTTCCCAAGCAGGCTCTGGTTTCTATCAGGTCCGAAAGGCTGACAGATAGGAACCCACCTATGGATCAGTCCACTGATCACATCAGAGTTCCTGTGACCCATGACTTCTTAACAACTAGATCTACCATGGGGACTAAACTTTCAACAATGAGTGTTTCATCTCCAAGTCATAACATGCCCCCAAGCCATCATGCTGTGACTGCAAGGAGCAGGACAAGTGTCTCCTGCACAGTGAAAGCAAGAGATGGGACAGACTGTGCCTGGCTGATCCTGGGAGATGAAGATAGTGCCTCTGGATGCCTGGGTCTTCTGTACCAGGACAAAAGTCTGTGGACAGACACAGGCCTGAACACACTTTCTTTATGCCTCCTACCCCTGACTGGCACTCATAAACCTATGATCTTTGGTTCCCTCCACAAAGTCTCAGGTCTAGTGGGGCGGGGGTGGGGGGTGGGGTAGAGTGCCTGGAGAGGAAATGGGGCTCTCCACCCTCTGAACCTTGGGGAACTCACTTGGTGAGTCTTCCCTTCAGCTGACAACATTCAAACCAGGTCAGGTGTTGGTGACTGGTGACAGAGTGGGGCCATTGTCCTAGACTGTCTGGGACCACATGTCTGTGGCTGAACAGGGCAGAACAAGAGTCCTAACCTTTCTGACCAGGGAACATTGCAGCAACCAGAGCGTGACCATTTCCTCAGTTGGAAGAAAAGTGAATTTGAACAACAGTCAAAGAGATCTGCTTTCTTCCTGGGCTGCCTCAGGCCGGCTCCTCTCTCTGTCTCCTTTGTATAAAGCAGACATATATCTTGCATCCCACACCAGCCCAGAGGCTGAAAGGACCCATCAGTTCAGGTTAATGTCTGTGGCTCAGGGCAAGCACAGCCTATCACCAGTCCTGACCAGCTGACTATGATCTGTGGGGACAGGTAGCCAAGGAATTTACAGGAAATGGAGCTACCTAGGCTCGGATGAGCAAGGCAAGGAAGGCCTGGTGGGCAAGGAAGGCCTGCATAGCACAGGAACCCTCAGCCAGCAGGTGTTGAGTTGTGGCTCTCAGTAGTCCTGAGACTGGAAAGAAGACAGGAATGGTTGTAGCATCCAATCCAAGCAAATGGTGCTGTGTGTGTGAGAGAGAGCTGGTTGTGATGTGTGGGGCTCTGCTGTGTAACAAATGATCCTTAGATCTTAGTTCCCTGATTCATGGCCTGTGCTTTCTGTCCTTGGTCATATGGATAGAATACTGTTTCTCTTTTAAAAATTATCTATTTATCTAGCACGTAGAAGCAAGAGATCATGTGCAAGAATCATTCCACAGAATTCATCTATCTTATTTTTTGAGTTAAGGTTTTTCATTGACTGGCTGAGTATGAGAGACTAGCCCGACAGCAAGCCCCAGAGGCCCCTTTCTCCTTCCTCAATGCTAGGGTTACAACTGAGCACTACCAGACCTGGATCTTTATGTGGGTGCTGAGATTCAAGCTCAGATCTGCACTCATTAAAAGAACGTTATCTCCTTAGGTGGAGTGCACCATCTCCTCACGCTCACAGATAGCACTGAGGAAATCAGAACTGTTTCTGCCCAGAAAGCTGGTAATGGACTTAGTTAATAACCTGGTAATCTTTGGTATAGGTAGGGCCAGTCTCCACCTGAACCCCCAGACTATTATGTTTATCCCAGACTCCTGAGCATTGTGTCTCAGTCCATAGAACCCATTCTGACGGAAGAGGTCACAGGTACTTTGCAAAAGAAGCACACTTTGCAAAGGATTTTCGATGTAGTTATGTCTTAAGCTTTGTTGTGATAACTGTCCCAAGGAGACTTTTTTCCAAAGTTGTACTGTGCTTAAAATGTCAAAAATAAACTGCCTGGTGTGATACTCTAGAAGTTTAAACCAACACCAGCTAAGTCATACTGAACTGATTTCCTTCTCACTTTATGGGACCCCCACATTCAGACACATACCTGTCTTGCCACCTTTTAAAAATATTCATTTTTTTTTTATGTGTGCATGATTATGTGCAGGTGGCTGCAGAGACAGGGAGGAAGCTTTTGGAGCTGGAGTTGCAGGCAGCTGTGAGTGCTGGAATCTGAACTTGGGTCCTCTGGAGTTGCAGGTAGTACTCTTAACTACTGAGCCATCTCTCCAGAACCTCTTCATGTCTTCTTGATGCTGCTTTCTGTGGCAAAGGGGAAAACAGAATTTGATATGTGATATCCTGAGTCCTGAGGCATCTCCTGACCACTAAGGTTGGGGCAGGGATGGCCATGTGACCCAGTCATACCTGGTGATTCAAGGAGACAATAGTTGGAAATGCTTAGACCAAGTCAGGCAGGTTTCCACTGTACCAGAAGCTGAGCAGACATGAGGTCGGGGCATGCTACAACCCCTCACATACAAAGAGAAGGTTGGTTGAGAATAGAGCCAAGGAGCCGATCTGGGAGAAGACTGGGACCACGTTATTGAGAGGAACACTGAGCTGCTGGGACCCAATCCAGCCCAGAGATGCTGCTTAGGCCTAGACACAGAGCAATCAGAATCAGAAAGCCACTGCTCTTCTCTGTCACTTGACAGCATCCTTGGAGCACAGGCTTGGACATTGCGCAGGGTCTCGTGATTCAGTGCGGCTGCCTTGCAGCTCAGCCCTAAACCAGATGCTGGGGTGAAGACTGAAACCTCCGTGTGCCACATGATCTGTTATTTCAGCTAATTCGTGTCTCAGTGAGGAACTGGACACACCTATGAGCTGTGTGAGGATCCAGGCTGCCGGCGAACCTCTGATCCCTGTAACTACTTAAATAAAGACAGCTAGAATGTTCTGGGTTCCCAGTACTACGTGTGGATTCTGCACAGGCCTCACCAAGTGTGTGATAAGGATGCGACCAAGACTATTTACAGACTATGAACAAGTACCCACATGAAGAGTGGGATCCCAGAGACCCTGACCAGCGGTTCTCACCCTTCCTAATGCTGTGGCCCTTTAACACAGTTCTTCATGTCGTGGTGACCCCAACCATAACATTAGTTTGTAATTTTGCTGCTGTTATGAATTATAATGTAAATATCTGATATGCAGGATGTTTGACATGTGATCCCAAGTGGTTACAACCCACAGGTTAAGAACCACTTCTCTGGGTGCTGCAGACTGTGGGCTAAATTGTCCCTGAAGGAGTGGGATTCAAACAAATACTGAGACACTGGTTTGTCTCCTGACTAGCACAGAGCGTGGGCAGAAGCCCCTGAGTGGCTCACAGTTGAACACTATGCCATGAGGGACGTTTGGCACACAGCCACAGGCAAGCCACGTAAGAACATTAAAGACAGTGTCTGTGGGTACAGAAATCACATGTGACAACACCAGTTAGGAATTCTTCTGTGCAAGTCTAGCCTGCATTTGGGAGGGAATGGAGACGTGATTTTATATGAAAATAACACTAGAGAGAGCTGTCAAAATAGTGAGACCAAATGACCGGCCCTTTGTTCTTCTCAGCCCAGTAAGGATTCCATTTTAATTCCACAGTAACTAAGTGCATTGTCTCTGTAAGTATCTGAATAGTGTGTGTCTTTTTGTAATGGGGAAATAAGATAAGCAAACCACGAAGGGAAATTATCCCTTTCTTTCAAAGAGTTCCATGACACAGAAAGGAAAAACACTCATTTCTAAAGAAAGGAAAGAGAAAGAGTTGGATGTGCTGCTGCCGGTGCTGGGGTGATGGTGACAGTGGCTGGTGATGATGATGATGGTGATGACGATGGCAGTGATAGTATTTAATGCTAAGATGGTGTCGGCACTTTTGCTAACTACGGTAATGATTATGTGTAAGATATTAACACTGGTGAGGATGAAGTTTGTCCATTACCCACTGGCTTGTGTCCTTAAACAAGGGAATGTATCACTTCTGTGACTCAATTTCTTCATCCCCAAACTGAACCAAGACAACCTGACTCAGGGTAGGAACCAAGTGGGCAGGTCCTTTAATAAGAACTCCCATGGGTGTGGCCAGCTCAAGGCCCAAGTTGTGAATCTTGGTTCCTCACACTGGTCAGGGGAGACCCCATGCTGTCCTCTACCAGGGCTGGCCTGTCACTCCTGTCGGAATGCCCTCGGTTGGGCTGTGACTCCCAGGAGAATGGCATCTCTCTCAGCTGTCACTGCAGAAGCCCAGGCCGACTATAAAGCAAGCTGTTCTGACTCCTCCATGTCCTGCCTCCTGTCAGTGGGAAAACTGCAGCTTCAGAGGACAGATTGGCTATGAGGAAAGACAAAGTGACAAAGTGGAGATCAAATCGAGAGCAAGTCCTTTGGTAGTGGGTGTCAGCCAGGCTGAACCAGTGTCAGCCGGGCACAGGAAGAACAAGCTCACTCTGCTCCAATTTGCTTCTTTCAAAGTTGGTATCTCTCAGCTGTGCACACTGCCTGAACTCACAGTCAGGACTGGGACTCTAGCAAGGAGCAGCAGGAGCATGTGGTGTCACAGTCACGGGGTCACTGCATGCAGTGAAGGGAGGGCAGGATGATGACAAGGTCACCAGATTACTGCATGTTATGGCAAGGTGACATCATGGTCATGAGGTCCCTTTGTGCTGTGACATGAGGATGTGAGGTGTTCAAGATGTCAGTCACACTTCACAGCAACCATTGGGCTGAGCGTGAGGTCCCAGATGACGAGTTGGAGAAGGGACTGAAGGAGCTGAGGGAGTGGGCAGCCCCATGGAGGGAGCAACAGTGTCAACTGGACTGACCCCTCAATGCTCCTGGAGACAGGATCACTAACCAAGAATACACATGGAGGGACCCATGGTGCTGGCCACATATGCAGCAGAGATGAGTCTTGTCCCTTGGGCCTGAGGGTGTTAGATGCCCCAATATAGGAGAATTCCAAGGAGGGGAAGCCGAGAGTGGGTGGGTGGGTGGGGGAATACCCCCATAGAGGCAGGGGGAGGGGGAAGGGAATAGGAGGTTTCCAAAGGGGAGATCTGGAAGGGGGAAACATTTGAAATATAAATAAAGTATCAAAAAATTTAGGCAAGTGACAAAAAAAAAAAAAAATGTCAGACACCCCTTGCCCTGCCCTATCCTTGCGGTCCACCATTAGAACCAGGGCCAATCTAACGACAGGCTATGTCCAGACTTCCTGGAAGACATTTTGGGATCCAGGGTGGGTCATCTGTGAGGAGGCTCCTGGGTCTGCCATGTGCAGAGTCACTGGTGTTGGGGATATCAGTGCTGGGAGCTGATTCCTTGGGACACCATCAATGCTGGGAACTGAGTCCTCCAGGAAAACATCAGTGCTGGGAGCTGAGTCCTCTGGTGGGAGTGGTTCTGCCAGGGGTGGGGATATCCCACATATGAGGGCTTGACACTTGTCCTGGGTCGATGAGCCTAAGGTGAAGTGCCAGCGTTGATGATCAGAACCTGTCCAAGCCAGCCAGGCAGCTGTGGGCAGCACCAGTGACTGAGGATGATGGGATCAGATACTGGATCTGAGTCCTGGACACCTCAGAGAGTCACTGACCCTTCTGTGACTCAGTGTCTTTAAAATTCAAGTCGGGGTGGTGATGATGTCTATCCTATAGGTATGTGACATCAACAGAGAAGCGATGGATGTAAAGAACAGAGCAGGTGCTTGTGCATGTCAAGTACCACATTTAGTGACAGAAATGGTGATGACAGTGATGATGGTGGTGGTGATGATGCTGATGCTGATGGTGATGGCTGATGGAGCAATGATGCTGATTGTGCTGACAGAAGATTCTAGGTCAGAGTGAGGAGTTTAGAGACCTTTGCTCCCTTTTCAACCTCATTTTTCTATTGAGGTATTGAGCTATTGAGGAAGCAAATTAAAATTATACAATTAAAGTCACACTAGATGAGAGACCTCACCCTTCCAGAAAGGGGACAATTGTTTTATTCTCTCTGCTTTTATTTTAGAAACTATCTTTACTTACACAAAGACAGATGCAGAAGCCACCACTGATAAGAACTCAGAACTGGGAGGGTAGAGTCTAGGGTCAAACAGCTGGAGACAGGCAAACCTTACAGCCGACCAGGGCAGCCAAGAGGGCAGAGCCTCTGAAGACCCATACTCCCCCTGGAGACAAACACGGCAGGCCTGGAAGCCAGACCCTGGGTCTCCAGACTCCACACAAATAATGGGATTTCATGGAATTATAATGTCAAGTGCAATTGCTGCTCCATCTCTGCCTCACAAATGAATTAGTGGGGCTGATTTGACCTGGGTACACATCAGCCTCTATGGCTAAATCATGGACACAAGCTGGGGTTGCCACCATCTCTGCCCAGTCTCTGCCAGGCCCAGATGGCAGATTCCACATCCAGCCCTCGACAATTCTGCACCACACAGCCTCTAGCTAGATTATCTTGAGGCCCTGGGGACATGCCATGCAAAAGTTCAGATGACAAGGGCCACTGGAGGTATGTCTGGAAAGGGAGGATGTCACAGTAGCTTGGTCCCCTTCAGCTTTGTAAGGGAAATGTGCTACAGAGGTACATGAGCACATGACCAAGCTGGGGTCACAGTGTGGCCTGCCTGCTCTGCTCTTAGGGGCACAGGTGTCCATGGCTGTGTACATACTGCCAAACTTGTCACAAAGAGCCCAACTAAAAATCCATCAGCAATTGATCCTTCCTGTTCTGCTGTTGAGCCCCAAGACACTCCCTGACCTGAAAGGGGCTGGGACATAGCACTCCATCAGGCCCAGAATGGTCAATCATCTCAGAATCCATTTTCCACAAGACCCTGCTGGCTCACGGGAGCTCTATCCAACAAGTGGCTGGCTTCTTCCAGCAACTCTGGAGATCCGGAACAGAAAATCTCTAGGGCGAGGTCTCCTTGCCCTTTTGTGTAGGTAGGATGCTTCTGGGTTTATCCATGTGTTGTGTAAGAATGCATATCTGGAGCTTTTTTCAGGAATGAGTGTATAATTTTGTGGATGTATCTGGTCCTATTCTTCATTCTTTTTGGCCCCACTGTATCCAGCAGCAGGGAATATGTTCTAAGATACCCCCATCTTGATAGGGGACAGGAGGGACATACAGGGACACTTGCATACTCTATATTTTAAAGGCATAGCTGTACTCCATATTATATAAAGAGGAATCAGCACGTGTATATCATCACTAGCTTAGCATGTACACACAGTAGTCAGGCTCGGTCTGTCTGCATTAGCCCCTCCCACCCAGATGCCCCTGGATGAAGAGAAGGTTAGCACCAGTGTCAGCTAATCCAGACTCAACATTTCAAGAGGTTCCAGAGCTGAACATCCATGGCATGAGGGAAGTTATGTACGGGTGGAAACTGGAGGAGCACAGATATCATAGGTCGCAAATACATGGAAGACCATGTGACCAGAGAGGCCCCACTGAGCTCTGGAATGGCCATCTGGCTTTGCCTTCCTCTCACTTTTCTTCCCCATAGCCTATTGTCTGGAACTGATACGTAAGGCAGATATTTGGGATATTAATTCCATCTTCTCAGATCACCAGCCGTCTGAATAAAACATAATCTAAACATACAATTCGTGTCTCTGCAAATTGACCTCTGCCATCTCGGGCGGTGTGAGAGCCTCTATTCTGGTTACAGTCTTGCTCTTTGGCCTCCATCCACATGGCTTCCATGTCACCAGGATCTTCACATCGTCAGCAGCATGCTGATAGATTCTGCAGGGAGGGGAGAAAGGGCACACTCTAGTCCTCTGCCCCTGTTTTAATGTTCACCCAGATCTGACTCCAGAGTAGCTCAGACTAAGCAGGTCCTAGTCTGGGGGCTCAGATTGTTAACATCTGGGGACTGGATCTTTGGCAGCCCTGGTGAGCACACTGAAACTCTCAGATACCCTATAGGCAAAGTTAAAAAAGCCACCCAGCTTGTCCTTTTTGCCTTGGGCATTCCTAATGGCCAACACCACTCCATCCCCACTACCCATCAGAGGGGTCCCACCCAAGTCTATCTTCTTCCTGGCATAGGCTCAAGGCTGGTGCGTGACAGGCTCAGTCATGTGATGGATATGGCCCCAAGGGAAACTGGGAAGTGGAAAAATGTAGTGAGATGCAGAAGGAGGGAAAGGCCTCCATAGAGTTCAGAAAGATTACAAGGGCTTGAGCACAGGAGACATGACTCACAGTCTTATCTCTGTGGCCATTCCTCCTGCTCTGCAGCCTGACCATGCTTCTGCCCCCTCCCCCCTAAAGCTCCACCTACCCCAACCTACAACAGTCTCCTCCCACATTGTCTTAGTTAGGGTTTCACTGCTGGGAACAGACACCATGACCAAGGCAACTCTTATAAGGACAACATTTAATTGGGGCTGGCTTACAGGTTCAGCCGTTCAGTCCATTATCATCAAGGCAGAAGCATGGTAGCGTTCAGGCAGGAGCAGCTGAGAGTTCTGCATCTTCATCTGAAGGCAAACAGGAGAAGACTGGCTTCCAGGCAGCTAGAAAAAAGGGTCTTAATGCCCATGCCCACGGTGATACACCCATTCCAATAAGGCCACATCTACTTCAACAAGGTCACACCTCCTAATAGTGCCACTTCCTGGGCCAAGCATATCCAAACCAGCAAAGTTCTCCATTCTTTCTGCTCAGCTTCCCAGACACAGACCACAGGTTCTAGCCACTGATGCCCACAGGGGTCTTCAAGACAGATATAGCTCCAGAAGGCATGTCTCAGGGACGAGGCTGAGGCTGAGACATTGCTACACAGTTGTGCCCATGTGCATCTGTTTGCAGGCTGGATAAAGAGCCTTCCTCAGCCAGCATAGCCAGCATCCCCTCAATCCATGTCCCAGGCCCCTGCTGCCAGGAAACAGCACTAACTTTTATGCCTTTGGGTCCAGATAGATCTGTACCTGCACCAGCATAGATGCTCTGGGGATGCCAGTACCTGAAGTAGAAGGCTAGACTGGGACTGGCCATATGTCTGTATCTCTCTGCCTGAGATAGGTAACAAACACGTATCCTGTATTTTCCCAACAAATCCTCACCCCCACTGATCTGCACACCTGGGAAGACGGAAGAGTTGCAACTGGGCATGGATCTCTGCATCACAGCCATGGTCATATAAGCTGAGCACACATCATATGACACCTCCCCATGATGTGTATAGTCAGGGCTTGGAGTCCCTCCACTTTGCTGATGGACAGATCTGAGCACGAAGGGTGTGGACAGTGGATGGAAGAGACACAGGGCTCTAGGGTCACTGTGGACATCTCCCCATCCCTTATGCCCTTTGTCACTCACAGCCACTGGCTAGGGCTGATCAAGGGGGAGCATACAAAGTGATTTAAAAAATGGATTTACATTGCAATTACCTGTATCACATTGATGTTACTTCTGTCCTCTCTTCTTATGCTTCCAAGCTCTGAGCCACGGCCCTGGTATTCCAGGTCTACCTTGGGAAGGATACAACTCATGTGTAAACCCTGGATTCAGCATTACTGCACATGTGGCCATATTGGAGGGATCACTTCTTGGCACCTTAGTGTGTTAGTCAGAGTTTCTATTCCAGCACAAACATCATGACCAAGAGGCAAGTTGGGGAGGAAAGGGTTTGTTCAGTTTACACTTCCACACTGTAGTTCATCACCAAAGGAAGTCAGGACTGGAACTCAAGCAGGTCAGGAAACAGGAGCTGATGCAAAGGCCATAGAGGGAATGTTACTGGCTTGCTTCTCCTAGCTTGCTCAGCTTGCTTTCTTATAGAACCCAAGACTACCAGCCCACAGGTGATACCGCCCACAAGGGGCCCTCCCCCCTTGATCACTAATTGAGAAAATGCCTTACAGCTGGATCTCATGGAGGTATTTCCTTACCTGAAGCTCCTTTCTCTGTGATAACTCCAGCTTGTGTCAAGTTGACACACAAAACCAGCCAGTACATCCAGTTTAGTCTTGTTAAAATGCTAATATTGGTACCCAGAGGACTGAGTGAAGATCAAACAGAAGCATCCTTCAGGGGCTCTCAGTGCAGGCCCAAACAGCAGAGGCATCATAAGTACTGTTTGTTAATCCTGTCATCCCCGTGCTGATGGACAGTCAGGGGTGAAGACTTGGGAGTCCACTGAACTGTTGGTGATGAGGCACTAGGATGCAAGGCTTTAATCAGACAACGCCCCTCCCTCAGAAATAGAGTTCTGATCTCAGTACTTATCTACGTGAACATTCACACCTCTCCCTAAACCAGCATTTCTTATCATTTCAGACCCAATATTTAAACGTCCATTTTTAGGATAATCACAGGCGCCGGCAAGAGTTATTTGTTATTTTTTTTAACATGGAAATTGATATTCTGGTTTCATAAATCCTGCCTTTCATGCATCGCCTGCGGGTTATTAGCGTTCAGTCGGCGCATCCACTTTGCCTCTTCATATCTCATTTCTCTGGCTCACCTTCCTGAGGAAGGAGACAAGCTCATGAGGCTGCAGTCGGCTCATTTTGGGCTCTTTTTAATTTACACCTGACAGAAAACTAAAATTGCTCAAACTTCAGCTTCCTATTTCCCTCTGTCAGCCACTATTGTCCCCATTTCTCCATTTCTTTTTTTAAAGATAAAACTTCACAAACGTAAAGGGAATGATTTGGAAGTGGGCAGTTCAGCAGCATAGTCAGGCTGTTTTTCAGTGGTTTGTAGCCCTCTGGGTGTAAATATTTCTCTTGCTGGGTTAGAGAGATATACATTTGTATACATTTTTACACCTTAGCTTCTGCAACAAATAGAATTGTTTCATAATTGCTCTTTGGATTGTTCTTTGCTGATTCTACATAACCAGCTGGTTTTGTGTTAATCTTGTTCCTTGGAACTTTGTTAAAGATGATGGGTAAGAGAGAGAGGGATCTAGGGAGGGAAGGAGGGAAAGAAGGAAGGAGGGAGAGGGGGAAAGGAAGGAGAGGAGGAGAGATAGGGAAGGGAGGGAGTCTTAGCAGTTTTTTTAAACAATTATTTTATTTTTGTTTGTGGACTTGAGTGTGAGCGAATATGAGTGTAGGTACCCAAGGAGTCCAGAAGAGGGCAGCAGATCCCTTGGAGCTGGAGTGACATGTGCTTGGAAGGTCCCAGACCCCCATAAAAAGCAATTCAAGAGCAGTATGTCGTCTTAGTCACTAAACCATCTGTCCAGCCCCAGTTGTTTGGAAGGTTGTTTTGTTCAGTTTTGATTTTTTTTTTTTTTTAAGCTATTGGTTTTGCTGAGTTGGCTGATGTTTTTGTTTGATCTCCGCTGTGCCCTCCGGTCCCTTTCTCCCTCTAGTTTTAGCTTTTATTTTGCTTATTTTTAGAGTATGAAGTCAGATCATAGATTTGCCCTTTTCTCTTTTAATGTTGCTGCTCACAGCAGTATATTACCCTGATGGAGTGGCTTTCCCTGCGGTCCAAAAGTTTGGTATCTTTTTTTTTTTCTTTATTTCATTCTAAAAGTACTTCCCCCGGGACTACTTCTTCTAACAGCTCTTGAAAGTGTGTGGCTCAGTGTGTTCGTGTATCTTGGCTCTCTTCCTCTCCTCTGTGACTAGCTTCAGTCCACGCTTGTGTTGTTAATCATTTGAAACAAATCAGAAAAACAAAGGTCTGTCCCAGGCAGTGTGTTCCTGATCTATTGGATCCAGCTGGGTCTCGGGTCCAAAGTCTCCATTCTGTTTTCAACCTTGTTAAACGGCACTGTTACTGAGAGCATCTCCTTGCCTGAAGATTACTGAGATGAACTCCAGTTCATCGGATCGACCTTACAGCTGGGCCTGCCCCTCCCCCATGCCAGGCACCACCCCTTCGACCCCTGCCCCTGTAACCCAGCCCACTATTATCTCAGGAAGGCCCAGGCACTTGGGGATGGGGGGAGGGGAGCTGTAGCTTTGCTTCCCAGACATGGGGGTGGGGCTGTGGCTTCCCCACTGAGATGCAAGGAGATGCCAATGGGTGAGGCTGGACACTAAGGAACACAGCTGAGATTTGACACATGGAAGAGAAAGCATTAATTATCTGGAAATAGAATTCAAAATATTTTAAATGGAATCAAATTAGCCTCCAGCTGGGACTCTGGCTGAGCAGATGTCACCCTGTCTCACTGGTGACATCTCACTGCCTCTGCTTCCCCTGAATCTCTGCCACCTGAGTTTAATTCACACAACTTAGCCTGGTTCTTGTGCTCAAATGCCACACCAGAGAGGTCTGGCCCTGGTGCAGTCATAGAAGCCAATGGTGAGGGGGAGGGGGTAGCAAAGGTCCAGGGTCCACCCAGCTAAGGTCTTGTCCTGGAAACTGGCTGTCATCGTAAAATCCATATGGGCTCCAGAAAGGACAGTGCATCTCCCCCACAGGATGCAGCCGAAGTTCCTGTACTCACTCCTGCACCCGCGATGACAAAGAGGAATTCCCCACTGCTCTGTAAGTGATGGTGTGTGGCTCAGATCTGCCAGTGAGAGGATAAATGGCCCTCGGGAGCCTGTGAATGTGTGAAAGCCCAGATCATAAAGAGCAGTTTTCTTAACAAAATCAATCTTTAGATGTATGGTTTTCACAGTCGGGATGGGAAAGGCACAAAACATGGTAATTGTAACAGAAAAAAAAATGAAAACACTCTCACAGATCCAAGAGCTTTCTGTGTTGGAAGGTGACCGCTGGGCCTCCACCAAGTATGTTTAGAAATGGCAGCATCCTTCCTACAGGGTAAGGCCTCACTAGGCCCTTGCTCTCCTGATATGCCTGTTGGGACTCTGGAGGATGCTGTGAAGGTCTCTCCTGGACACGGCCTTCTCACACCTGAGTCTTGTCAATCTCAAGGTCAGCCCTGCCCCTGACAATGAATGACACAGGTTAGGAACAGTTTTCCTCTATGTTCAGAAACAATGACCTCCCACATCAGCTGCCCACTGCCAACTTCAAAAGTTGCCACTCAGTTTGAGGCTCAGAGAACAAATATGTGGTCTCTTCCTGTTTTATATGCCAGAAATCGGACACAGAGCTGCCAGCTGAGGCTTTACCGACTAGCTGGGTCCTGGTTCAATGTGGCTTATGTCTCTGTCCTCAGAGCTGTGCTGTCTCTTCCTTCCTGTTTTTTGCTATGGTCCACCTAGGAATGATTATCCTTCCAGAAGGAGTCAGGTGGTGATGCTGCCCCACCCTGGATCCTCCAAGCTCCTTCTCATAACCAGTTCCACAGTATCTTTCCCCAGATTGGTGACATGCTCACAGATTCTGGGGATTCTAGTGAACATCTAAGGGACAGTTACTCTGCCAGCCACAGCACCCACAAGTGGAGTGAAGTTGAGGTTGTCTTGACTCCATTTCCCCACACAAAGTGTCCCATGACCCGATGAGGGCTTCTCCATCCACCACATCTGATTAGAAAGTCAAACTTCCCAAGGTCAACAGCTTCCAAAGGTTCACCACTGAACTTGAGTCTATGTGCAGTGAGCACCTCAGGATGCCCTCAGATGTGGGATTCTGGGGTACAGTGGATGTTGATGGAGGTGGTCCCCTTTGAAGTATGTGTGGGTCTTCTATACATCTCAGCGATCTACAGTGAGAACAGGGCCTGATGTCCAAGAAAATTAGGAATAGGAATTCTAGGCCAAAGCTCAGCTTTCAGGCACTGGAGATGACATTAGCTTTCTAAGCATAGACAGACAAGGTTAAATGAACACCCGAGACCCCCTTCTGGCAAGTAACCTTGTATGCAATCTATGTCCAGAAAAATGCCTTAAAAAAAATCAAACAGCCAGAGCCTCTTTCATGGACCTCTCAATAAAATCTGATATTATCTTTACTCCATCTCCACAAAGGCAGAAGGCTATCTCCTGGCAACACTGCTGCCCACCCTCATCCCCTACCCCTTTCTTTGCAACAGCTCCACACCACCCCCTCCCACCCTCCATGTTCCCACTCTGAGCCTTGATTTCCAGGTTTCTTCTCCTGGGATACTCCCCTCTCCATAGCTGTCCTGGAGAATCTCCCTTGGTGGAGAGCAAGCACCACTGCAGAATTTTGTCAATTTCTCCAAGGCAAGAATGATTGGTAAGGATCAGGAATAAACACAGTAGGACTAATGAATCAGGCACACCAGATGCAAATGGTAGATAAACTCTTTTCCTCCTGCACAAGGTGTCCAGTGCTGAGCCCTGGGATGTTAGGGTTCCAAGTGACAGCTGAACCTGGCAACAGTAGAACCAGAGGCACGAAGGAGGACACATGCCACTTTCCTGCTGGCCATGATTCTTTTCCATCACAAGATATGCCTCCTTTGATAACTGATGCTAAAGAGGATAATGACCATAATGATTTTCAAATATCTATCCTTAAAAAGCAGCGTCCGTCTCTGCCCTCGTTAGCTTTGTCAACTTGATACAAGCTAGAGTCGTCAGTGAAAAGCCTCCATTGAAAAATTACCTAGATCAGATTGGCCTGTAGGAATGTCTATGGGGGGTGTTCCTGATTATTAACTGATATAGAAGGGCCAGCCCACTGTGGGTGGTGTCATTCTCCAACCAGCTCACTGTGGGTAGTGTCATTTCCCTGGGCAGCCCACTGTAGATGGTGTCATTCCCTGGCCAGCTCACCATGGGTGGTGTCATTCCCCAGGCAGGTGGTCCTAGGTTGTACAAGAGGGCTAGATAAATGTAAGCGAGTGATTGAGCCAGCAAGTAGAATTCCTTCATAGTGTTTGCTTTGAGTTTCTGTTTCCTACTCCAACTTCCTTCAGTGATGGACTATGACCTGGATGTATAAGCCAAATAAATTCTTTTCCTTCTCTAAGTTGCTTTGGGGAAGGTCATTTTATCACAGCCACAGAAAGGAAATGAGAACAGCCTCCTAGCCATGCCACCTGCCCATGTCCACTGATGAGAGGTTCTGTGCTCACTGTGGTCAATGCAGGATGAGGCCACCACAATCTCCATTGCCAATAAGTGGGGCTCTGATGGAGCACATCCTGAAAGTCACCTGTAACCTCAAGTTGTACCAAAGTAGCTTCCATGAAGCCACCCCTTACCTCAGGAGGGGCAGACTAATTGCAGTATGAGATAAAAGAAAGTCTCCAATGTTGACACCCACTACTAAGGGGTTCAGAGACAGAAGCAGCTGCATCAGATATGGGGATGGGAGAACTTGGGGGTGCATATGGAGGAAGGTTGACACTTGGATGTTCTCAAAGTCTCACAGTGTCACTTACTCTTGCTTTTCAGTCAGACATGTTCTGGTCCTGCTGGCTAACTGCTGGCGTGGTGGGCCAAGGGCCACAGGGACTGGGCTTTTTCCTCCTAAAGCCTCAGATGTCTCCATGAAGCTTGTGTCCCCCTCCTCTGGGTAGGACTCTAGCTGCTTCAATCCCATTTGCTCCCTGGAGACTCCACTAAGACACCACAGCTTTCAGCAAGTGTCTCATAGCTTCCAATGTCATTAGGCTGTGTTTCTGGTTCCCGAGTGAAGCGGAAAATCTTGGGACTAGGGTTTCACACCAGTGCGCACGTACACAGCCTGCAGCTCTCTGATATCCTGGCTCAGTGGTGGATGATCTATGAGCTTCTGGAGCTGAATGTTAAGCATTTAGGATACAAACTCAAAATCCACTCAGGGTCTGGGGACCCACCAAAGCACAGCCTATTCCATGCATAGTGGGTATGGGAAGCAAGATGGGGTTCTCGGGACTCAGCACTCCCCACAGGAGCACGACCCAGGAGGGTCCTAAGAGGATCACGCTACTGATGGGCCTGAGGAAGACAGGAAGCTCTGTAGAAGCAAGCAAGAGACAGGTCTGTGTGGGTGGCCTGAAGGCAAGTATATATTGGCTCTGATAAAGTGGCGTTTGCTGAAAGTGAATGGCAAATGCCCAGACTCTGTCTCCTTTTGATGCCTGGGATTCTGCCAACAGAACTGAGTGTCATTTTGTGAAGGGCATCATACTTTTCTGAGAAAATCTTTATTTTGGGTCCCCGGGAACCTAAGACTATGATAGGCATCTCTGATGAAGAGAAGGGCCATGACCCATACCTGTGCTTTGGCTCTGATTGGTGCAGGGATGGTCACATGGTTCGGCCAGTCCAATCCCAGTCTCGATTTGCCCTGGGGTTGGTGGTAAAGACTCTCACACTTTCCACCTTCTGTGCTCTGGCTCTACAGATTGACTCACTGCCAGTGAGAGGGAGCTTCAGATCTTCTCTAGGGCTGACAGGAGCTGGGTCTGGGAGGAAGCAAGGGTGGACAGTGCCATCCTGACTCCTGACACCGTGACCAAAACCTGAGAAGCTACAGCAACAGCTGAGAAGGAAGGCCTGAGCTGGTTCTGATGATGTCACAAAGCCCCCAGCCTATCAGGAGCCGTGGAGTTTTGATCTTGGGAGCTAGTTGTTCCCCTCCCCTTTTGTTTCCTTATCAAACCTGAGGGATCATCTTCTGTTTCTGCCACCCAGCTGTGCCACACTAAGCCCCAGCTCTCACGCCTCAGTTTCCCCTCTGTGAGAGGAGACAAAGTGGTTCCCCAAATGAAGCTGTCATTGGCATGAGGATATTGGGGATGGGGAAAGACCATTTCTTTACCTCTGCATTTCTATGCCCACCCTGTGAGTGAGGCAGAGAAACACTGGCTATCCAGAAACCCCTATGTTCCCAAAGGATGTTGTTCTCTGAACAACAAGACTTCATTGTCTGTCTGTCCTCTCTGCATCCATCCTTGTCAGACAGAGGGAAGGGAGTAGGCTGGAGAGGGCCTGCCCACTGGGCTGGAGTCCATGGAAGATTCTGACAAAAAGGACATTACTGCCCAGGACCTGTCCTCACAGAGTGTCTCACCACACTCAAGCAGGCTTCCAGGCTGTCCCTGTGGGAGGAAAGCAAGCTTAGCTTCAGAGCCCAGCTCCTGAGAGCTGAAGGGAGAGCTGTCTAGACGTTAAGGAGTTGGGAAGTCAGCCATGGTAATGCTGTTAGCTTCTACCAGTTCACCAGAGATCTGAGGAAAGGAGTCGGAGATCCTAGGGTCTCCTGAGGCCTTCACCTCTGCTCACCCTATGTATGGGGAGAATGGGGTACTATAAGGGAACCACTCATGGACAGCATTCACAGGGCGGGGAGTACGCCTGGGTCACACAAAGAGAACATGGATGTGGTCATTGTAATTGACACTCTCATCACTATGTGTGAGCTTCAGGGAGCACAGATGCGGAAGACAAGGAGCATACACACACAGTGCATGTAAGTGGCCCACAGAGTCACTCCTGCCTGTGACAGTGAGAACATACTGCAACAGACACAGGGACCCCCAAAGTGACACACACAGAGAGAGACCAGACACAGGAAATGCACAAAAATCACCCATCCCAGCCTCATGCTCAACCAGGGCCACACTGTGACACACAGGGCCAGACAGAAAGAAACAGGCACTCCAGACAAGGACCAACACAATGTCATGTGCAAGGGACCCAGGATGGTGACACATTCATAAGCCACTCATACCTCAATGTAACACACGTGGGAAGTCTGCCTGTTACCCAAGTAAGCAGGCACAGGCTTTACAAAGCCTATGGTTAGCAGGCATGCATGGGAGTTGACTTATTTCCCAGCATCAATAACTCAGTGAATGCTTTGCAGCAAAGCCTTTATTTCCTAGATTAAAAAATATGCTTATGCAGACAGTCCTGGTTGATGCCTACATAAATCTATCTGTCACATTCTGCTGCCCAGGCTCGCCCCAGCTCCCCTGCTCTTCCTGGAAGCACAGCACAACTGGGGTGCATAACTGCTGAGTCCAGATGTGCAAAAGCACAGGTCCCAGGAAGTTTCTGGAAGCTTCAACTTGGCTGGCACCACATGAGAAAACACCTGCTTCCTGCATTATTGAAAGACCCTCAGGATTCCTGCTGGTGAGCCATGGGGGTGAGGTTCCTCCTGGCTGTCCATCTTTGCACTTTCCCAGTAAAGTGATACAGCTGTGTAATCTCTCAGCACTCACACAATGAGGCCAGGGAGGCCAAGGGCCATGGATAGTGCAGGTCTCTGAGAAGAGGGAGCACAGGAAGGGGAGGCTGTTGTGGGTCAGGCACTTCAGTGTGGAGCTGTTTGATCTGAACCTGTACCATGTGGCATTCGTGGGGTATTAGCCCCAGGGTTTGTAGGAAGGCAATCCATTCTTCTGCATCTGGATTCCAAACACCCCATGGTCATGCTCTGTGGGACAAGCTTGGGAGCTGGACCACCCCTTGTAATGACTCTGCCCACGTTGTCCCTGGGCTCTCCTCCTAGTGTATCACCTGTCCCTGGTGGGCTCTCTTTCTCTCTCTCTCTGAGGAGCATGAAGAGCTAAGAGGGGGGCGTTCTGTGTGAATTAAAAATGTATTAAAGCTCTCAAAGGATGTCAGAGTCAATTTTGGTTCTCTAGAACAAAGAGCGTGTGTCAGAGCTGTGCTGCAGTCCCCAGCATTGAGTGTCCCCCTCCAGCACCATCTCCATGGCCCACCTCCTTCGTGAGGTCTGTTCAGTGATGTTCACTCTGGGTTTAATTACCAGCCCATAATGTGTAGTAAGGAGGGAAAGGGACACGGGCCCCTTGGAGAGTAATTGTGTGCTTGTTACAGCTCATTTGCTGTAGCTCATGGTGTGTGTAACTCACCCTAAGAGTCCAGCAAGGGCCTGGTAGAGCAGTGCCCTGTGTCACTCAGCACATGTTCCTAAGTCTCTGGGTACTGTCTGTGTAAACACTGCAGGACAGAGCCACCCTGGCCCTTGGGGAGCTCCCTGTCTACAGGGAGTGTGAAGGAGGCCTGAGACTTTCCCATCAAGGCAAAAGTTACACCAGTAGACAACAAAGGAAGAGATTGGCAGGCTCTGAAGAGGAGGCACAGAGGTGCAGGGAAGATGTTCCCAGGAAGTGATGTTTGAACTGAGACCTTTGAGCCAGGTAGGTGAGATACTTGGAAAAACAAACTAAACAACAACAAAACCAAACAACAACAGAGCCTCAAGTTCATGAAGAGGTCACACACAGAATCCCTGAGTATTCAAAGCTATGTCTTTATCCCAGCCTCCCAGCCTCCCAACTTCCCAGTCTCCAAGCCCCCAAGCCTCCCAGCCTTCCACCCAGCCTTTGCTTTGTTTTATACCCCTTGCAGCCTTCCTTAGGGAGCCATGAGGCCCAGTTTGGAAGCCTGCAGAGAACAGAACCAGAAATGGTTGGAAAAGGCAAAGATCATGGCTCAGCAGGAAACCAGAACTGTGTCTCTGGGGACACTGGCATGACACTTTTGTCACTAAGCTTTGGAGGAAGTGGATGACACCATCTCAAGTCAGCACTCTGCCAGGTGGGCAGGAAAGAGCACAAGCCAACTGTCGGTGCACCTAGTGGCACATTCTGCCATCACCCACTGTGGTCTAACTGCTTCTTTTGGGCAGATATGCTCTGGGAGGAAGCTCCTGGGGCAGACAGGTGGCAGTAAGGGACTTGCTAATTCTCCCTTGAGACTGAAGAGGGCTGGAGAAGCCCTTGTTCCCTAGAAGCTCTGATATCTTCAACTCAGCCGCCAAGGGCTGTATGGATGTTCTGAGAAGGTCTGCAACATACCCAATAATTCCAGAGACACAAGCACACTGAGCCTGGCTTCTCAAGCTGTGTACCATGGCATACCTTACAGCCTTCAGAATTCCAGAGACCAAAGATGAGCATCTGGCACTGGGACACAGTGGGAACCACAGGGAACTATGGATGTACTTTACAATGAAGGGGTCCTGGTACACTGCATGCTTAGGGGATGGACAGGGGAGTCTATGTGCTTGTGGCACACTGACAAGAGAGCCACAAGGGGACTGTGGGCATGCTGTACACTAAGGAGTGTGGTCCAGCTGCAGGGAGCTGCTCTCTGCAGTCTGCCCACATAGGACCAGAAATCACTCAAGTGACAGGTGAGTCAGAGCAAGAGCGAGCCTGCTGGGAGTGGCCTAAGAACCCCATGCCATAGGAGCTGAGACAGGGCAAAGGCTTGCTTTCCTAACAAACCAAAGCAGGGAAGACAGTCCAGGGCTGGCCTTGTTTTTACCACTGCAGGGGAAGGATCTGCACTGTCCTGTCTCCAGGTTACCCTCAATGTTTGACTTCCCTGAACTTCCACCATGCTTCTGGGACTCACCTCCTTGCCAACATTCCAGCCTGAGGTACGAAGGCCAACATCCTACCTGACTCTAGTCTGACTTCCCCACCCTTCCCATCAGAGATAGCCAGCTTCACATTGAGTCACAGTAGCCATTGCTTGTACACTGTGGTGCACTCTGGGAGAGACAAAGATGTTCTCCCACTATGGCCAGAGGAAAGAAAGGATATCATGTGTACCAGCCTTGAGTCCATGTGGAAAGAGCCTGGTCAATGTCCATCCACGGCACACAGCAAGGCCATTCCTTTTGAATTAACACAACGAAGACTAGAGAGCTGCAAAATCGAGCAGAGGGCACGTGCAGCATAGTTGAGCTCATAGCTGCAAATGCAAAGGATTCAGAAGAGGCTGTGGAGCCAATTACAGAGCAACTGAGCCAGGGGTCCTCGTTCCCTGGACAGACTCTATTAAGCCCATCCTTCCTTCCTGATTAAATCTCCTCTAAGTGCAACCTTCCGGGAGGGGATATATATATATATATATATATATATAGAGAGAGAGAGAGAGAGAGAGAGAGAGAGAGAGAGAGAGAACATGAGCTGCAGGCTTGCAGCTTACACGGGTCACAGGTGGCATCCCAGGAACCCTGTCTCAGCTTTGTAGTGAGGTATTTCCTGCCATAGTGCTATCCTGGGACCCCTGCAATGACCGACCATGGGCCCTGTTCTCTCCTCTCAGTGGTACCCCCAAGGGGGATCCATGATACATCTAAGAGCAGCTGTGCCCCAGTCAGGGACCTGGTTTCTCTCCGCCAGCTTCACCGACCAGCTGTTGCTAGAACATTCTTTGGACCACCTGTGGACTCTAGCATTGACAACATGGTGTCCCTGGAAAGTAGGGACAGCCACCTTTGTAGCTCATGGGGTCAGCCTAGGGGCTGCCATACCAATGCCTAGAAAGGATGAGATGACAGAGGACATTTTGTTTTTATTACTGTCATTTGAGTGTGTGAACATGGATTCATGAGTGGGCAGAGAGTCATCTTTTAGAAATCAGTTCTCTCCTTCACCGTGGGTTCTAGGGAGTCAAACTCAGGTCATCAAGGTTGTGTAACAAATGATTTAACCATGGATCCATCTCACTAAACAGACAAAGAATATTTTAGACTAACCATGATAGTCTCCCAAACTTTGTCAGGTCTCCTGTCCTGAGTCACATGGCAAGGAGGAAGTGTCAGGTGTCATCCATGGAAGTTCAGTGTCACCTGAAGGCTCCACATTGTGAAGCTGTGAATGCAGTTGGCCATGACTACTGTAATGAGAATTCTGGAGTTTTGGTTTCTTTATAAAACATGGAAAATTCTAAGAATGTGCTTTTGTTTTAATCCTGGGTGTAGGGATATGGGGCTGCTTTCGACTGTCTGCAATGGCTGACCATGATTTGCCTCTTGTACTTATTACAGATGGGTGGTTTTGCCAGTTGCCGATAGTTTCTATGAGTGTGTGACATTTGAAATTCTGGGAGCTTTTCAGAACCTGAGAAGCAGGGTCGGTAGTTACTGGTCATTTAGGGGGGGGGGGGGGGGGCTGGGCTGGCTGTGGTTTGCTAGTAGACATGATCAAAAAGAAAACAGAAGGTAAGAAATTAGATTCAGGGATTTTCCTAATCCCTTTCTCTCTCTATCCTTGTTTCTCTCCTATCTAGTGTTAGGGAGTGAGACAGGAGTGGGGGTGGGGGGAGAAAAAGGAAAACTCACAAAGTAGCAAAGACTGGCTACAATCCACAGCTTAACTCTCTTTTATGAAATAAACGTTGGCAGAAGTTCAGTTTGTGCTGAGAGGAACCCGGGAAGCATTTCTGTTTCATACACTTTCTGGCAGCCTGGCATCTGACCTTGGGTGATTTGGAGTTTCTAGACATGGGTGTCCACCCTTTCCCTAGAACTGAGCCCATGGTCTCTAAACAGACACAATGTTAAGTGTTGGGGATGTCAGGTGGCCAGGTTAGCTGATGAGTTGCTCCCTCACCCTCCCTATGTCTCAGTGTAAAGTGTAAAGAACACCAAGTAGTGTGCTGGCTTCAGCAGCACTCATACTAAAATTGGAAGAACACCAAGAGTTGGAAGGGGAGTCTTTCCTTAGGTGGTTAGATTGCACTGTGCCCGTGCACTGAGAGGAAGCTGGTGGCAGGAGGATGGTGAACTTCAGCCTACCCGGACATGCTGTGAGTAGCTTACTGGGAAAGCACTTCATACAGCCATACCCAGCCAGGGGATTTGCTATGTATGAGGGTTGACACATATATAGACCAGTGGTTCTCAGCCTTCCTAATGCTGTGACCCTTTAATATATGACATGGAGACCTCCAACCATAAAATTATTTCATTGCTATGTCATAACTATAATTTTGCTACTGTGATGAATCATAATGTAAATATGTACTATGTAGGCTATCCGATATAGAACCTGCTAGAGGGGTCATGTCCCACAAGTTGAGAACTGCTGCACTAGACAGAGACCCACAGGATCACTAGGAGTTGTTGTAAGGTCATAAGTTGTTTCCTCCACCCTCATGAGCTACACATTCAGATTTGGGGAGCAGGCAGGGGGCAGGGACTACATAGGAAAAGTCTGAAGTAATGAGCAAAACCACAAGCCTGCACGGAAGGAGTATGTAACCTGGAGCTACAGCTGCCGGAAGCTCAGACTCAGCAATGCACAACCTCACATTCTCTTTAAGTCTCACTTAACACCCAGAGCAAACAGCCAGATTCAACACTGAGAATCTGAAAGGCAAAGACCCAGCATGGATATCAGGATCAGATTCAGCTGGACACTGCTGTTGAACTTCTCAGGTGGAGCCCAGAGTGCTGGCGCACGCCTTTTATCCCAGCACTTGGGAGGTGGCGACAGGTGGGTCTCCAGAGCCCAGCCTGGTCTACAGAGTGAGTTCTGGGACAGCCAGGGCTACACAGAGAAACCCTATCTTGAAAACCAAATAAATAAAAGATTCCTGTGATTAGTATGTTAAGCACCAGTATGGAAAGGGGGCAAAGCATGCAAGACAGAAGGGAGCAGTCAATAGGCAGACATAAAAGTGACCATCAGAATGGATTGCCTGGACTAAAAGCCCTTCCACAGCAATGCAGCAGTCCTCTTTCAGCCATGGAAGGAAGAGTGGCTTGTAAACACACTGAGACACTCCCCAAACAGAAACAAGCAGAAGAGAAGGCATTTTATACCTGGGAAGAGACCACAAAACCACAAAGCATGCATGGTGAGTGTGTGTGTGTGTGTGTGTGTGTGTGTGTGTGTGTGTGTGTGTGCATGCATGTAAAAATAATGACTGGGCCAATGAGTAAGGATATTTAATAAGCCTGACAACCTGAGTTGATCTCCAGATGGCTAAGTGCTTAAGAGCACTTTCTGTTCTTGCAGAGGTCTGGGGTTGGATTCCCAGCATCGACATGGCTACCCCAACCATCTGTAACTCTTAGTTCCAGGAGATTGATGCCCTCTTATGGCTTCCTTGGGTACTGCACTCACATGGTGCACAGACATACATACCACCCAAAGACTCATATACATAAAGATTTTTAAATAATATAATGTTTTAAATTTAAATAAACAAAATAAATGGTAAACACACACATGCACTCATGCTCAGAAAATCAAAAAAGACATTATCAGTAAAATTGTGCAAACTCCAACTAAACTCTCCTTCAGTCATAGGGCAGGGGAGGGGGAGAGCCCAGCTTACCCACAAAGCATCAAGAATAGCATCACTGGGGCTGGAGAGATGGCTCAGCGGTAAGGAGCACTGACTGCTCTTCCAAAGGTCCTGAGTTCAATTCCCACCAACCACATGGTGTGGCTCACAACCATCTGTAGTGAGATCTTATGCCCTCTTCTGGTGTGTCTGAAGACAGTGACAGTGTACTCACATATATAAAATAAATAAATAAATCTTAAAAAAAACAAAACAAAAAAAGAATAGCATCACTAGGGACTTCCTTTCATCTCTGCTCAGAAAGATGGGGGAGAGTAATATTTGAGCACCTGAAAGAAATCTCACCAGTGTTGAACTGCAAGATTCTAGCAAAATTGTCCTATGAACAGAAGAAAAATAAAGTCTATCTCAGACAAGCAGACTGGGGAACCAGTACTCAGCATACCTTCCTTGCAGGAAATGGAGAGTTTCTTCAGAAAGAAGAAAAGGATTAGATCAGATATAAACCCTAATTAACAGGAGGAATGTAATCTCAGTTGTGGGACACCCAAGAAGAAACAAGGGAAGGCGAGATAAAACACATTGATCTTAAGAATAACAAAACTAACCATTCAACTACAGCAACATTGTAGCAGTCTTAATCTTATCCAGTTTTGTCTTTACTGTTTCCTCTGCTTGTGGTCTACCACAGTCTAAAACTATGAAACAACCAAAGAAACAAATCCCAGACAAATAATTGATTTTTAAAAACTGCATTCCCTTTTGAGGGATGCCCTAAAATCTCACTCTATGATGTCCTATCTACCTGTAGTGTGGATTTCCCCTCTGCCCAAATCACATTTGCCTCCTGCCTGTTAGCCTGGATCATCCGCACCCTGTATGCTTCCTGTCTATCAGTCTAGCACATGCCCCACCATATCCACAATAGACCCATTAGTGTATGGCATCTGTGCTGTTTGTATATGCTTCCTGTCCATTAGTCTTGTGTCCACACTGCATAAGTCCCCTGTTTGCTGGTCTGCTACACATGCTAGAAATGCTTCCACCTGAGAGTCACTCACTAGCCTCGGTCATGAGATCAACAGTGATTGGTTCAAATAATGCTGATCTGGCAGGCTGATGCTATGTTATGATGCCCAGGTCACCAGCCCGCTTCATCTGGTCTCACAGGTGTGTATCAGCTCCCAGCCTCCCAGAAAGAAAACCTGATCATAGTTCATTAAGAGAGCGATCAGAGTCACAGCTCTCCTGATGTTGGTATTACGGCTTGATCACTACTACTGCTATTAATCTCTTACTATGACTGTAACTTACAACCTATCGACCAATGAGTGACTGTGATTCAGCAGGTGGGACCTACAGTGAACCGGGGCTGGTGGAATCAGACATCCACCAGGCTGCACATCAGCCAAACCCTCGAGTATTAGCCCAAGCCCCACTCTGCTACCAACAGCTAATTTTAGTGGCATAAAGCAGCAATCTGTTGCAGCCAATGAGGAAATGCATTTAGAAGGACTGTCCATATCTTGCGCACCAATCAGCCTAGGAGGACCCAAGCCAGACAGTCCCCTGTGTTATCCCCTTCCTCCCCAAGCCTGCAGTTTGTCCTGGGGTGCTCACCCTGACCCCTGGGATACAGACCCCTGGGCTGGAATATACTGCATATACAGTAAGTACTGAAACTTTGGAGATGCCATCCTGTTTGGGTACCACTAACCACAGATTGTGAAGCTCAAGACTCTAGTTAAGGACATTAAGAGTTTATTTCAACAAAACCACAACATGTCTTCACTATAGCAGCGACTCATCATCGTCCCTCTGCTGTAAACTATGCACACACACCATTCTTCTTAATTTATGTGGGGCCAAATTATACATAGATAACAAATTATTGCAGAAGCCAGAGTAGGGAGCCTATAAATAAAACCACACGCTTTCACTCACTGGAAATTGGAAGCCCAGACAGGTTTTGCTCTTGACTTCCCTTGATATATCAGCTACATAAGAGCAAGTATTACAAAAAAGCCAGAAACTGAGAATCCCACTGGGAATAAAGGACTGGCCTGGCCTGCCTTGCCTTAGTGGGAGCCCAGTATGCAAGGGAGGGATACAGTGTTCTCACTACTAGGAGCTCAGCAGGGCAGGGCAGACCCTGGGTCATGGGTGTTTGGTTTGAGGAAGAATGAGAAGCTGAGCAGAGACCACACACATTCTATAGACAGGACTTGTCACCAGATATAGAGTCTCAGCATGGCCTCAGCCTGCATTGGCCAAAGGGGTTGCAGGAGGGTAGCTCACAGGGGCCCATTTGGCTGATATATCTAAGTCCTGGCTTGGTCAGAACAAAGTCTGGTCCTATAGCCTTCTGGATGCCTGTAAGAGCCCCCTTACTTAGGGGCTGGGTTGTGGCTCAGTGTGGGATGCTTGCCTGGCTATGCCAGGCCCTGGCTCTATTTCATTACAGTGGAGAAAATAAAAGAGAACATTTAAGCTGAAAAGATCTATAGAACTGAGCAGAAACATATTCTAAAGCCAAGTAAGGCGTAGGTATAAGAAAGGGCTCAGGATGTCAGGGGAAGTGAGTTTTCCAGTATTGGGTCCAAACTGGCCATCTGGACTGTGCATGTCACAGACACTTAGGTTCCTGTCACACTGGTTGGCCCTTCACAGCCTGCGCCACAATTCTCTGGGATCCCCACCTCTATGAGGACCTTGTTCACAAGCCGTTGTCACAATGACTGTACTTCCCAGGGCTGAGTCTGTTTCTGTCCACTCACACCAACCCAAAAGCCTATGGTGGCCACCCTGGCCAGCAGTGGAGACTTGGTGTGGCCCCCTAATGGGAAGAATTCAGCCTCTGCAATGTGGCTAGTCTGGTGTGTCACATGAGAGACATCCAATGTCTAAGCTGTCTGGTGTCTGTTGGCTCTTACACAGAGGAGGCATATCTAAGTAATGAGAAAGCAGACCCTAGGGGTGTCTACACTCCCAGAAAGCCAGGAGATGCAGGTGGAGGGGGATACCCAGCAGGGGAGCTCAGCCCAGGTGGAGGTTGTAGACAGTAGAGAAGCTCACGTTTGAAAAGGACATTCTAAGGATGACTTTAGGTCAATCGAGGAACAGCTTGCAGAGAATAGACTGTGTCAGTTCGCATACTGTGGCTCCTTTAGACTGTCTTCACAAGGCTCCATACAAGGGACAGTGGGTGACTCCAAACAGGCAAAGGCAGAGAGCCCAGAACTGGCTATACAGCTGGGGTGGGTGGTGGCTCAATGAGTGCCCCCTTACATGAAGATGTACATTTCAATTGGTGCTGGCCGCATTACCCCACATGGCTCGGCTACCATCTCTGTCAACCCTCTGGATAGCCATAGGACATTGAGTACCCCTCAGGACTCTGAGTCTCCTTCAAGGTTGAGGCTATGTCCTCTTGTACCCGCATCTTTGCATGTCATTTAACGCAGCCTTGCTGATACAGTGCTCTGTGCACATGGTAACAAGGGAGGTTTGGACTTAGTGGTCACCATGGGCCACACTGTGCTCTGGTGTCCACAGAGGACAGAAGTGCCTACCACAGCAGGGAAGAAAGCTACATCATTGCTGGCCACACCACCCTGGGTCCACTTGCACTGCCAGGCAGGACATTCTGCAGTCATAGGTAGGGGCTGTTAACCCAGGCCGAGGCATCAAGGAGGAGAGGGACCCACGATGAAGGCAGGGCATACATTTTTTTTTCCGCTGCTTTGGGGAAGGCACTTCTTTTGAATGGTGGCTACCCTGTTCACACAGTGGATAGGTCTACACGGTGGGCAGAATGGCTGTTCTTGTCACACGGGCTTAGCTTTGTAGATGATGTGCCTGGCTGGGTCCCATTGACCTACAAACCACAGAAAGAAGTATGAAGACAGTTTTGAGAGGTAGAACTCATTCCATGGAGTGCAAACAGGTTGTGTGAGGATTGGGGGGCCCCTTCTGAGACACAAGGCTCTGAACACCCAAAGGGTCAAGACCAGAACACCCTGTGAAGGCTCCTGCCCCACCAAGCCCAGGTTCTTGGTGCCTCACCAGTCAGACAAGTTCTCTTCATGGAAGATGGCATGTACCAGGAACTTCAGATACTGTTCCACAGAGCTATGCCTCATCTTTGCTCCCATGAGTTTATTCCCATGAAGGGACAGACAATGGCCATTAGGCAAATTGCTGAGGTGGAAGGTTTGACCATGAGTCACACTATGGCTTAGTGCCATCTGGGAAGAAAATGCTAGACTAGTGGTTCTCAACCTGTGGGTTGTAACCCCTTTGGGGGTTGCATATCAGACATCCTACATATCATATATTTGCATCACGATAACAGTAGCAAAATGACACTTATAAAGTAGTAATGAAAATAATTTTATGGCTGGGGGTCACCACAGCATGAGGGTTGCAGTGTTAGGAAGGCTGGGAATCACTGTTCTAGATTGGATGGCAGATAAGTGGACTGTATGGAAGCTTAGGCCCTTCCAGGGGTTTGAAGAAGAGGAGGCTGTGGGTGGAGCACTGTATTTAAACACGGTTTTCAGCAGCATGCATCCTCCATTAAACAGAAGCTGTGTCCACCTGTGAAGCAGGCTTGTCACCAGGTTGATGGCCAGAATGGCTGGTACAGGTAACAGGCACACTACCCAGAGCCCTGAAGATGGTGAGAGGAAGGAGGAAGGCATTTGGAAGAGTTTGGTGAAGCAAAGGGAAGGGACTCAAGGGTCACGTTTAACTCACAGTGTCCGAACTGAAAGGCTTCGTATTCACGGTACGGGCAGAGCTGCTCGTGAGGGACCAGACCTTGGTCTTGTGCTTGAAGGCAGCTCTCACCTTCAAAGGCAGAAGGAGAAGCCTTAGAGGGAACTCCAGAAGTTGACACAGCAAACTCTGAGGGGTCATTGCCAACTGCCCCTAGAAGCTTGCTGTGATCCGAGCCCCAAGCACCCAATGTAAGGGCAAGGGCATCAAAGTTGGTACCAATGTCAACATCAGAGTCAGTGGTTCCTACGCAGAGCCTGACAAGGGTTATATTACCCTAGACAATGTGGCCCTTCTCTCTGTGCCCTTATGGAAGTGAAAAGCTACTTGGAGCTGTCAGGGGAGTGGGGATGGACATACCTCTGAGTTCAGGAGACAGTGAAAGAGAAAGATGAAGAGGCCCTGGGAAGGAATGGGAGAGACAACATCAGAGCCACACATTGACACAAGGTCTCTCCATCACATAAGCCTCAGGGTACAGCTCACTGTGGGGGAGGAGGAGGGCTTGATGTGATCTGGGGCCTGAGGTCAGCAGCCCTAGGGAAGGGGAATTTCCAGATGACTCCACTAGGGGAAGGACAAAGAGCCTAATCATCTCCCTAATTTCCAAGAGGACATCAGACTCCCTCTTAACCAGGTCTTGGTCTTCAAACTCAGCTAGGATGGTGGGAGCCAAAGGTGTTCCATGCCTGCTGGCCTGCAGGCTTTTCTTACCTGTAAAGAGTTGAGTATAGCAAACATGTATTGGAAGACCAGGGCCCGGTCACTGACAGCAAGCACCCCAAACACCCATGATGTCCCCAGGATGGGTAGCAGCACAGCCACAGCCTTGGCTGTCAACCTGGAACAGAGGCAGTAACTTTCATGTAGGCAGTAGGCAGGCAAACCAGGTCAGGAGGACCTAAGGGTACCAGGTCTGTTATGAAAAGAAATGGCTCAGTGGGGAACAAGACTGGGTTGTCTGGGGATACCTGAGGGCGTAATGGGTAGCAACTTCCTCGGTGGATCTGCTGACACCAACATGCTATCCCAGGGTACACTTACCTCTGAAGCCCCACTTGGGCCAGCACTTGGTGGCTCTTCTGCAAAGGGAGCTAGGTGATGAAGACACCACCTGGCTGGCCTCTGGGAGAGGCGGTGGGTGGAAAAGTGGGGTAGAAGTATAAGTGTTCTAGGCATGGTGCCAACCTAGGTAGTGTAGCTGCCAGGCTAAGATAGAAGCAAAGGCCTGGTCTGGGTATGACAGCTGGTGACAGACTGGCGACCCTAATCCTGAAGGCTGTAGGTTTGAGAGTAGAATGAGGAGGAACAGGCCTCATCCTGGTCAGGCTACATTGGGCAGAGGACAAACCCAGGTTCTCCCACCCCTCACACAGAAGAGAAACAGAAATGCCCTTGGCCCCTGTGAGCTTACTTCCTCATCCAGGAGTAGCCTAGAAGGTTCCAGGGCCAGAAAAAGCCCAAGAGAGCTGACTCCACTTGTCAAGTTAATTTTCGGTGTTTAGAATAATTATCTCATCGATTTGTTGTGGCTTGTATACAGTTTTTGCTCCATTTTTAAAGTCACAGGATGCCAGCAGTCTGACATCCTAGCTGTCTCTACAAGAGCTCCCAAGTCACCTGTGTGTGTGGGGGGGTCCTCAGCCTTGGGGTTCAAGGTGCTTACAGTTCTCTATGGTCAAGGAGAGCTGTGAATCTTTGAGTTCTTGAATCTCATGAGTGAATCCCATCCCATTAGGCACAAGGCCTGGCCACTGTCATCTTAGTCCCATGCCTACCCCTGTACAAGAAGGAAGATACTCTGGCCACTGCTGTTCTGCCTCTAACAGTGTGGATTTGGGCATGAAGCCCACACAGAGGAGGAGTGACTCAAAATGGGAACAGGAGACAGTATCTCTGTGAATGGGGTCTCTACCAGGATCAGGACTTTGTCACTGTGTCTCCTTCTGCCACATCCAATTGCTGTAGGTTTTTCTGACATTTGCCATTGGCAGGTCCCAGTGGATAAACAGCAGGAACCCAGACAGCCCTGAATGGCATGCCAGTCCTGTGGGGTGCAGGGTACTTCCAAAGATCCCCCCTCCCTTAGTGGCAGCCCAGCATGCATGGAACACTGCTTGCTGGGATTTTCTCACAAGGCATCCCTTGGGGGAGGATCCTGTTACTCCCCCTTCCACTGTGAAGGAAGCAAAGGGCAGAGTGGCTTATTGCTATAGGAACTAGAAATCAGATCTTCCTATCTGGACTCTTCATCTCACCTCCTTCCAGATGTCTCTGATTCTGGCTGAAGATATCCCAGAGGGCATCTATACATGGCCCCCAAGGCTGCCCTGGGACCTTGCATCACCAAGATAAGTGATATAATAAGGACCCAAACCAAAAGCTGTTCATGTAGGCCTGAGGATGAAGAGCCAGCTAAAGACTCAGGTGCTAGCCCTGGGAAGCAACATTGTCTGTCCCTCTTGAAGCCTTAAGTAGCCCCCATGGGATATGAACAGTTGGAGTCAACTCACTTGAAGGCACTGGGGTCCCCATGTATCTTGTAGCTGTCAGTACTGATGTGGGAGATGACCCTTGTCACAGCAACCAGGATAACAATGTTGACCTGTAAGGGAGGAGAGAGGGAGACAGTAAAGAGCCAGACCTACCCACAGGACACTGGAACCTGCCCTACAGTAGCCACTCCTTAGCCAGCAGAGAGCACAGAGGGAACAAATTCAAGGTAGGTCTTCTGGTTTTGAGCAGGACAAATACCACATAAGCCTGTCCCTCTGTATGCTCCTGAGCAAAGACAGACAAGGCAGGGACTCAGCTCTCATCCCATCAGCATTGGAGCAGGAAGAATGAGTGTGACCTTTGGGGTCAGATAAACCAGCTCAAAGCTCATCTCATGCTTGCTCACTCCATTTGACCCTGGACACGCCCGTGGATCCTGGGAATCTCTGCTTCCCACTGGATGAGAAAGACCAGCTGCTACAAACCAACCAGGCAAAGAGGAGATGCCCCGTTTGTCTGATCCACATATGGCAGCTAGCTTTCATCACCCACACATGTGATGTTTGAAAGCTGTATTGGATGCTATCTATGCCCAGCCCTGCCCCTGGTCCTGTTCCTGCTGGATGGTGCCCATGCTAAGTTAGCACTCCCTAGACTCAGGCTCTTGCCCAGCTTCTCTCTCACCTAGCTGCTCTCCTGGATCCTAAATATTAAGGGACAAGGTGGTACTAGTGGGGGGAATTACTCCTCCCCTTGCTTGAGGGGACCCTGGGGGGGGGGGAGTGTGTATGAAAGCTATACGTAGCCAGAGCCTATTCCCTTAAATGTTAAAATCGTCACTATTCTCATGAAGCCAGCTACAAGCTGACAACCTTATAACTGACAGAGTCTTCACCATCAGGCCTTACAGCAACATGCCTGCATTAGTAGCCCAGGTGGATGAGTCCCAGGCCACCCCGAGGATCCCACCCCCACCCAGCATAGAATGCCTGATTTGGGGGGAATGTGAGATGCTTTCCCCTCTTTGGTTCCAGCTGGTACTTTTCCACTCCAGCCCTTTCCCCCTGCCTCCTCCCAGCTTCCATCAGCCATCCAGCATCTTTTGTTAAAGGTTTTCAGATGAGACAATTCTGGGTCTGTGCTGTGCTGTTCTTGGGGGTGAACCGAGGTGCTAAGGTGCTGTGGGCACCTCGCCTGTCCTGTCTAGACTCTTGCTTATACTACCGTCAGACATGAATAAAAGCTTAACCATCACCTTCCCTCCGTGCCTGTTGCCCTGGGTAACAACAGAGTCTCCCAAGGTCGGAGAAGATGGGAGAGGTTAATGCATTGCCAGCTAACACAGTGTCACGCAGTGCCCAGTAATTCGGCTGCCCTCCAGTCTTCCTACAACAGATGACAGTGGCCAGAAAACTGCATTTGACAGGAGCAAGGAGAGACAGTGGGGGTGATGGGCCACTGGCTTTTAGACTTAGTTAATATTCGTACATGGACAAGCTATTTGGAGTGACTGATTCCATGGGCGGAGGTGTCACCCCCAGACTACCATGGTCATTGACACCTGAGAGCATCCTGCTGTCTTCAGTCATGGTCCCCCAGGCTGTGTGCCCCATATCCCACAGAGCACCCCCTGTGTCATCAAGGGAGAGTGGAGAGCTCGAAGCTCCAGGTCACAAAGTCACAGACCCTTCCGGCCCACCTGTCATTCAGAAATTTTCTTGGGCAGCAGTTGGGGGCTGGGGGTGCTCTTTTATTTGTATACCTTTGGTTTGTTTCTAGAGTGCTGGGGTTTTAACAACACAATTCTTCTTGCCTTTTCCCTGATTTAGGGGCAGAGTGAGCCACTTTCCCACTGGCATGCTGCCAGCCTGCCCCTTTCACTTTGGGAATGTATAGCTTAGCTGCCTCACACATCTAGCAAATGGTATGCACCAGTGGATTACAGATGTGGACTTGGGGCTCTGTAGGTCATACCTATGACACGACCATGGTCATTCTGCATGCCTAAAGCCTTGAGATCCTGTGTCCCCAGGAAGAGACACTATTGGGGTGAACATACAGTTGGAGGTGCCCAATCTGTAGAAAAATCATGGTGATCGAAAATCTAGTACCAAGCTTGTTCTTCCCTTGGGGAGAGTTCATACTGGGAGACAGAGTAGTAGACATGGGCAAAGATTGCTCATATATTCTGATTTTTTTCATATATCCCTAAGATTTCTTCTCAACCATGTCTGCTAACAAATTGAAAAATCAAATTGCCTAACTACTTTTTAATTTGGAGCAATTATAAATTAAAAGAAAAATTACCTGAAACTTGTTTTTCTGGTGAATATGTCAACAGCGTCCCTGGGGGTCACAAAGCTAGGTTCTACTGACTCAGGGACAGTGATGAGCCTCGGGGAGAGCCAGTATGATTCTGCCTTTGGGGGAAATTCTGAGAACCTTGTCTGAGGTTAGAGGCCACACTACCCAGCTCCTCATGTGAGCTTACAAGCTACATCATGATGAGCAGGCCACATGAGCTCGAAGTCACAGCACCTCCTGTGGACACTGTGGAAGCTGATTCCATCTCAGACCTCCTCAGATCAAAGACTAGAGACTTAGTTCCATGCTTCCATGCTTCCTAAACTGGGCTGCCAACAGGACTATCGACTCAAGATAAAGTATTTAACAAACTTGAAAATGTGGCAGGCAATCACTTGGAGAATTTTTTGGACTGATCTCATCAAGAACCACACAGTGTCCCAACAGAGGCAAAGCTGCTCATATTGCTGTCTGTCCCACTTCATCACCGTTTCCCTTTTTATAGGGTTTATAGGGTCTTGTTTCTGCCCTCAATACAGTCAGGGTGTCTGGTTTCATCTGAAGACCTAGGACTTGGTCCACCATATCTGTAGCGACTTATCTACATGTCTGTGGTTTTGTATCTGTTACTGTGTGGAGACCATCCTGTAGGCAGTGGCATCAGGAGAGGGTGGTCTTGAATCTGTGTAGTGAGACAGGTGCCAGTGTCTTATGAACTACATAATCTAGAATCCAAAGGAGAGTGGGCCTGGCCCCTTGGCTGCACTCTGCTCATTCTGGCCCACATTCTAGCAGAACTGGAAAGGCCTGGCTTGGTTGTGAATCGGTGTGAGGTGACTGTCAGGGACTTAGCATTGATTTGCAGGACCTGTCTGGAAAGGGGCAAGCTACTAAGGGCAAACACTAGAGAGACAATTCCAAATTGTGTTTCAGAAGAGAAGAATAGAACTGCACATCAAACATTCAAAATAGAGCCCACAGGCCAGGATGACCCAGGAAAAGATCATGATGACTTCTGGGAAGGAAGGAGGAACAGTAGGTGAGGCCTCTGGGATTGGGCTAGGCTCTGCAGCTCTGTCAACTCAGGGCCATCCTGGAGCTTGTGGGAGGAAAACCAGGAATGTTCATAAGCATTTTACATGGAAAAATTATCCACATCTTTATATATACACAGACATTATATGTATATGTGTATATATCTATATATGTACATGGTGTATATGTATATGGTCCTCAGTGGTATATATCTATGTCCCACCATCCTAGTGTCTGCCTGGGAACTCTATGTGTAGCCTTGGATGTGGCTGTTGACTTATGTGCCTGTAGCTCTATGTAGCCATGAATCTATGAGTCTATCGCTCTATATAGCATTGATCTATGTGCCTATAGCTCTGACTATAACATGTCTATGTACCTATAACTCTGTGTAGCCATGGATCTATGTACCCATAGCTCTTTATATCTGTGGATCTATGGGCCTGTAGCTCTGCATCTGTATTTGTGGATCTATGCTTGTAGTTCTGTGTATCGACATATGTATGGACCTGCAGCTCTGTGAATCTATGGATCTATGGGCCTGTAGCTCTGTGAATCTGAGTATCTATGAGCCTATAGCTTTGTAGATCTGATCTATGGGCTTGTAGTTCTGTGTAGCATGGATCTGTGCACCTATAGATCTGTGTATGGACTCATGGATCTATGGGCCTATAGCTCTGCATCTGCATCTACATATTCATGTGTCTATACCTGGCTTCTCAGGGAAGACAAAGACTTTGAGAACCCAGAATCTCTTCTCTTTCTCAGACCTCTTTCCCTGGTTAGGACAAGCAAAGACCAGGCCACTGTGGGGCACAGGCTGCAATTCCTTGTAGGGCAACTGGGCCATGCCACCAGACAGAAGAACTGGTAAGATTGAGTGAATTCAGACCCTGGAAATCTCAGAGATTTGAGATCAGCAGGAGTCAGGCCATTCCTTATCCATTTCTGTACCTGATCTGAAATATGTGATCACGACACCCTACTGAGAGGACCATGACAATCTGTAGCATAAACACCTGGAGTTCTCCATGCTAATAAGGTATCTAACTAGGCCCTGAGTGTTCAGCCAATGAACTTCCCTTCCTGGGCATTCCTTCCTGCAAAAAGTATTTAATCCTTGGTTCACCCTGAATAAAGTGTATTCATTCACATCTACCATCAAATAAACCAGTCTGAACAAGCAAGGGTCATCTCCTCATTAAGGATCATCACGGGGAAGAACCTCATCTTAAAGAGTCATGTCTAAATCTCCCTGGGAAGGCCTTTTCCTCTAGCCTCTCAGTACTTACTCACAATCAGACTAGTTCAACCTGTTCTAGGCTTTGCCTTTGCCCTCTCCATCCTGCACACAGACACCCAGAGAGAAAGGTAGACCTGTAGACCCCAGGTTTATACCTATGGCACTTGGGTGCTCAGAGAGGAGACTGGAAACCACTATGAACTCCCGGAATCACACTTTGCCCTGCCTTCTCCTAGTGGGATGCAGATGGCACTCTGAGCTTCCCCCAGTGGAGAAAAAGGGAGCTGTATGACAATAACTATTCTCTTCCTGAAGTCTCTTGTCATGGCTGGGGACATCAGTGTCCAGGCTCTTTGGGCTGCCTTGCATTCCTTTGTGACCAAGCTTCTATCCCATAATGTTATAATATCACTGCATGTTGAGGTGAGGGCATTCAGAGAAGTGATGTATTAAACTGAGGTCATTTGTATGGGCTGTAATCAAACAGCTCTGGCTCCACATAGGTCAATGGCCAAGGAGAGAGGAGACCAGGGGACCAACCTGCTGAGCCTTTGATTTCAGATATCTGGCCTCTGTGACAGTAAGAGAGTAATGTTCATTCAAGCCCCCTGCTCTGTGGTACTTTCTTGCAAGAGCTTGAGCAGTTAAAGCCCTGGGGACCTGCTGGTCTATTGGACAGGGCTACATTTAGCATCATCAAATTGGATGCAGGGGATAAGGGAGTCCTGCTGCTGAAGGGCTTGGTTCTGCTTTTCTCTTTAGCTCAAAGCCTAGGAAGCCCACAGGGGCCCATTACTGCCCACATCCTCCTGAGCCTTCAGGCCAGCCTTCACTAGCATAGGTGAAGCCAGTATTCTGGCAGAAGCACCCCACTTTCTAAAATGGCTTTACTTGAAAAGTTTGCTAGCCAGCCGGACATAGTGGCACATGCCTTTAATCTCAGCACTCAGGAGGCAGAGGCAGGTGGATCTCTGAGTTCAAGGCCAGCCTGGTCTACAGAGTGAGTTCCAGGAGAGCCAGGGCTGCACAGAGGAAACCCTGTCTGGACTTGAGAGATGGTTGCAAAGAACCTGAAACCATTCTCAGCATCTGCATTGTGTGCCTCATAATTGCCTGTAATCCAGAGAATCCAACAGTCTTTGACACACATACACAAAATAAATAAATAAAAAGTAAATCTTTTAAACTGTGCTAGCCTTGTGGAGTGTTTTCAGATGCAGACAAAGTCTAAGTGTGGGGCAGCCATCCCCCATGGCTCCCCAGGGAGCATCCGTTCAAGAGTATCCGCCCCACATTTTCTCTGCCATTTCCCTCTTGCAGGAGAATAAGTGCCCACAGAGAGCTTTTACACAAATGGGGTCAGGCCATGCTTGACATCCAAAACTTGCTTCCTTCATTTGGAAGTAAGGCGAGCATTCCCGGGTGAATGAGGGCATGGCTCAGGAGGGTACAAGCCCCACCATCTTCTGAGGTGGGGGGCACAAAATGCCATCCCATCTCTACACCAGGACCCAGCCAGAGGACTGGCAGTCAGCAGAACTGGCAGTCAGCAGAACTGGCTACAGCATGCCCTCCACCTGGGATTAGCCAACTCTTTTCTTCTTTTTTTTTTGTTTTTTCTTTTTGCCAAGGGCTGGGTAGTAAATACTTTCAGCTCCGAAGGCCGCAGTGTCTGCCTCAGAATGTCTCAGCACTGCTGAGCAGCTGCAAACACACTGTAAATCAGCAGGCATGGCTGTGGCCCAAAACCTGACCTCAAAGTAGGCATGGTCATGCTGCCTGCCTTTTATCGTGGATCCCTTAGAATATCATTCTCAACCTCCCTAATTCCTATCGCTTCTAACCTTTAATACAGTTCCTCATGTTGTGGTGACCCCCAACCATAAAGTTATTTTTGTTGCTACTTCATAACTGTAATTTTACTACTGTTATGAATCGTGGTGTAAATATCTGTGTTTTCTGATGGTCTTAGGGGACCCCTGCGAAAGGGTCGTTGGGCACTAGATGCCCCACCACCAAAAGCTTCACAACCCACCAGGTTGAGAACCATTGCCTTAAAGGCTTTCTGCACCTCCCTCTCAGCTTCTGCCATGCCCCACTGTCCAGGAAGGCACTGATGACCCAATATTAGACATCACTGGAGCAACCTGGAGAGTTTACAAGCTGTGATTTCTAAGCCTCTGCAGATGACATTAACACACAGGTTCTACGGGTACTGGACACAGACCCTTCTCATCCCAGCATCAGAAACTCAATACCTGTGTGTGTCCCAGACTCATGCAGCCCTGGCTGTGACTCCCAGGGACTGTGTTACATAAATAAAGCACACTGCTTTCTTCTCCAAGTGCTGGTCATTCTTAACCTCAAGCCCTCAGACACACCATGTGATGTTTAAAGCTTCCCCTGTTAGCCTGGCTCTACCTCATCCCTAGTTTAGAGCTACTGCCCTCCTCGAAGGTGGTTCCCACTGAATGGGACCCTCTCTAGACCCTGTGATCCTCCCTGCTGGGTCACAGCTTCCAGTTCCTTGAGGTTCCTTTTACCAAGAGGCTATGAAAGCTTGCCCATTATAGCAACCAAGTCCTGGAAGCCACAGATCACCTCAGGAGACTGACCTATAAACATGGTTCCTAGGCCAAGCCTCAGCCAGGACCCAGCCTAGCTAGTAACCTCAAAGCCAGCATGGTCCCACACTCAACCCCACATCCCACCAAGAACAGAAGAGATTACTTCCAGAGCCCTGGAGCCTATAGACCCTGCCAAGCAGGGTTTCTAGAGCCCTGGGGTCTATAGACTCCGCCGAGCAGAGTTTTCAGTGGAAAAGGTACAGCAAGCTCAACATCTATACAGCAGAAGCCACATGCATAGTGACGGTACCTGGCCTCCCCACCCCAAAGGGCACTGCAATGACAGTTCATTTGCTGCCCTCTGTAAACCCTCAGCTGAGAAGGTACCACTGTGCCCATTAGCATGAAAGCATCAGAGGAGTTTCCATGAAGATGTTTAGCATGTCCCTCTGTTTCCTTTATAATTAACCATCAGGGTCCTGCCTCAACCAGTGCCACTGAACAGGGGTGGCCACACAGATTCACAGCCGGAAAAGGAGAGGGACAGGGTTATGAGCCTTTTGGAGTGTGTGTGTAGACGGAGGGAGAGGGTGGCCCTCAGATGAATTCACCCCATCCTTTTATCTGGTGAGACATGAAGTCTGGCGTCACCTGAGATTCGAGAACAGTTGTTTCCCCTGCTATCAGGGTAGTGCCGGGATACTCCGTCTTAGGGTTAGCAAACCAGCCTACTGATTCTCTACAAGGGGTTTCCTTTGGGATTAGTTAGTAATGCTCCCCTTGGGATCTATGACAGACAGAACACCCTGCAAGGTAGCAGGGTGAAGGGCAGGATTTCTGGAACTTCAATTATGACTAATTATGACTCAGACTAGGCAAGAAACCCTACCCAGGGTTTGTGGGGGGGGGGATGTCCTGGCCCCTATGACTACACCAAGTAGTCTGTGAACTCCCATATCCTCAGACGTGAGCATCAGCACACAGGCACTAAGGTCAGCAGGAGGAGGTAGCCATGGTTACAAGAATGCTTTGTGGGTCTGGCTGCTCATTAACCCTGTGTGGCACTGCCACAGAGAGTAGCCACAGGGAAGACAAAGAGTTCCTTGGACATAGGCAGGTGCCCTGAGTGGAGCTATGTGGCTGACAACGGTCTCTATGTCTCTGACCATCCTCACTGTCTCCAGCAAGAGCCTTGGAGTGTTGGGACTCTCTCAGAAGTCTGTGCATGCCTCTGGGTCTGAGCTCAGTGGAGGTACACTAAGGGCTTGTTGGGGCTGCTCCAAACTCAGGGCCTTCCTGAGGCTCTGGATAACCAAAGCTCAGAGTCACTCATCCCCTGGGGGGGAACAGCAAGCATAAACAAATGAGTAGCAGTATGAGGTTGTATCTTGGGATGTGTCTTCAGGGAGCCTGGCACAGTCCAAATGGCCCTGCCCCTATCCTGCCTGGCTCTGCCTGTGAAATGGGGAAACTTACCACAATGACCAGCAGAGCTGGACCCACAAAGGCCCAAATGGCACCACTCTCCAGAGATAGCCAGCAGCTATGGAGAGAAAAGAATTACTTGAGCAGCCTTATCCACGGAGATACCTCCACCCCTCAGCCGTAACAATGGCAGGGCCCCAGCACAGAGAAAGGATTTGTCCACTCTAGGTACGGACTCTGACTCCCACTCTTCATCTCTAAGTCATTCCCATGGTGATCTCATGAGTCTCTTTCTTGGAAAGGATTTCTCAGAATTGATGCCTGGGTCAGCCACCCTTGATGAGTCCAACCAAAGCCCAGAGTACATTTCAGTTACCCTACCACAATAAACAAAAGCTACGCTGGGAACTGGCTTTGGGTCTTTGCAGGTGCCTTCAGTGGGGCTCAGAAAGGCTTGAAGGCTACACCATGAGCTTCACGGGGACCAGAGCCGTGCCTCAGGGAAAAGTGCATGGATTTTAAAATTCCATCAGAAGGAGCAGTGGGTAAAAGCACTTACTGCCAGGCCTCTTGTTGCCTCTGGCTCCCACAGGCACCACCATTGCCCACTTTACATTGCTGAGCCTAAGAGCACAATGGGATTGCTCTTGTTCCTACTGCCCAGGCCTGGGGGAGCCAGCTGCCTACTCTGCACCCAGATGAATGTGGGTATCTGAGGTCAGCACTGTGAAGTACTTTCCAGACCCTTCTCTACAGGTCAATCACAAGACATGCTCAGCTCAGAGCACACAAGGTCACTTACCTGTCACTTGTCCCATAGCTGTCCATAGAGGATGATATGGAGATGATGCAGGTGAGGAGAGGGCACCCTGTGGAGAGACAGAGGTGTCACACAACCTGCTCCCACCCCCATCTGTCCACAAATGTGTGTGTTCACCTGGGGGCATGTACTCTGGGGACTATGGCTGAGCACTGGGCATGGAGTATTGCTAGACACAAGGACCTTGAGGTCACACATGCTCACACACACACAGTGCCTTCTTTTGGTTCTACATAGGAGCCTAGGAGTATGTGATAGCCCAGGACTTAGGACAGAGTGACCTATGGTAACAAGAAGGGAAGGTTGGTATCCTGTTTGAGCCACAATTCCTAGCTAAGTCAACTGACCCACAAAACACAAGTGCGAATGGTTAAAGACATTTTGTGAGTATTAACAGGGATGTGTGTCCTGAACATTCAGCAGGCAGAGGCCCAGGCCTCTGTTGAACACCACAAGCTCTGCAGGTTGCCTCCCTAAGAAAGCGTTAGCTAAGAAACCACTCCACAGCCTCAGGGGAAGGGAACAGTCTTAGGTCAGCTGCATTAGACTGTCAAATGTGACCTCCATGTTGCCTGTGTTTGAGTCCACAATTCTCTAGCCAGACATTCTGTTCCGCATCTATGGGCCCAAGAGGCTGGCTCCTTCCTAGCTCTCAGGCATGTGACCCATGACTGTCTCAGTGGATCATCAATCCCCTGTGACCATAATAATCGATTGAAAAATAGACATGTGATCCGTATGAACCAATAAGACTCCAGCAGGGACTGCCCCTGAGACTGGGATGACAGAAGGGGCTTGTGCAGCCACCTTAGCATCATGGGGAATTAAGGAAAGCTCAGGGCTCTGCCAATGAGGACATCAAGAAAGGCAAATTTATGTTGTGGAAGCCCATAGATCAAGACCTGAATTCTACCACCATGAGTCTTTTTGGCTATAGGAACCAGTAAGTTCCCTTTGTGTCTAAGCCAGTTTGAGTTGAATTTGTTTTGCAAAGTCTCGTCAGACTTCTGGAAAGGCAGTGGAAGCGAGAACTAAGAAGAAACTAGAAAAACATTTAGACCAGCAATTCCCACAGCTTTCCATCTGCCTGCCAAGAAAGGACTCCAGGTCAAACTGCTCTCAGAGCCAGCCAGCCCAGAGTAAGCTGACCGCATCCTGCACTTTAAAAGTTCAGGGATTTATATGATTCAGATGTGAGTCTCTGCAAGGAGGAAGTTGTTCAGTGATCTTTAGCTCAGCTGTGGCATGAGTTTGCACTCTGGAAAATACACCTGAATTCTTAGGCTGATCCCTTCCAAATTCTGCCAACGCTTTCAGACGCTCAGGATCTGGTACCCTTTGCCTCCTCTCCCAGGGAGCAAAGAGCCAAAAGAATTGGCTCCATACCCCACTGCAAGATCCCTCCAAGGAGGGTGTTCAAGAGAACAGCTGTAGAACAGTGGTTCTCAACCTGTGGGCCACAATCTCTTCAGGGATCAAATGACCCTTTCACAGAGGTCCCATGTCAGATTGCATTACGATTCCTAACAGTAATAAAATTACAGTTATGCAGCAACAAAATAACTTTATGGTTGAGGATCACCACAACATGAAGAACTGATTAAAGGTTTACAGCATTAGGAAGGTTGAGGACCACTGCTCAGCTTCAACCAACTTGTGTGAGATAGCAGCCTAGTGTCTCCACCCCACAGCTCTCTAGCGCCCTCTATAGATGGCTGGCTTCATGCCTCCATTCTCTATAGCAAGAGAGTGGTTTGGGGTTTAGCTGCTGCTGCTGCTGCTGCTGCTGCTGCTGCTGCTGCTGCTGCTGCTGCTGCTTCTGCTCCTCCTCCTCCTCCTTCTCCTCCTCCTCCTCCTCCTCCTCCTCCTCCTCCTCCTCCTCCTCCTCCTCTTCTCCTCTTCCTCCTTTTTGTTTTTGTTTTTTGTTTGTTTATTTGCTTGCTTGCTTTTTGGAGACATGGTTTCTCTGTCTAACAGAGCCCTGGCTGCCCTGGACCCGCTTTGTAGACCAGGCTGACCTCGAACTCACAGAGATCCACCTGTCTCTGCCTCCCAAGTGCTGGATCAAAGGTGTGCCTGGCTAGCTTCATCTTTTAAAGAAGTGTCCCACCCATCCTTGAGACCACTTTAAAACCAGATAGATACACAAGACATCAGGGAATCTCAGAAGGCAGATAATCAGCAGGGGAAACAGCTCTTACTATGGATCTGGGTCACCCTCAGCCTCCCCTGCAAGTGCTCCTGGATTAGGACAGCTACTTCTCCATGGTGATTCTCCATGGGAATACTAGTGATGACTCTCTGGTCCCTCCCAGAGGCAGCCAGAGCCTCAAGCATTAAGAAGACACTGAGGTGTGTGGTAGCCACGGGGTCCCCAGGCTCTGGAAGGAGCATCTCTTATGTCAAGCTGTCACGGTCCACCCAAGATAGCAACATTGCCTCCAAAACTTTGGATAGTGAAAGGTAGGGCTGGTCTCAGGTTGTGACTTTATGGCATCACATAATGACTTAGGAACAGCCAGGAGGACAGCAAGAGGATGGATAGACAGGAAGACAGTAGAGAGCAGAGAGGTGAAAAGCTCAAAAGGGCTTCTTCATCCATGTCTGTCTGTCTCTCTCTCTCTGTCTATCTATCTATCTATCTATCTATCTATCTATCATGTGCTATCTATCTATCTTTCATGTGCTCTGCTTTGGGAATCTAAATTACTACCCATCAGAGATTAAGAAGAAAAAAATCACAGGCAGAAAAACTAAGAGAGTAGAGGCAGACAAAGACAGCAAAGGGAAGGAGCCAGGGGCCATAGGGTCAAATGACACCTGGCTCCCTTCCCAAGGATATACCAGACCTGCTGTGCAGCCCCAGGGAGTTGGCTGAACCTCTCTGGGCCTCCATGATCCTGTTTATGGAGTGGAGACTGTGGAATGCTCATGCAGGGCTATTGCAAGGGCCACAGGAGATGCATGTGAACAGCAAAGCCCTGTGTGTGACGCTGATCCTGTCATAACCAGCATCCTGGATGCTCAGATTCCCTACCTGTTCCCACCTATGTCTCATATGAAGCTGTCTTCCCCAAACCTCAGCAAACAGTGTCACTTTTCTGGAGTCCTTCTGGCCCTGTCACTACTGACATATTCTCTCTGGGTCAAGATGCGCTCCTCTCAGGACTTGGCGACCTTTCAGAGGTCCCAGCCTATTGCTGTCCTATAGATAGCTTTGGCCTCCTGAGACCCTGATGGAGGTGGCAGACATATTTGGGGGAACCACTGCAGGGGAGTGCTGGCCAGAAACAAGAAATGAGTTGGAAATCTCCCATGGAAACCACTTTCCGGTGTTTGCTGTTGTCCCACCTGTGGAAAATGTGTACCGTGAGGCTCTTTGGACTTTGTTCTGAGTATCAGGCTGCAGTAGTGTGTGCTTCTTATGGGCTCAGTACTGGATTCCCATGCACTGACTCCAGGTGCTGACCTCTCCACCCTGGGCTCTGGGCTCCTAGCTCTTAACCTCTTACTGACACTGTTCCATGGTTAGACAGGTCTTACAAACATGAAATCATTGCTTGACATTTGCATTGGCTAGTTTTAAGTCAATGACATCAGAGAGGAGGGAACCTCAGTAGAGAAAATGCCTCCATAAGATCTGGCTATAGGACATTTTCTTAATTAGTGATTGATGGGGGAAGGCCCAGCTCATTGTGGGTGGTGCTATCCCTGGGCTGGTTGTCCTGGGTTCTATAAGAAAGCAAGCTGAGCAAGGCAAGGAAGCAAGCCAGTAAGCAACACCCTCCATGGCCTCTGCATCAGCTCCCACCTCCAGGTTCCTGACCTGCTTGAGTTTCTGCCCTAACTGCTTTTGATGAGAACTGTTCTATAGAACTGTGAGTGAGATAAACCCTTTCCTTCCTCCCCAAGGTGCTTTTTAGTCCTGGTGTTTCGTTGCAGCAATAGTAACCATAGCTACAACAACATTTAAACTTGACGAAGGTAGGAAGCACTGATGGGCTAACCCTAACTAAATCCCAACCCCCACCCCAGAGGCTGAGCTGGCTTTCTAAATCAAAATGAAGAGGATGGCAGGCCTGGAACAGATTTACTTCATTGGGGTCTCACCCTAGATGATGGGGACTTCACAGAAGACATCAAGTTCAATAGAGAGCAATAAACCTCATGCTTTCTCTCCACACAGAGTTGGTAATCAAATTCCAGTTGGGTGCATCAAAATGCAAGCACCACAGTCCCTCATCTCCCCAGGGATACAACCTGTTCCCCTTGATTTCACAAACCCCTGTCGCCAGCTCAGATCATGGCTGCCACCGAACCTGTAACTGACTCCACACCTCCTCCCCACCTCAGCTTCAAAGCAACATTACATTTCTAAAGCTTCAATTCCATGCAGGCTGAAGCAGTGGCTGGGAGAGACCTGAGGACAAGAGGCTATGTTTCCCATGGTCTCTGCCTGCAGGGGGGTGGGAGGGCCTCCTGTGTCAGCTCCAGCTCCTTCTTTACTAGGGGGCTGGGGCGTTAAAAACCTGCTGCCTGCAGATGGACTGTACTTAGGCCAGAAGCCAACCCTGCCCAGAGAAGATGAAGGACACAGTTCACAGGCTCCTGATGAAATTAATTAAAAGCAGGCTGATGGGAAGATGGATGGATGCTGCGGGGGTCAGAGCTGCCTGGCATTCTATTTGTAGAGAGCTTGTATGGGGGCTGCAGACTGAGTTCTGTGGGGACCACATATGTGGATATCAGAAAAATGCCAGAGCCTACCACACTGGGAAGCAGGATGCCCCGCCTCCTCGTTTTTCAAAAGGAGTTTGCCATTGTAGGTAATGTCCTTCATGATTTCATATTGGCAGATAGCTCATTTTTCTTTAACATTGGTGGATCAAGTAAAATATTCCTCAAGGTTGGAGAGAGCAGATTAGCACACCCACTCACACACCCTTCACACACACATACACATACTCACACACTCACTTACACACCCACCCCACACACCCATCACATTCCACGCTCTTGTTTCTATGAAGAAACTAGTAAGCTGCCGGTAGCCATTCATGTCAATGTCTAGATCTTTCCTAATAGAAGTCAGAAGTCACAGGAAAGAGTCACCTCCTACTTGGGTCACTCAGAAGAAGCAGGTCACACTTGGATCAGCCGCACTGAAGGGCTGAAGAGCAGTGGATGCCAGCCTTGTGTCTATCATATGTACACAAAAGCACTGGTGGGATCACCCAGGCTGAGCGGTGAGGCAACAGAAATCATGGGGACAGTGGGTACCAGCTGCATGGCCTGCAGCAGTTGGAGGTAGCTGCCCACCCACATCCCCTGCTCTAGTCTCTCCAAGAAATCCCTGGGAAAGTGTCAGGAGTCTACGCCTCCACTTCAGTCTCAAATAAATGGCATTTGCCAACTCAAAGCGCACACACGGTAAACACAGCTAATCTGCTGTTTGCATAATGAGGGCTGAGAAAATTAAACCTATTTGAAGGAAAGCAGAAAAAAAGCAGCAGGTCTTTGATGCCCATGGTTTACAATGGCTACAAAAATGGTGGGTGCCAAGTGGATCTGCTGTGCTGGTAGGGACTCCTTCGGATGATCAAGAGTCAACACAGCCAATAAGCCAAGGCTAGGACATTATATCGGCTATAGCCCAGGGAGACTATAAATGATATATAGTAAGGGTCCAATCTTTGAAACTTTCAGAGTCCTTGTCAACTTTCCTAAGTGTGAGCAGCTGATGGACATAACGAATTCAAAACCATCCAGGAAATCCCTATAAGAATAGGGAGCCCCTTCCCACACTCCCCAGCCCAGGCCTGCAGGATATTCCTGGGGGAGGGGGGGAGAACCAAAACCCCTAGTCCTCACCTTGGCATTAGAAAGCTCCATTCCAAGGAGGCTGTTGACACCTGTGCTGCCCTCCCCTAAAATCCCAGGCCACAGTGTGTTATCTATACAGATGTGACAACCCTCTGGGCCCTACCTCAGCTGACTCTCAGAGTAGAAAGAACTCTGCAGGTCAGAGGCCACTGTCCCTTCCCAGAGCCCTCTGAAGAACAGCATGACACCAGCTGGATTCAGTCCTCACTCTGATAGGAAATGCCAGCCCAGGGCCAGCTTCAAACACTCCAAGTAACAGAGTAGTGGGCTGGTGGACAGGTAGCCACAGGAGTAGACTCAAAGCCCTGAACTATATCACCCTAAGTCATACAAGATCGCAGAAAGTGTGGTCCACACCGAGGAAATGTATCGGAGAAACTGCCTGGGAGGGGCCAGTGCCACTGAAGACACTGAAAGAAGCAACCAAAGCCATCAATCAGCAGAGTGTATCAGGTAGCAGATGCATTTTTTTTTTTTTAACTGAGAAACACAGATCAAATGGGCACTCTGGAACCGAGAAATATAATCATCGAAACAAAAACTTCACTAGAAGAGCCAGCAAGGGCCAAGCAGCTAGAAGAAGAATCGGAGGACTCTAAGACCTTTCAGACATGGAGATCAGAGGAAACAGGAGCCAACAGGGTCCCCAAAGAAACTCAGACACCATGGCACTTCTGGAGGGCACCGGAGGCTGTCAGAGAGGAAAGCAAAGCAAAGCAGGTGTCTGAACACTCTACGGCTGCTTCAACAGTTGATAAGGACCAGGAAGAATGCCAGGAAGCTCAGAAGGGAGGCAGCCTGGTCACAACTGAGTGCAAAGGCTGAAAGGGAGTGGAAAACCTGAACGAACGGGAGAAAGGCAGCCCTCCCAGCTCCAGGACCCAAGAGAATGAAGAGCAGACTTCAGGACCAACCATGGAGACAGAGGCAATGAGGGAACACAAGGTATCCCTAAGAAAATCATCGGCATCCAGCACAGCCACCTTGTAAAATGAAGGCAAGATAGACATTGTCGGATAAACAACCAACAAGAGCATGTGGTTAGAGAGCCTGCTTTGCCAGATACAGAAAGAGAAGAGAGTGCTCAGGAAAGAGAGCTAGAGGCACCCACAGCAATGACACACACAGACATGCACATTAGTGTAGGCACAAAGATACATGTACATACACATATAGAAAGATAGATGCACACACAGAGATACACCCACATGCATATACCCAGATACACACACAGATTTGTGGACACACGTAGAAACACAGACCTACACACACAACACCAATCACTTATGAAATTATAAGCAATGGTAGAGTTGGATGCCCTCTTCTTTTCTTTTCTCTCAATTGAGTTAAAAAGCAATAATATCAAATGTCATTTATGGAGCTGCATTATTAGGTCCATAACAAATAGAAATGTAATAAGCTCCCAAGGCACACAGGGGAGGGAAGAGGGAAGGCTGTGTGGGAGCATGGTGACGAGGCCAGATGGCAATCAGACTCGCAGGGACAACCGCAGAGGACCAGGCATGGTTCATCTGATGGGTTACAGGACACACCCTGCAGAAACACACCCCATCTCCTCTCTCGACTTCTGTTAGAGGGGAGAGGTTGATAAAGTGATATCATAGCCCGTGGCCCCCCACATGGTTGTGATATGTACAGCAATAACCGCAGAAAAAAGGAGAAAGTAATAGAACCACTTAAAAGCAATGCTTCTGTGTTGCATTGTAATTTAGTGAGAACATAAAATAGATTTTAATATGCTGAAATGCATACAGTAAGCACAGGGGCAACCACTAAAGAAAACAACCCCGAAAATACAGGGAGACCTCATTAAGAGCACTAAAGTGCTGCACAGGAAAATACCCACTTAACTCAAAGGAAGGCAGAGAAGGAGAAGAGACGGCAACAGGCCACATGACGTCAATACCTCACTTCAAAAAATGGGCAGAGCAAACGGAGGAAAGGCCTAGGCCAGAATGGAAAACTCGAATGTAGCTGTGAAGCCTGACAAGAACAGAACACACCATCCAACAGCAGAGAACAGACTCTTCCCAAGAAAATGGTACATCAATACGCCATTAGACAAGCCTTGATACAGTCAAAAGTGGAATCACACTGACCATTCCCATTTCCACCTGAACCCATCCCATCCCATCTCCATCTAAACCCACCCCATCTCTACCAAACCCTGCTTCTCACCTGCCAAACTCACCTCTGAGGCTCTGCCTCATTGCCACCAGAACCCATGCCATTACATCTGCCCCACCCCTACCCAGCCCATATCATCCCTCCCAACCTATGTTAATAGGTCCCGCCCCTGCCTTCTGCCCCACCCCTACTATATACCCCAGACTATCCCTGCCATCTGCCCCTCCCCTACTACGTACCCCAGCCTATCCCATAATAGTAGAGGTGCTTGCTGTCCTCTGACCCGAAGACCTTTATCACCATGCTGTAGAGATGTAGTCCCTCCACCAGCATCCAAGCAAAGGTGGCCAGGAAGAAGTAATGCAGGAGGACAGCCAGCACCTGGCATGGGACCTGGGAGTCAAGCAAAGGTGCAGAGTGAGACCACGGGGTGCACAGAGGCCATGCTGAGGCTTTGCTTACTCATATTTATTCCCAAGACACTTCTGGTAACATGACCTAATTTTCATCCTGGGGAGCCAAGACTCAGTTTCTCAGCCCAAAGTTCTTCTACAACCTGTGACTCTGCCACTCCCCAGCTATGCCCACTCCCAGCACCTGCTGACTCAAGAAGAAACTCGAACAAATCCTCTCCCCTGAGTCTCCTGAGGAGACACACACCTGGGAGCAAAGGGACAGCTGTAGGCTGAGCATCAGCACCTACTCACCGTGCCAGGCTCCATGCAGAAGCTGATCAGCAGCAGGACCTGAGCCACCAGGACAGCGAAGGACAGGTTGGCATGGATGTGGTAACGCTGGTTCCGAATGGTGCTGACAGAACTGAAGACGGAGAGGCAGTGTGAGTCTTGGAGCTCAGCCTCAACATCCTATCCCCACTGGGGTCCCTATCTACTTCTCTTTGAGAAACTATGGGTATCTTCATAGATCCTACCCTGACTCATGCCATAGCTTCTGCTTGGGCCCAGATAGTTCTTGGCTAGCCTCCCAGTTCCTTTCATAGCCCTAGCTACCCTGCACAGCCTGAGCCCTTCCTAGAATTTCAGTGGCTCATCTAACTTCCCTGGGACCTCTTCTGTTTCACTGCCTCCACTGTGGGGGATGGGGTGGGGGAGATGGAGGGTACTAATTGAGATTCCGAATTAGAACCTTCAGAAGATACACCCATGACATCATGGCATCTCGGGCAGCAGGGAGGGAGGATGCCTCTTGGATACAGAACCTACAGGGAGAGCTTTCTGGCCTCCCACTCCAAGATGCTCACCTCCGCACTGTCTCCTTGTGCATCGCAGACTGCTCATGAAGGCATTTATTTATTCTTTGGCTTTCTTGGTTATTGATGAGCCCCATCCAAAGGCATTTATGCATAACTTGGCCTCAAAACGAAGCACCATTGCTTGCTGAAGAGGGTGCAGTCAAGGATGCCTGTGCTAGCTCCTGCCTGGCTCAGATCCTACTGGAACTCAAGCGCCAAGGTGGGACTTTCCAAAATGTTCTGGCATGTCTAAAACCTGGTGACCCTACCCTACAGGCCTTGCTATTTCCACCTTTCCTACACCTCAGACATGAAAGTGAAAGGCCTGGGATGCACCTCCGGGGTCTTCAGAGCCAGAGAGAGGAATGGCCAGAGTGACAAGATGCACTGATATTTCCAGTAAGTTGCTAGACTTCCTGGGGACACAAGGAGAGGGTGACTCACGACAGTACTGCGAAGGTGACTAGTGTGGCAGCCAGGCAGAGAACTGACAGAGAACAGCCAACATAACTGATGGACGACAGCGCCACCTGGTGTCCGTGTGTGAGCTGCAGGAACAGAAGGAGATGTAGGAGGCTGGCCTTCCATCCCATCCCCTGGCCTGGATGATGCCATAGTGGATACATCCACAGTGCTGACCTTGTGATGCCAACCTCCAAGACTTGTCTCACAGGCAGAGGGGCACACCACACTGGACTTCAGGGTTGGCATCTCCCGTGCTCCAGGTTGCTAACTATATCCCCTGGCTTCCCCACTTAAACTCCCTGACCTGTATCACCACTATACTCCCAGCCATGTCTGAATGAGTGACCTAGGATGATCAGAGACATATGTCTCCTCTGACTGTGAAATTCAGGCAGCAATAGTGAGGGGCTTGAGGAGGGTATCAGCGGATTCACAGACATAAAGCTAGGAAGACTACACACAGCATATTGGGGGAGAGAATATGCTGAGCCACAGAGGATCACTTCTGTCTCTTGTCGTTAGTATTGCTAACCCCCAAATTGACAGTCACCATGTGCTTGCCTCCACTGGCAGACACACACAAGCCCTTGGGACCTTCTCTTACATGGGTACCCATTTGGTCACCTAGACTGATATCTTTTGTGACAGACCATCTTTCATGCAATGTAAGACACATATAAACAGATTACGCATCCCACTGGAGCCCAGCATCCTGCACTTGACAGGCCCATCCATGCCCCAGCATCTGGTACCCATCCCTGTTCTGTTGAGGCTGGCTCTTTTGACTCTAAGGGATGGTGTCCCAGCTCTGATGGAGGCTGGTGTTCCCTCATGCAGCTCTCTGGCCCTTGACAGAGCCCAGATACAGTCAGGCCTTGAGAAACACCATGGTTCGCTAGGCAGCTTGAGCTTGGCAACTACCCCTCACCTTAATCAGCTATATCATTTGCTGACCACAGGCAGGAGCCTTCCTGAAGTTGAGCCCAGGCTGTCAGCATTCTGTGTCCTATGGAGATGGATACATGATGCAGGCACAGGTGGACATGAGCAACCCAGCTATTGTGGAAGGATGGAGATTCCATGACCCCTCATGGGGTTAATTAGACATCAAGACTAGGCCTTCTGCAACTCAGATCACCCCATGGGAGAGTCTGCTAAGGAGTCTGGGCCTCAGACACTTTCTACCACCACCCAGGAATATCTCTGTCTCCCAACAGCCACCTGATTTACCAGGGAAATAAGGCACAAGGGAAATACTGCCCTTCACAGTTAACAAAATCCAGGACTTTCATCAAAAGCCAGGAGGTTCCTCAAGGTTGGTAGACTGACTACGCTGTCAATCACAACAGAGAGCTACCTTCCTAGCTAGAGGGCAGATCCCAGGACCTAGAGTCCTGGTGGGAACTGCAGCCACATCAGGATGCAGTCACTCTCCCAAGAGATACCTGTAGCCCACAGAGAATAAAAGCATTAGGCTCTTTCTGCTGTTGGGAACTAAGATCAACCCGTGGTACAAAGCCAGGCAAGGATGGAGGTAGGAAATCCAAGGACCAAAGACCAGGGCCAGGTGTTGCATAGGTTCTCAGGACTGAGTCCTTCATGAACACCAGACACCAGGAGATAAGGATTCTCTTGCTTCGCTGGCAGGTCCTGACCTCAAAGTGCTGAGGGCAGTCGTAACTGCTGGCAACAGTCCTCTTGTTCCCCAGCTCACCTCAGAGGCATGGCCAGGTTGCTTGAAAACAGAGGGATGGGTTTTAACAGTGAACTTTCTGGGGTTCCGGTCCAGCAGGAGGATTTAACCTACAGCACTCAAAAGAATGGCTGGAGAGACAACTACCACTGAAGTATGTCCCCATGGAGTTCAGAATCCTGGGAGCCATATGAATGCGGCCAGGTCTGTATGCATCTAGTTGGAGCAATCTCTAAGATGCACTGAATCATTTGTAAGAAAGGAGCAATCTTCACCCTTTGTTCAGAGAACAAAGAGGTGCTTGCTGCAGGCTGGGAAGGCTTGTCGGTGGTGATAGAAACCACCGTTGGAGAGGGAGGTGGCTGGGGGTAGGGAATTGGTTTGCTCTCTGCCCTGTGTGTATAATCTCTACAAAAATACACAAAGAGTTCCTCCACTTCCTTATGCCTCTTCCATAAGAAGGCCAAAACTCAGGCTATGGTACACTTCCACCTTCGAGCTTGAGCTGCCTGTACTGGCCGTCCTCAGTCCTTTGCTTCATTTTTTGGGCACTGTAGTAGGTCAGAGACTTCCTTCTGCCTCATCTAACCTGTTCCTGCACCTAGTCACCAAGCCTACCCTTTACCCTGTGGAGCAAGACCCCCCATTCTGAAGGCAGCCTCCTCCTGAAACAGGATCCCAGAGGAGACAGACAGCCCCCCACTCTGTGGAGATGTCCTGCCCCCCCACAGCTTCAGAGCAGCTGATTCTTAATGAAGATTCTGGAATAAGACAGACACAGTAAGTGTCTCTGTCCCAACAGTGGCATCCTGGGTCTGGCTGGAGGAACTGATGTCAGGGAGTCAGAAGGCAGACCCTAGAGTAAGGACCTAGGGTGGGGCTCCCCAGAAGTTACCTGGCAGCCTTTTATACACTTGCCTTTCATCTATCTGCTCTGTCCCAGAGTCCCTCCTTTCTCCTTCCTAGAAACAGTTTGCACAGTCCCCTCTGATGTGACCACCTAGGCTCACATTCATGGTCCAGATGGCCCAGGATCCTCCCCAGAGCCTATAAGGAAAGATGTCTAACAGGAAGCAACCAACAGGGAGGCTACCACAGGGAGAATGAGACAATGGGAGACAGGAATGAACTTGAAGCAGGAAGCAACAGGGGAGAGAACAGGATAGGCATTAGGAAGATGATGAGAAAGAGACTCTGCCCTGAGGCCTCTAGCAATGGCATCCAGTATCTTCCTTAGCCACTCTCCCCTTTATTACTAAGGTAAGGTCTCTTGCTGAAACCAGAGCCAATTGGGTTAGCCTAGTTAGCCAGCTTGAACCAGGACTCCCCCAAGCCCATTCAGTTTTTCTATGGGTATCTAGGGACCCAAACTCTAGTCCCCACTTGCATGGTAAATGTTTTGTTAGCTGAGCCACCTCCCAGAGGGAGTGGCTAGACCTCTCATCCTCCTCTTTCCACCCCAATCTGACATGAGCCCTCACAACCAAGACATTCCTAAGGTTCTCATCCTCAAAGCTCATTCTGTGCCAGGCATGGAGTTGAGGGGCTGGGGGTTAGGGGATGAAGGATAGTTCAAAAGTGGAACCCTCAGGTGAGTGCTTGGGGTTAGGGACTCAAGGTAGGGTACTGAGGCTGGGTTCTCAGACTGAATGGCACCTACTCCATCTCCTGATATCTGCCGTGGGTCTCCAGGAGCCAGCAGCCCCGACCTGGGTTGCAGATGGCAGAGCTGAGGCTCAGCAGAGCCACACAGCACACAGTAGGGAGGAACCCTGTGTGTCTCAATAGCTGACACAGTTGGGTGGAAGGAGGTGAGTACTGCAGACCCACAGCCCAGGACAGAGACACAAGTATCTCCTGGAGTTTGCCTGACATGCACAGGCTGCATGTCCCATAGAAGGAGCTTACCTGTGCCTGGTCTTCACATACTCCTCCAACCCCAGGAAACACCCATGTGGTCCTGGCTGTGCTGGAACCACAAGCAGCCCACACAGTGGTTCCACCACCCTTGTCACCCCTTGCTTTCATGTCTACACACAAGCCCCCTTCAGGGCCACATCCAACTGCCACTAGCTTAGATCCAGACTAGAGATGGTGTAATGGTCCTGAGTGGAAAGGGGTTCCATGACAGAACCCCATGTGCACACCCAACACCGGCTTCAGGACAGTATTGTGTACCTGAGCTGTGCTGTGCCTTTCCCATCATGGCCAGATTTAGAAATGAAAACAAAACAAAACAAAAACTGGCCTTGGCTTCAGGACTGGATCCCTCTGAGTCAGTGACCACAGACTCGATGCCCTTGAAGTGCCTGGAAAGACTGCAGGAGGCCAGCTGAGGTTCCCACTCAGAGGAGCATGTGGGACCACTTCACCCAAAGACTGCTCATTCCTCCCTCATCTGAGCCCGTTGGAATGGTCAGGGCATCCTTCCCCCATAGACAAGAATGTAAAGCACAAACTGAAGGCTACTGATCTTGGCACAGGAAGGATGATGGAGACAGGCATGAGCTGGGCCCATGGCCCCTCTTCCTGCAGGGGTCGGATCATCTCTATTCCCCTTCCCCCAATATTGTTCCTGGTCAAATTCAGCTCAGTGTGGCTGAGTCTTCTGCTTTTTAATTGCAAATTAACTTAATTTGTGCATGGTGTGTACACATACAAATTGTGTGCATGTCTTTGCACATGTGTGCACATGCATGTAGAGGAATGAGAATGATGTCAGAAATCTTCCTCCATCCCCCTCCTACCCTATTCATTGAGGCAGGGCCTGTCAATCAAGCCTAGAGCTCTTTCACATGGCTCTTTCACAAGTCTAGCTAGCCAGCTTGCTCTGGAGAGTCCCATCTCCACCTTCCAAAGTTGGAACTGCAGGTGGGCCACTGTGCCCACACAACATTTATGTGTGTTTCTGGAAACCAAGCTCTGGTCCTCATTTGTGCAAGGCGAGTTCTTTAATCACTAAGCCTAGCTCTGTTTGACTTTAAAAAACAAAAACAAAAACAAAAATAAAAAAAATTGAGACTTTCAGATAAGGTATCTGAGTGTGAAATTCTGATTAGATCACCAAGTCTTCCACATTTAAAATTCATGGGCTTGAATGGGACCTGCTGAGTGTCCAAGGCCTCAGACCACATTCCTAGGGTCTCCTGGGACAACATTGTGGGGTTTCCTGAAACATCATCATCCTGACATCTCCTGGGGCATCATCCTGGGGTCTCCTGGAGGTATCCCTCCTAGTATTGGTCTAGTAATCTAAGTTACCACTCAGGTTTGCCTCACTATCTGTTGAGATTGCTCAGAAAGACCCCACTCACTCAATCAGAAAGATGGAAGCCTCCAGAGTGAGCCCCAAGGAAGAAAACAGGAGTGGAGAAGGACAGGAGAGAGTAAAAGAGATGGGAACACAATGGAGTAAGACTTGAACCACAAACTCGAAAACCACAAGGGGGACTTAGGTGCCCAGGAAGAAGCCGTCTTGGTGTCCAGGAGATGCTGTCATTCGTATCACCTTATGAATTCTGTAAGCGTGCCTGGGGCTTGGCCTCACTTGTGAGATCTGCCTTAATTTTATTAATGTTCATGAGACTGTTCCTTTTAAACAGGGATAATTTTAAACCATTTTCAAATCAACCTTCCCTAGCAATGAATAGATGTGATTTTCTCCCACTAAGACACCCACAGACTGTCTAAATTTGGTGTCACCAATACTGACTGGTGACAGATTTATGATATAAGTGAGTCTGGGTCTCCTTCTTCTTATTCTGATTTTTTCCCCCTTTTTGACTTTGTAGATTGGATCTCTCTTGAGACAAATGCCAGGTATGAGTGGTCACTCTCTGGAGACTATGCACCCCTTTGCACTGCTCAGCAGTCCCTCCCAGATAGACCAAAGAAAAGCAGAACATCTCTCAGTTCAGTGGTTCAGCGTGTGGAAGACCCAGAGGAAGATATTTTACCCTGGTGTCACATTTGAAATGTCCCCAGTGGCATGAGAACTCCTGTCTCCCACAGTGAGACTAGGAATGCATCTGTACCTTCCCTCTGAGTGGTCTTTGTGACACTCAGGTTCCCAGCCAGCATCCTGGATGCTCACTTGCTCAACTGTCCACTAAGAAGTTACCTCCAAGGGTAATAATACCACTGGCCAAGGTACCTTCTCTGCTGGTTCTTGGTGTGCTGGTCAGAAGTCATTGGTTCATTTCCTGCAACTCTAGAGCATCTTCCCAGGGCTTCTCACAGCTTCCCGCTGATGGTCCTAGGCCTGTGATCTGGGTCCCATGTCCCATTATGCTCCCTTAACCAATATAGGTTTCTATGTGAACCAACTCATGTCAGACAACCCCCCCCCCCCAGCTTGCCCTTCAAAGACATTAACAATGTATCTAGTCCTCTCCCAGATATGAAGTAACTTTATAGCTAGTCTTGATCTGTGCCAAGGGCAGTGACCACTGCTGTGATCTGAGGACTATGTGGGGTCTATATAGCACTCACCTTGATTGGGACCACTTGCATGAGGATGGCAAAGTTGGTGAGGTGTGTGCAGCGGCACACTGAATAGGTGAGGTTTCCTTCTGTGAGTACACAGCCCTGGCTAGACCAGACGCCTTCCCCAGAGCTGAGGGCACAATAGACAGGCATGATCAGTGGGAGCCCCCCAAGTGCAACAACCCACTGACTAACTCTAACAGCAGGGTGTAAATCATCCTCAGGTATTAAAACTGAGAAGTTGGTGGTGTGCTGGTGAGACCACAGAAAGCACTCTGGGACAGAGTGAGGCAGAGTCACTGCCTTAGCTTGGTCTCCTTGGGAAAGCTCCTGGACCCTTCCCAGTCTGGGAAGCAATGTTTATGGCCCAGAGTCCAGCTTGGGAGGCTGGATACTCAGGGAATCACGAGTATCCTGAGAGAAAATACATTATAGCGAGTCAGCGTATGCCTGGGGGGTAGATATGTAAAACATAAGATGTATAAATAAACAAGATGAACAGAACTAAAAGGCAGTGCATACAAAAATGATACAATATGGTATGTATAAATATAAAACTCCTGCATAGTACTTTAAAAATCTTTCGGGGCTGGAAAGATGGCCCAGTGGTTAATGTTACTTGCTGTACAACGATAAAGCTCTGTATTAGATTCCCAGAACCCATGTAAGAAGCTGGGCATTGTTCTATGTGATCCCTCAACCCCACTGTTGTGGCCAAGGAGAAGCAAGGGGATTGCTGGAAATTGCCTAGGATTGCCTGGGATTGACTGGGGATTACGGGGGACTGCCTGGGATTGACTGGGGACTGCCTGGGATTGACTGGGGACTGCCTGGGATTGCTTGGAGATTGCTGGAAGTTCCTAGGGGTTGTTGGGGATTGCTGGTTGCCAGTCCAGCTGAAAAGAATGCAATCTCAAGATTCAAGGAGAGACTCCGACTCAAAAAAAATAAAGTGAAGAAGGATAGAAGGCATATAGAATGCCTCTTCTGACTGTGGTGTGTGTGTACGCACGCATGTACAAATATACTATATGCATGCACATGTTATTATTGCTTAAAATTTTATTTTACAGATTTTATTTTGTATGTACGTTGGGGGATGAGGATAGCTGCATGTGCATGCATGTTCCTGGAGAGGCAAGAAGAGAGCATCAGATCTCCTGGAGCTGGACTTACAGGTGGTTGTAAGCTGCCATATGGGTGCTAGGAATTGAACACAGGTCCTCTGCAAAATCAGTACGTTCCTCTTTACCTCAAAGCCATTTCTCCAGCAGCTACCCCCAATTTATTTTAAAAAGAATCCATGGCCCACGTGTATCATTGCACATAAAACACACAAAAAATGACACCACACAAAGCATCATAATGGTATGTGGGAGGCAGTGTCTACCTGGTTTCCATGAATACACACAGAAATGAATGCAAATTACTAAGGCCTCCTCACAGTGTCCTCCAAAACTTGAGGGAGGAAGTCAGGGGAGGAGACTGGGGTCAAATGGAATATTTGCTTTTCTGTAATGTTCTCATCTCTAATTGCTGGTATAACCATGATTTCTTACAGTGACACCCAGGCCAATGTGCTCTGATGCCAGCTGGTTAATCTTTGCAGTGAGTGCGTTGGCCACTGTCATTTTCTTGTGTGTACATCTCTGTCCTCTCAAATACCAGAAAGGTATCTTTGTCAGCAAAGACAAACTTGTGCCTCAGCTTGAGGCAGGAGCCCCAGTCTATAGAGCTGAAGGAGCTGTGGGGCCTTGGCTGTCTCTGATTTATATTCTACTGTAACTCCTATTTCTACTCTGTGTGTGAGGAGGAGGGGGGACTCACCTGGAGGGAGGAAACCCAGACCCCCATCTTGCATCCCTGACAATATCCATGCATGAGAAGTCCAGCTCTAGCAGTATTATATTCTGTAGCCATTGCTATAGTAAGCCTGCAGTGGGGGAGGGAGTTGAGAGTGTGGGAAAAGGGCCATGGAGTAGGCACTGCACCTGGTAACTGAGATGCTGCCACCAGAAGCTTTCTGGGTGGTTTTCATGATGAATGAGCACCTCCTGGAGAGGTCAGAGGTACCCAGCAGAAAGCAAAGCCTGGGCCAATGGAATCACAAATAGAGGAGCCAGACTCCATCAATAACTACAGAATACAAAGAAGTTTGGGCCCCTCCCCCACCCGACATTTGGCTCTAACTTTCCCAGCACTTGGGGAGGGACCACACACTCAGGCGATTGTGTTTTACACAGCTACTCTGTATGTTCACCTAATGCAAGGATTTGTTGCATTTCAATTGAGGTGACCCTGAGAATTAACACAGTCGGGAGGGTGGACATGACCCTCAGCTCTAGAGTAGGATGTGAGTCCAGTGAACAAACTGTGAAAGTCATGTCCCAAGAACAGGACCCTGAAGGTGTGATTCTGCCCTAATCAGCCAGGGAAGCTGCAATCTGGGTGGTATCATCTCTGTATGGGATGGCGGTGAAGACAAGAAGGCAGCTTCCCAGCTGTGCACAAATAAATCTGCCCAACAGACAGCCAAACAGTTTCAGATAGCATCAAAAATATGCACAGCCTGTGACCTGGGACATCCACATCAAGGCAGAAATATGATCACTCGGGTACATAAATACAATGTGATATATATATAAATACAGTAGAGAAAACAGGAATCTACAGAGGCAGAACACAAAGGAAATGGTGTGGAATGTCATTCATATTTCCTATGAATGTAAGTGTATATGATACATAAAATATATCAAAGCGCATGCATAAACTCAGGGTAAGTTGTAAAAAAAAAAACCAAAGAGGTATTTTAAACATTTTAAAAATGTTTTACTTTGAGAAATAAAGACAATTATATTTTGAAGCCACAGCATGGTGGTGCATGACTCTAATTTTAACACTTGGAAGGCTGAGACAGGAGGCTTGCTGTGAGTTCAAAGCCAGCCTGGGTTACACAGTAAATTTTAAGCTAGCCTGTAAAATGACTCCCATCTAAAAGAGAAATGTGAACATATTAGGGACAGGGTGGGGATATAGTTCAGTGGTAGAGCGTGTGTCTAGTATGAACAGCTCTGGGTCCTGCTGTCCTCAGTCCCACAGAAGTCAATAGATGAATGCATAAGTATTAAGTATATCAGGAGAATAACCATATGATTTCTTAGCATATTAATCTTTTCCAAAAAAGTGACCAATGTAGCTCAGCAAGATGGCTGCTTGGCCAGTAAAGGCATTTGCTGTTAGGTCTGAGGACCTGGGTTTGATCGGTCTTGGGGAACACATGGGATGGAACAGGAGAGATGACTTGAGAGGTAGGTGTCCCCTGATGGCTCTGCACAGGCTCTGTAGTGCCCGAATGCATGCACAGAAAAAAATATTTTAAGATAATTAAATAATAAAAATAAAGTTAGAAAAAGTGGTCCAGAATTCTAAACCCAGTGAAAATATCTTTCAAAAATGAAAGAGGCAGAGGCAGAGGCAGAAGCAGGTGGATGTCTGTGAGTTGGAGGCCAGCCTGGTCTACAGAGGGAGTTTAAGGACAGCCAGGGCACAGAGAACCCCTCACCAAAAAAGAAGAAGAAGAAGGAGAAGGAGAAGGAGAAGGAGAAGGAGAAGGAGAAGGAGAAGAGGAGGAAGAAGAGGAAGAGGACGAGGAGGAGGAGGAGGAGGAGGAAGAAGAAACAGAAAGGAGGAAGAAGGGAAGGGTGGGAGGAGAGAAAACTTGTTCTCAGATGAAGAATAACTGGATTTACTTCCACCAGACTTACAGTACAAGGAAGGTTATAGGACAAAACAAAGACATAGAAACAGCTGCAGCTGGGGCAAGTGTGGGTGTGCACAGCACGGTCCTGGTCTTGTCTGCATCTGCTCTACAAAACAGCCTGTTGTCTAGGCCAGAAACACAAACCTGTAGAGAGCTACTGGAGACAGTGACAACCTTACAAGCAATGGGGAGGAGGAACTAGAGATGCATTACATCTTAGGATACTTTTAAAGTGATATGCTATTCATTGCCGGTAGACACCCGTGAATTGAACATGCTTTGGGCATGGGGCAACCACTACAGGAAAAAAAAAGTCAGGAGTGGAAATAATAAAACAGCGAGAAAGACTCTTCAAGATCCTAATGAGGGCAGAAAACAATACCACTTCCGTGAGAAACACAGAAAAGACTAACAAACAAACAAACCCCAGTGAATTAGAAGACATGGAAGAAGGTGGTGAACTTACCCAATCATGTCACCAAGGCATAAAGTATAAATTGACTCAATATGCTGATGAAAGATGGCCTTAAAGTCCCAGTTCTAGTAAAATTGAATGATAGAAAAATGAAGGTGGAGACTCAGCAGCAGAAGATACTACTCAAAAGGGTAGAGGAGAAGTTGAAGACATGGCTTACAAATTAAGAGTACTTTCTGCTCTTCCAGAGCTCCCCAGTTCTGTTCCCAGCACCCACACTGCGAGGTTTTCTACCACCTGCAACTCCAGCTCCAGGAGATCCAATATCTCTGGCTTCTATGTGCACCTGCTCCCATGTGTACATACCCACATGCACACACACACACACACACACACACACACACACACACATACCACATACACATACCTCACACACCTAATTAAAAATAATAAAATCTAAGTTTAAAAGGTCAGAGGAGTTGCATCTAAATGTGTGGACCTAAGAATAGCATTTACTTCCAGGGTAAACATGGCTGCAGCACAGACAGCAAATATCCAGGCAACCATCATGGTGGAGAATCCACATGCTTCCTCTCACTTCCTGTCCCTCTAGCTCTCAGACTGCACCAGGGGCTTCAAGCATGATAAGCAAGTGCTCTACTACAAAGCCACACCCCCATGTCCTCTTACACTTTTTTATTTTGAGACCGGGTCTCACTGAACTGCTTGAGCTAGCCTTAAACTCACTCTGTAGCCCAGGCAGGCTTTGATCTTTCTATCTTCCTGTCTTACTGGCCTGTGACTTTGAGCCCAGCTTCTCCTCACTCTTGGAAATGGTTGCAGGACCCCTCATGAATACTAAACTCCAAAGAAGCTTATATATTTAAAGTAGTCCAACGTTCACACAGAGCCCACTTACAAATTCTTACATTCATGTCCAGATGATGTATAATGTGGAACACAGTGTGAATGGCATGTAGACAGTTATACTGCAGAAGGAATAATGACCGGAAAGAAGTCTGCACAATGCTTATTACAGGTGTAATTTTCCCCAACCCAAACATTCCAGGTTCATAGCTGGTGGAGTATCTACTACAAACCCCATGGGTCCTGAGGGCCCCGTGGGATTGGCAGCACAAGTTGACAGAATAGCAACAGAGTTGCAGAAGACCTTTGCATATCAGCCACTTAAGGTGGCCTTGTTGACATTTATAGAAGTCCCCACCACGAATGCATTGTTCCCCAAGAGCCCTACATTCTGGGTTGTATAAACAACTTTAAGCACATTTGAAAAACTGAAGCTGTAGAAAGTACCTTTTCAAATCATAAAATATTTAATTGTAAATCAACAACAGCAGGAAGGTCTTTAGAAAATTCCCAACTGTTTGGAAATTAGGCAGCTCCCTTCAAAATGAACTAGGAGGGTGGTGAGAAGGCTCAGCAGGCAGAGGCACTTGCTGTCAAGCTGGATGACCTGAGTTCTATCCCTGGGACCCACATGGCGGAAGGAGAGAGCTGACTCCCCAGAGTTGTCATCTGACCTCCAGATGCATACTGTGGGGATGCCTCTGAAGTTGACAACATTGTCCTAGATCTAGGTCATGTGATTGCACAGCTATATTCACTTATCAACACTAAGAGAAATATGCTATCAAACTGAATTTTCCGGAATATATAGTAAGTAATAATTTGAAAAGTGGTCTGGCTGGATTTTTGTGGCATGGCTGTCTCTGGGAACTGGACATGCATATTAATTGTTACCATATCTTGCTTATTGTGTGTAATGCTGGGAATATTCTTTCTGACAAGCTGACTTCACTTCCTTTGGATGTGCACCAGCAATAGACACATACTGGTTTCCACAATGGCTATGCTAACTCACATTCCTTCTTTTCTCCACACTCTGGCCAGCATTGCTGTCTGTGGTAGTTACTTTCAGCTGTCAACTTGACACAACCCAGAAGCATCTGGGAAGAGAGGAGCTCAGCTGAAGAACCATCTCCATCAGATTGGCCTGTGGCCACATTTGTGAAGCATTTCCTTAATTGCTAATTGATGTGGGCAAATCCTTCCCACTGTGGGTGGCACCATCCCCTAATCAGGTGGGCCTGAGTGGTATATGAAAGGTAGTTGATTGAGTCATAGGGAGCAAGCAGTGTTCCTCCATGGTCTCTGTTTCAGTCCCTACCCTTGGCTTCCCTCCATGATGGACTTTGACTTGTAAGCCAAATGAATCCTTTCCTCCCCCGTGTTGCTCTTGGTCAGTATTTTATCACTGCAACAGGAATTTAACCAGAATGCTGTCTTTTATCTTTTTCTTTTTTAAGAGTTGAAAATCTCATTTGGTAACAAGGAATGAAAAGAAGTCCCTGTGTGTGTGAGTGTGTGTGAGAGTTTGTGTGTGCCAGTGTGTGAAAGTGTGAGTGTGTGTGCTTGTGTGCATTTGTATGAGTGTGTGTGAATGTGTGCATGTGTGAGTCTATGTGCATGTGTGTGTGAGAAAGAGTGTGTGTGTGTGCCAGAGGTCAGCTTTGGGTGCCATTCCTCAGGTATCAGCCACCTTTTATTTTTTGACAGGGTCTTTCACTAGCCTGGAGCTCACCAATTAAGCTAAACTGGCTGCCAGCCAGTCCCAGGCATCCTCCTGCCTCTGACCCCTAGAACTAGTACAACAAGCACATTTCCCCATGGCTAGCTTTTTACGTAGGTTCCAAGGAATCAAACTCAGATCCTCTTGCTTAGGAAAGACAAATATTTCACTGACAAAGCCATCTCTCCTACTCCAAAAAGAAACTCATAAATCTTCTCTCTTCCTTTGACTGACTGAACTGTGGTGGTCAAAAAAGGTCAACGACACAAGAATTCCCTCACAGGCTTAATCTTTTGCAGAGTTGAGAAGAGGCCAGAGTTACCGGACTTGCAATTATCCTCTAGACAAGAGTCCCAACCGATGGGCACCCAATGTCTCAATAGCTGTTACAATCTCCTTCACTTGTTATTGGAATCTGTGGGAAGTTTCACTAATGTGTTCAATGCCTGTGCCCCAGCCAGCTGCTGGAAGCAGCCTGCATTCCAGGGCTATGAACACAATCCCCTCAACATTGGTTCTTCCTTCTGGCTTTCCCAGGATTCCCTTGAACACTACACGGCAGTTTGCTATAAATACCAACAAATTCTTCCTCTGATTTGTAATTTCTAGAATCAGCCCTGCTTGTTGCTTTTTCCTTGAAGGTCATACAAAATGAGCCTTGTCCCCAGAAGCTCTCTTGGTATGGATCCTCCATGTTGCCTTAGGGTGTCAATGAGGTGAACACCAAAAGCTACAGGTGACTGTGTTCTTGACTGAATTGAGTGAGGTGTTTTTACACCGAACTCATGTTTGCACACATTCCCTTTGGTGACTTTCACCTGGTGAATGGCTTCACTATGGCTTCTGGAACAGACTTGGGTCTGGTCTCTACAAAGCCACTTTGTTGTCACTAACCTGGCTTAACTGATTTTCATTGAGTTCTTTCTGTTCAGCCTCTCTCCCTGCCACCTTCTCCCTGCTCTCAGGAGTCACTATAACTCATTCTTGCTCAGTTTGAGCTCATCACCCATTCGTGGATTGTGCCCTTCAGCCCCAAGATTGCCCACCCAGAAATCTCATCTTGGTTATAACAGCCATTCATTCCTACTGCCGTGGAGATCTCATTTGCATTTATTTCCCCAAGGATTGGGATATTGGTTTGCTCTGCTTCATTTTCTGTATCTGCCAGACATTTTTATTTCTTCTTTTGGCAAATGTCAGTTTAGGGATTGTCACCCTGTGACTTAATCAGGGGTATTTCGGTCTCTGGCTAGTGGGTTGTTTGCATTTCTGGAAACTGTTTCTGGACATTAACTCCAATGCTAAACATCAAATAAAGAGATGATTTTATTACGTTTATTTATTTGAGAACAGTATATGTGTGCATGCTGGAGCGTGCATGTGGTGGTATCCTTCCACTGTGTAAGGATAAAGGTTGTGTTATGAGACTTGGCAGCAGACACCCTTACCCACTGAGCCCTCTTGCTGGCCCCAACAGTAAGATTTTGATACACTGAATGTTGCTCCCAAAGTCCCAACTCCTAGCCCTTCCTTAAGCCCTCACAATAGAGGGAGAGTATTCCCGTGTGGCCTCATGGTACCCCTGATGAACTGGGTCTAAGGACTTTAAAAGACTTTTAAAGCCACACAACCACCAGTCATACCCAACCAGGTCTTGCCTCACGAATGGTCATACAAACACGTTGGCTTCATAGGCAGGTGACTAACATCCTGCCTTGTGTGATGTGAGCCTGGCTTGGGATAGACACTGTGAATCACTGGACACTTTGCTGTGTTCCCATCTTCCCCCACTTCCTGCTTTTGTCCACTTGGTAGCCCCCACAAGGACAGTACCTGAAGTTAAGGAAGGCACAATACAGGAAGAGGCGGTTGCTCTCATTGGTGGCATCGATGTACTGCTTTTGAGTCTGAAATGAAAGGAAATGGAATTGCGTCACATCAGGAAAGGCCAAAGACAGGTCCTGGAGTGGGAGCAGCCTCTTCGCCCCTGCCCTGCCCCCACCCTGCCCCCAGCTAGCACGCAGGCATGCACGCCCAGAGGCTGAGACCAGTGCTCACCCTGTAAAAGCACTTGCCGGACCTGGTGACCTGAGTTTATACCCTAAACTCAAATTAAAAACCAGAAGGGGTGATGTGCATCTGTAAATCCCAGGGCCCCTAATAGCAAGATGAGTGATAGGACACTCGAGGATTGTGTGAGCCAGCTAGCCTGGGCATGCTGAACTGCTCCAAAATAAGAGGGCCTGCTGCAACAAAGTAGAAACAAGAACTGACCTTCACACATGAACCATGGCACACACACACACACCCCTATGTATATATGCATAGGAATGCAATGCCTGTGGAGGTCAGAAGTGGGCACTAGATCCCTCTGGAGCTAACAATAGGGGGCTGTGAGCCCTATGGGTGCTGGCAACCGAACTTGGGTCTGCTTCAGGAACAGCACAAACTCTAAACCCATCGCTCCAGCACCATTTAAAAAGAAAATCCTCAAAGAACATCCAGGGGAAACGCTGGAGAAACCAAGTGACCAGCATGAGCTAATTCTAAGCCACACCTCTCCAGGGCTTCCCAAGGGCACCTGCAGACTTCCCAGTCTCTTATCAGCTCATAAACAGTCTGCATGGATGAGTGAGGCAATCCCACCGTGCTTCTGAGTTTCAGAGTATAAAGAAGGAAGAACTCTGTGGAGCGGCATGGGAACCTCTCAGATGGAACAGAAGGAATTTCATACCATCCCTCTGCCCAGGTACCACACAGCTACAAGGCACTCAGGGGGAAGGGCTAACACAGGAACCCAGAGCACTCCATGCCTGGAGCCACACTTTGCATTAAACAGCTGCTGTTTATCCAGTGATGGAGATGTAGGGGAGGCAGAGCATGCTCAGGAACCTGTGGAGGGTGGGTGAGATGACACTGAGCTGGAAGTTAGGCAGGATAACCCTGGTGACAGCTGGGCCAGGTGCATCTCTACTAGACCAGGAGCCCTGTGTTAGATGTCTCCTCTGGTGCCAAATTGCACAGAAATGTCTAAGAGGTTCATCTCTGTCTTACCCACATCCCTTAGAAGTATTTAAAGAAAGCAGGTAACCAAAGAAAGTCAGCCCCAGCCCTCCATGCCACAAGAGACATGGGTTCCAGAGAGGTCAGAAGATCATCTTATCCTGGGTGGCTTACTTCTGCCCCTTCCACCCCCTGAGACCAGAGTTAAATCATCCTTCAAAGAAAAGGTGAACTGGCCAGTGTGCAAAAGGGCCAAGTGTGTGTGGTCCGTAAGGGATGGGTAGACTGGATGTCTTGGGTCTGGAGCCAAGGTCACAGGCCAGAAATTCCCTGTCCAGCTGGTCCCCCAGCTCTGTCCCAGGCTCAGCTCTTTGGCTAGGAAAATAGAATTTGAAAAAAAAAAAAAGAAAGCCTTGAAGTTTGAAGTTTCCAGATAGATTTTAACATATGGGAGTGTGACTGTGCCAATGAAAAGGTGAGTCACCTTGCACAGCCCACGCTCCACTTGCCGGGGACTGTGGGAGGCCAACAGCTTGTCCAACTCCCAGTTTCCTGGGCTGGAGAGAAAAATTATTTCCGAAGGTCAGCAGGGTGTTGGGCATCCGGAAGGGCCTAGGACGGTACTAGTAGAGAAACCCCAGTACCATCCCACACAAGCCTGATTATTCCCCAGACACCTGCTGTGGTGTCCAGAGCCTCCAGGACTGCAGAATTACTCCCATGATTCTTCAGGCTCCCTCCACCTCTGGAATGAACTTCCAGATGGGATTAACCAGCCAATTACTCAGCACCTGCTGTTTATATCAAAGTGTAAGGGGGCGGGATATATCTGAGAAGGTCCCTTGACACCCCTTGTTCAGATATGTGTTTGCTTTGTGTCTTAATGTGTGACTTTACAGATAAAGAAATTGAGAGATACTTCTTCATTACTGTCCCCAAGCAGAAGGCAAATGGCACCATGGGCCTTAATTCTGACACTCAGCAAGGCAGCATCACAGACCAAGACAGCCACATCCCCAGCATAGAGCCAGACACAGGCAGAGCCTGGCCGAGGACCCAAGCCACCCTTGCTGCATCTTTACCTCCCACCAGACTCTTCCCAACAACCTCGGGCCAACTCTGAATGGTGAAAGGTCCCACATACAGAGGCCTGATATTCTCTGGTTTCAGAGAATCTTTGGATAGCCTTGGAAAGCCCTAGCATGGAAGATGGTGGACCCTCTGGGTCAGCATCAGGAAGGTGGATCCCATCACAGGGTTTGAGGGCAGGCCAGTGGGGTGGGCCATCTTTAGGGCAGAAGGGAAAGACCAAGCCAGATGATAGCCTGCCTGCACCACGATTTCTCAAATTCACCATCTATGTGTTTGCTGCCTGACGTTTGGATCTTGTCCTGCTGGTTCCAACCAGAGGAATAGGAAGAGTCCCCCACTCCCAAAGAGCCAAGGACCCCATAGACTATGCACTCTTTGACATCAATTCTGTCCAGCCTCTGACTAACCGGGGTGAACATATGACCCCATATATTTTGAGCTGGCATTCATTTCTCCTTGGCAACAAGTTATGGGTGGACCACCTCTTGACACATATCTTTTCTTCAAGCACAGCTTCCCATGGCTCTGACACTGCCTTGGGGCCACCGCCACAGGGAATGTACCAGGGTTGGAGAGAGACACCAACAACAACCTGTGGTCCAGAGGTCCTGAAAATGATGTCTATATAATGAATAATTCAGGTTTCAATCATCCATGGCCAGTGTGGGCCTCTGGGGTCTGGAGATAGACCCATTCCTTCAGCCTGAGCTGAATTCTAAATCATACCCCTCCAGGGCTTCCCAAGGGCACCTGCAGACTTCCAGGTCTCTCATCAGCTCATAAACAGCCTGCATGGATGAGCAAGGCAATCCCACGGTGCTTCTGAGTTTCTGGAGGAGGAGGAGGAGGAGGAAGAGGAGGAAGAAGAGGAGGGAGGAGGAGGAAGGAGGAGGAAGGAGGAGGAGGAGGAGGAAGAGGAGGAAGAAGAGGAACTCTGTGGAGAGGCATGGGAACCTGGAATGCAAGCCACTTGCCTCAGATGGAACAGAAGGAATTTCATACCATCCCTCTGCCCAGGTACCACACAGCTACAAGGCACTCAGGGGGAAGGGCTAACACAGGAACCCAGAGCACTCCATGCCTGGAGCCACACTTTGCATTAAACAGCTGCTGTTTATCCAGTGATGGAGATGTAGGGGAGGCAGAGCATGCTCAGGAACCTGTGGAGGGTGGGTGAGATGACACTGAGCTGGAAGTTAGGCAGGGTAACCCTGGTGACAGCTGGGCTAGGTAAGGATGTGTCTCAAATGGACCAGGAGCCCTGCTCTTGAACTCCCCTCTGGATCCAAACTGACTTTCCACTGTCCTGAGCAGGCCAGACCTGCAATCTGGTCTGGGATACAGAAAGGGGTCCTGTCATTGGTAGAGAGAGCCTTCTGAAGATGCCTCTGGTGACAGGAAGCATGGCCTGTCTCTACCGTGGCCCCACCCCATCTCCCTTAGACCCGCCTCCTTCCATATCCACCCCTCCCATTTTACAATAGCCCCACCTCCTTTTATGCTGACCACACCTCTTCTCAGTGATCTACAGGGGTGGGGCCTGAAGAAGACCCGTCTACGAAGATGCTTCCTGTGGTCATGCACACTCGACTGCAGCTGAGTACGCCACATGGCCACCCTGGACCAGCAGCTCAGTCTGCTGCCCACAGGCCTCCACAGCCACTCTTCCTGCTCATCCTTCTCCTTTCTCTTTACACTTCAAATCCAGTCCTATTTTGCACCTTAAACTCTCATGGGAAAAATGGAACATCAATGCCTGAGAGAGGAAGGCCACCCTCCCTTTGCAGCACTGCCCCCTGGTTTAGCTAAACCTACCCTGTCCACCTGTCTCATCTATCTACCTGTCCACCCACCCATCAGCTAACCTTCCCTACCTGCCCATCTGCCCACGCATTCTCCTGCTCATCAACAGTCCCTCCCAATCCCCATCTACCCACCTCCTACCACCACCTATCCACCGGCCAGTCCACTCCACCTTTCCATCTAGCCCCTTCCATTCATTTGGTTGTCTATCCATCCCACGCATTCACGCTCCCACCATCAGTCGCCTGCTCATCTACCTACCCATCATTCGCACTCACACACGCACACACACACACACCTTCCAAGCTTGCCCACCCTGCTGCAGCTGCCTGGGAAGCCGAACCCTTCACACACACACACACATACACCTTCACCCACTCAGAAGCCCCAGGCTCCCCAGGGATGTCATCCACTGCTGTATTTCCCCTTCCTCTTATTTCTACACACTCTCCTGTCCCCTTTCCCAGAGCAGGCCCCACCCTCACAACCACCTTGTTCTGTAGTGGGCTGGCCTGATGCTGCTTGTATTCTAATGATAATTTGGGCCCCCAAACTGGTTGCCCCAGAGGCAAGAGAGTCCCCATGTAGAAGCTAGCTAAGTTACCCCATGCCCAGTTCATTGTGATTGGTAAATAAAGATGCTAACAGCCAATAGTTGGGCACAAGAAACTTGGGTTTCCTGGGCTTGGGGTCAGAGGAGAGAAGCAGAGGAGGAAGGAGAAGCTGCCAAGGGTTAAGGGTCAAGAAGAGAACATGGCCCTGAGGGCTGCCCAGTTGGAGTTAAGAGCAGCCCAGATGGAACACAGTAAATTGTAAGTAATAACTTGGGGTTATCAATAGGAAAGTAGATTCTGACAGCATGGAGGAGAGGCAACTGCCCAGCTCTTGCGCTGTTCAGTGCTTATTATAAATATAAAGGCTGTCTATTTCATCTGGGAACTTAATAGAAACCCTAGGCCAGAATTTTAAGTATTTTCTAAAATCCCATTCCACACAATACCCATTACCAGATCTATAAGTTGTATACACAGAGCCTCCTGAGAACTGGACAGTCACTCTGCTCTCTGTGGTCTCCCATGGAAACCCAGCCATGCACTGTGATCTGGCCCTAACACATCTATAGAGCTGTAGAAGGACAGGAAGGTGACAGGTATAGATTGGAAGGTGGAATGAAAAGGGGGTTCCAGGGGGTCATATGACTCCTCCGGTGACTCCAATAGACACTAGTGACATCTGGCTAGTATTCATTTCCCAGTTCTCACTGATGGAATCAGTTTTGCTCAGGGTGACAGTGTGACCTTTAAGTTTCTCTACCTAGCACTTACCACCTCATCCTATATTGCTGGGGTAGAGGGACGGTCTCCCACAATTCACCACGTTCACTCATGAACTCATACATGCCCACTCCTGGACTTGCTGGTACTTATGCACACTCTGACCTGCTCCTTCATCCTCACAGACACCAGCCCAGTCTCCTAAGGGGCAGAGTCAGGTGTAGGTCAGACCCATAGGATGGGACTATGTGCAGCTCCTGCCCCATCAAGGACCAGTAACCTGACAGACCCACAGCCCATTCGCACTAAGGCTGCCTGCTGGCTGGCTGGGCTGTTTCCTCTCTCAGAGGCCTTTGTTAAAGAACTATGCTTATTGGTGGTTATTGTTCTCAAGATACCTAGTTAGAATTTCCCAAGATGCACATAATCCTCCCTCTGACATCACTCTGCTGCAATACAAGGTGAGATGAAGTGGAGCTTGGACCACATGCCTCCACACACTGCCTATCCACCTTGTCCTCCTCATCCTTCCTGCCCCTGGATTCTGCTATGTTGAGCATCTTTATTAGACTTGAGCCTGTCACTCAAACTGTGTTGGGTTCTCTCTCCCTCCCCTCCCCACCCCCATCTCTGCATATGTGCATATGTGTGCATCCATGCATATCAATCTCAAGGGTCATTTCTCAAGAGCTTTCCATCTTCCTATGCTCTTTCCTTGGCCTGGGGCTCATCAATTCAGTCTGACTGGCTGACTAATAAGCTTCAGGGGTTTGACCAGTCCCTCCTGTCCATGGAATGGTGGTGCTAGCTTACAAGGCTGTGAAATCCCAACCTTCCTACAACTAATTCTGTGAGTGTTGGTGGATCATGGTAACTGAGCACCCTGGAATATGCCACATGAAAATGTTGCTTCCCACAAAAAAAAGTAGCTGGTGTACTTAGAAAAGAAATCAAATACTCAATGAGCTGTAGTGGTGCCTGTGTCTGTGTAGTGTGTGATGCATGTGTGTGATGTGTGTGGTGTGTGTGTGTGTGTGAGAGAGAGAGAGAGAGAGGGTGTGTGTGTGTGCTTGGGTATTCGTATCAGTGCACTTGTATGGATACACATAGAAACCAGAGACTAACCTTGGGTGTCATTCCTCAGCTGTTGTCTACCTTGCTTCTTTGAGATAAGGACTCTCATTAGCCTGGAGCTCACTTAGAAGGCTAGGCTGTCTGGACGAGTGCATCAGGGACCTTCCTGTTTCTGATGAAGTGACAGGTAGCTGCCACCTTGCCTGGCTTTTTAAAGTGGGTGCTGGGAATTGAACTCCTTCTCATCCTTGCTCTGCAAGCTCCTTCCCCGCTGAGCCACCTCCCAGCTCTGTCCTTGTTTCCTGTCTCCCCATCTGCTACTCTGTTTTACAGCTCAAGCCCAGTTTCCCGGGGCCCCAACACACACGCGCACACACACACACACACACACACACACACGCACACACACACACACACACTGTTTAAGAAAATAGACAACTTGCCTCTGAGATCTTCTCCCAGGTGAAGGCTTAACACTTAAAATGATACATGGAAACTTCCTTACAGACACAGAGAAAGGCAGAATGTTACTCACTAATTAACAGGAGACTAGCAGATAGGACCAGCCCTTCCAGGGAATGTTTCACATAGGTGAGGCTTCCATAATGACTGAAACAAATTTGCCTAATAGCCACAAAACATTCAGAACTAGCGGGTATCCACAGGGAGGGAATCAGGGAGTCCCAGCCAGACAACATTTACACTTCAGTGGGAAGAATGAAGTCTTGAAGGCTCCTCTGTATTCAAACTGTAGCTCTGTGCAGGAGCATGGGGGGGGGGGGGGTGCTGAGCCAGGAGGAGCCAGACAAGCCCAGGTAAGGCCCTGATGAACATGCCCTGCATCCTTCTGCTTCTAAGTCACATACTCACATACATACACTCACACACATATTCACACACTCATATATACGCATACATATACACTCACACATACATACTCATATCCATGCACACACACACACTCACACACACACACACACACACACACACACCCCTCCAGAAATCAAATGAAATCTTGACAGGTCAGAAATGGGATAGGAACCAGTGAAGAGGCTGTTTATGATGGTGTCTGAGTGAGTGTATCAGAGAGTAGTTACCCAGCCCATCCGGGTAGTTTGAGAATCTCACTCCCAGAAGCCCAAACATCAGGATGGTGGATAGCTCTGATGAGCAGGAGCAAGTGGAGAATGAAGGTTGCTGGGGAAAGCACTCACCAACACCCCATTTATAGCAGAGACAACACAGGTGCAGATTCCAGCTGAGTCCCTGGTGCAGAGACTCAGAAGAGTAGCTGCCCAAAGGGCATGGCCAGGAGACCCCACAGCAGGTTCTACCTGTTCTCAGCACAGTGATGACCAAATGCTCAGTTGGCAGTCAAGGAAGCCACAGTGAAATGGGATAAGAGCTACCCACCAGCCAGCACAGCCTGAGAACCACCAAGTGGAAAGCCATAGACTTACAATGGGGTTGCTGAAGTCCTTCAGAGACTCTGGTATCCTGAGCAGGTAGTTTAACAGAACAATGCCCTGCTGGAGCACAGCAGTCCAATCCCAGAATGCTCTAGGAAATTGATTGCATCAGCAGTGCAGAGGCTGTGGGCCACTTTAGGATGCATGTGGGGGATTGGAGGTGGGGATGGTTGAAAACAGGACTAGGGAATTCTGGGTAAGAGGTGCATTCCTAGTCTTCCAAGCAATGATCTTCTGTAGCCCAATCCAACAGACTTTAAACATATGTGGTTTCTGGTTCCTGTGCCTCAGTAATTCTGTCTGTCTGGATTTATGTTCAGACATGCTTTGGGGGGGGGGGGGTGCAGAGAAGTAGCCCTGGGGCTTGCAGGTCAGGACAGAGGAGGGATGTCCTGGTGAGGATCAGAAGGAATTAATAGTGCCTGGAGATCCGTGTGCAAAAGCACCAAGCTTGTAGGAAACTGAAGAGGCACATACCAGCACAAACTGGTACATCTGATGGTGCTGGCGAGCAAGCATAGATGCTCTGCAGAACATCGTGATGCTTTCCAGCAAAATTAAACTAAACCTACATGTAGTCCTGTGGCCCCAGACCTGGATCCCTGAATGGCAGTGAATGCAGATACTCGTGGCTGTCCACATAATAAGTGAAGCTGATGGACCAGTGCTTCACAAGATAGTTACATCATGTCCTCGGATGTGGGGCTCAGGTGACATTGCAGAAGAGAGGCAGAATGCATTGAAGAGCCAAAAGATAAGGTGCAGCTGTGAACCTCCCCCTTCTAGCTTTGACAGTCATTGTGGGGTCATAAATTCCCAACTAGTCATCTGTGCAGGGCCAGCACAGAGCAGCCCCAGCCACCAGTCAGGGGTGGGAGCGAAGCTCAGGGGATCTTACCTCTTACTGCTGAACTATTAGCTATTGATAGACTCTGGATATGGGGGGAGTCACCAAGCCCACTAGGCTCCAACAGTTACCTACAAACCAGCAGTCACAGTTTAAACTTGGTGGGTCACAAAACAGTGCACATAGCCTGGGACAGTAGGGGTCTGGGAGTAGGAAAGGGGGTCAGAGTGGTCAGTAGGCATTATATACATGTGCAAAACTATCAAATGACAGATTTAATTAACAGAAAAAGAAATATGTTAAAAACTGAACCCATTCCTATTGTGATCTGTGCCTCACTCCCCAAAACCAAGTGCCATGCTGATGGACTGCACACGGACACTCACCTCCCACTGTGGGGTGGGTCTGAGTTCCATGTCCCTGGGAAAAGATGAGGTTCTATTTATTCACTTAACAATCCCTAAAAGTCAGAAAAACAACCCTATTTACAGGGTTACCATGGGGTTATGGCTGATGGCTTCTGGGATGTCACCTGTCACTCCCAGGGGGAGGGGGGAACAAAAAACCTCCACTTCGGGTCCTTTCCAAAGCACTATGGTGCTCCATAAAAAGGCGTTTACTTGAGAGGCATATTTTCCTACTCAGCAGAGCACTTTAACCGAATTAAACAGCCCGAACAAAGAAACACATCCAAGAAAAACACTTACAGCTGGCAATGGCCCAGACAGTGGAATGCCCAAACAGGCTCAGGCAAGTGAAGGGACAAGACCCTTGGGGTTCCATGCATTCTATCAGTATCAGCCACCTACCTTGCAGAGCAGGCGAAATCCAACAGAAAGCAGCCAGAAGTGGGGAAATGACACAGGGGTTATCACCCAGATCTAATAGAACATAACCATGACATTATCTGTGGGGAAATGACCATAGGGTGGGTAGCACCAACCTCCAGCCTCCTGCATGACACAGCAAGGTGCCAACCACATGATGTAGCCGGTGACCTGAGCTGACCTCAAAGGCAGGTGTCTCAGAGCCCTACCCTGCTGCGTGATGCAATTCTGTCCCACCCCTGCTATTTAGACATCAGAGAGCTTCCTGTCCAGACACACACAGTGGAAATGAGGGAAAAGATGTTAATATGGCCAAGAAGTGGAGAACAATCAGCCTGGAAACTTCCAAGGACACAAACTAACGGCACCTCTTAGCTACAGCTGCCATGGAAGATGTCTTGATGGAGCCGGGGCAGATGATAATGGTGATTTGCATTGAGAAGATGGGGACATGTGCTCTCTAAGAGCCACCAGTGGGCAGGAAGCCCATTGTTCTGGCTGGGACTTGCCAAATCCCCAGCTTCCTGCACACAATTCTGGAACCTTGTATCTCCAACCCATCTCCTGGCACTCTGTAAATGGAACACTTTTGCTCAGTTCCACAGGGACAAAGCCAGCTGAGGTAGAGCAGAGGCCATTTCCTTGACCACCCAGGGTGACACTCAGGAGCTCCAAGCAGTCACCCTACTATTCAGGCTGAGGGCCTGGATCTGCACCTGGTAACAGCTTCTACTTCACCTCCAGGCTCCAATTGCAGACCTTGCTGTAGGTGCCTCTGGGACACCCCCACTAATGCTACTATAGGATGGGCAGCTGTGCCAGGTGGCTTGATTCTTTGACCTACTCCCACCCAAGCAAGGAAATCCCTCTGAGGTTCTTCCTTGAATCAGCATCCCCACGTCATCCCTGCAGCCACCTTAATACCCTTCTGTCACCACTAGGAAAACAGCACCCAGTCATCATGCTGGTAATGGATAGCCAGAGACCCTTGAAGCCCTGTTAACTGCCCCTACTGGAGGACCACTTCTGATCAGATGGTCATTTGGTGTAGACTCGGTATAGACCCAAACACTATACTTTGAGCACATTGTTCTGAGAATGTTGGGCTGCGCATGTTAAAACAAGAGGGAAGCAGGCATTCAGGGAGAAAAGCTTATCAACACGAGGCAAACACGGACATTGAATACCTCCTGAAGGAAGAGAGAAAGGGTGGAGGTGACGAGACAAGAGGGGAGCTCAGAGCAGGCATAAGGTCACATCTGGTGTCAGGACATCCATGACCTACTCCCTCTGGAAAGCCAGTCACACAGCCTAAATCCTGCTGGTGGTACTTGCTGTGGCCATCCCATAGCCCTGTACTCAAATAGCACCAAAGGCCCCACCCAATGAGGGAAACTGAGGCCAGAGACCAAGAGATTTGACCACTGACAATAGCTCTAACTAGGCGCTTCCCTTTGGTAAGCTCTTGGGTTCCCTCCTCATCCCCCACTTGCCCCTTATGGCCGGTCTGTCTTCTTTTTCCCTTCCTTCTCCCTTCTTCTCTGTCTTTCACCCTGAGCATGAGGAAAAGCCAGACCTGTCGTAAACGCTGACACCTGGGACCACTGCAGTGGAAGACACAGAGAGGGCTGGCCCTGCCCTCAAACAAGGAATAGTTTCTCAGCAGACAAGTCTTTTAGCGGAACTATAAAAAGCAGCTCCACAACCTATGATCATGTGGGACAAACTGCAGATCTAAGTGTTGGCTGAGACAGGACCCCACCCTGTCCATCTGAAGAACCTCAAGGCACAGCTAGGCCTTCTTAACACTGGCCCATCCGACTCTCCCCAGAGGCCATGTGCTCATAGCAAAGAGATGGGCAGTCCTCCTCCACATCTGCAGCCTGAATGTATAGGACTCCCAGAGAGAACAACCGGCACGCCCACCAGCTACAGAATGGGCTAGACAAAAATGAACTCTGGGGGAGGGGAAGAAGGGCCCAGGACAGCCAGCAACCACCCCTTCAGAGATACTGTTCCTCACTGAGCCCACACCCTTCCTCAGGAACCTACACCAAATGAGCAGGCTTTATAGGTAACAGGTCAATGTCTGTCCTCTCATGACCCAAACTAAGCACCTTTGCTGACATGTGACCCTACCCCAGCTGGATGTACCCGGCTACATGACCCATTATGTGGGAGGCCCAGGAACCTTATTCAGTTTATTCAGAGAAGCCCGTGGGAGCCTAATCATCAGTCCCATCATGCTCTGCTTTCTCAAAGAAAAAAGAAAGAAAAGAACTTGTCTCAGGGGTCAAGCCCATGTAAGCTTCCATTCTGTAGTTAAGCAAACAAGCCAACCCTATCTAGAGGAGAGCAGACAGCATGCATGGCTGATCTATAACCCTCAAGGTCATTCAAATAAAGTTCCCAGCTTATTCCCCTGCCTGTCCCAGCAGCCCTTCCCGCTCACTTTATCCTGAGTGCACCCCTGGGTCCACATAACAGCAATGTCCTCCTGTGGGATAGAGCTAGTGTGACCAAAGCTCCATACATAGCTGACCTTAGCCACCCAGTGTCAAAACCTAAACCACGGGGCAAATTCTTTCCCTCCCTCAGGAAAAGATAGAGGCCAGCAGACTGTCATCTCTGCAGTGTGCAGGGCAGAAGGGTGCTCACACTATACACAGAAGCTTGCCACATGTGGCCGGGCAGAGGGTGCATGGTGAGAGGCAATGCTGTGCCCACATGCTGCTGGCAAGCAGATTTCCACTTTCCCTGGGGGCCTAAAACCTTGCTTTGACTCCCAGTTCTGAATTTCTTGACCAAGACAGAGTCCCAGCAAACTCTCTCTCTCATTTCCCAGGTGGCTCTGGAACCCCACCCACCCCCATGCTCCTGGTAGGGCTGCAGGAGGGGACCATGGGTCTACATGGCAACGTTTTGTTAAATATACAGAATTAACTTTGAAGGGGCTCTCAGTGTTCCTGGGACACCAAGGACACATACTAGCTTGTCTCCGTACTTAGAGTGTCTTTCTCTGCCCTTCCAGGACAGCTGAGGCTCCAACTGAGAGAGGAGCTCTGAATAAGAGGGTTCCTATACAGATGGGGTCTGGGCAGTAGCAAAGGGGAGGCCCTGCTCTAGTCAGACACTCAGGGGAATAGAGTGTTGAACACAGTGTCTGGCTTTGCCCACTGTCTGACTATTTTCAGGTGAACTGTGTGTGAATCAACATAGCTTTAGCTGTCACCAGTGGAATGGAAGGCCTGGCCCCTTAAATTCTGGCTTGAAGTACAGCAGAGCAAGTACATACACCTGGTTAATCACTCCTGTTGTATGGATACCACTCCTTGGCTCACATGGATACCTGAGAAGACCCATGGAAGATGCTAGGAGACATCAAGGGGTGGGTATGCCTGCCAGAACAGGTCAGGAAAACTGCAAAGTGTTTGAATGGCCTTGGGGGTTGGTAGGCCAGGCCTGCGTGCTCTCTGTTCTCTTCTTTCTGGTTCTTAGAGACGCCAACAAGCAGCTTCAGATCCCCTGCCACAGACCCAAACCACTCCCACCACCATGGTGGATTATATGCTCTGAACCATGAGGCAAAATAAAACCTGCTTCCTCTAAATTACTTTTGCCAGGTGTCTATTCACAGTGATGAGAAAAATGACTGATAAGAAGGTAGGAATCAGCCGGGCAGTGGTGGCGCACACCTTTAATCCCAGTACTTGGGAGGCAGAGGCAGGTGGATTTCTGAGTTCCAGGACAGCCTGGTCTACAGAGTTAGTTCCAGGACAGCCAGGGCTACACAGAGAAACCCTGTCTGGCAAAACAAAAACAAAAACAAACAAAGAAGGTAGGAATCCTCTCACTGAATATATCAATACCTTCTGAGCCAGCGGTGGGACACCCTTGGAACACAGTGCCTTTCCCATCTATAACCCCATGACACTAGACTCTAATTGCCATGGCCCTGTTGGATGGCCACATGGTCTGTGATGGGGGCAGGATCTTCTCCAAATTGGAGAACTGGTACTGGTGTGCATTTGAGAAGTTTGTATGAATTACATTATGACATAGCTGCTGAGAGCAGGCCACCACCAGAATGGTCACCATGTTCTCTCAGGTCCCCACAAACATAAGAATCGTCAGGGCTGTCTATTCAATGGTCTGAATGACATACACTGAGGTGATGGCACATGTGGGCTACTGGCCTGTACTCTACCCCGATCTGAAGGAATAATATACATTTATCTTATGTGTGATGTAAGATACATAACCACGCAGCAAAGCTGTTTCTGTTTGGAAGGGTGGGCAGGTGGGCAAGCTAGAGGGAATGAAGAAAAAGAGGACAGAAAAGAGGGGGCCAAGGAGAAATGAGGTGTTACTTAAAAGAGGAGGAGTGGGGGAAAATGAGGAAGGGAAGCCAGAGACAGGGAAGAAGAAGAGGAAGATAGTATCAGTGTAGCAGAGGCAAGTGACAGATTCTCTGAGCAGTTCCACATGCCTGTCCTAATGACCCATCCCACCCATCTACTCTAGACAGCTAGCAGAGCACAGCTGAAGGAGCAAAGGTCTCTGCAGCTCCTCACATAGGCACCAACCTGCAGGATATGCAGGGCAAGGCTTAGTACAGCAAGCCCTTCAGTTATGTCCCCAGGTAGATACTGGAGCCCATCCAACACCACAGATCAGGGGCATGTGGCATTCCTGCATGAGTATGTGCATTCTCTCTCTCTCTCTCTCTCTCTCTCTCTCTCTCTCTCTCTCTCTCACACACACACACACACACACACACACACACACACACACAGGCCCTCCCATGTCAATGGAATATATTAATCCTGATTTGTATGTGGTGTCTTGAAGCTCTAAGCCATGCGCAACTGTAATCCCAATAATTCAAAAAAGCAGAGGCAGGAGGATTGCTATGAGTTTAAGATTAGCCTGGGCTACATCCCAAGTATGAGATTTCAGATCAGCCTGGGCTCTAAAGTGAGACCAAATATCAAAACCAATCAATCAAATATAGTAGTAAAATGCACATCTGCTCACCATTCACTGTTTTAAAACTGAAAGAGAGAGAGTCAGGGCCTCTGGGGCCTCAGAACCACCAGGCTGGTGGCTCCTCCTCACCATCACCAAGAGAGGAGAACCATGCATTCAGGATGTGCTCCTGCCTGCCAGCTCCAGTTGCCCAACCTTGGGGATTTAATCAGAGAAGATAGGTCTGGCCCTATGCTCTGTGGGCACAGAACATCTTGAGGAATCTACCCTGGCTGTTTCTGCAATTTCCCAGTGTCTTGCATTCTTACACAGAGTTCTTTGTGTTTGGAGAAACAAACACAAATCCCCAGGATTCCTCACCATGAGGCCAGTGCTTGCCCCCAGGTGTCAGCCTAAGCCCCATTCTTGTGTGTATGAGTGCATGTATGTGCCTGCACTGAGATGCTTAACCATCAACCAGTCATCAGTCAGAAGATGGGGCAGGTACTCCGTGAGCTGTGAGGTGGAACTCAGACTTGGTTTCTTCTAATTCCACAATCAAGGCCAGCTCACCTGTCACTCATTTGGCATTATTCTCTTAGGAACTTAGGAACTTAGGAACATGGGCCCTCCATCAACTCTGCTTCATTATGGGGTGTGAATGGTAAGAGGTTCACATGTACTGGGCCACTTGGTGACTGAACCTGGGCACTTCCCTCATCTGCTCCAGAAAGCAAATATTCAATTTCAGTCCCTGGCCTTGGCCTCTATGCAGGAAGAAAAAAAGAACATGCCTGTAGGATAGACCTGTGTCACCAGCGGCTTGTTCCTCTCTGGGGGAGAAGTGGCCCTGGGCTGCCAGATGCAAGAGCAATTGCACCCAGCATTGTGACAGACAGGTGATAAGGCTGGGAGGTTAGAGGAATCCCAACATCAGGGTTGGCTAAACCTACCCAGCACCCATGGGTGGTTTTTCATTGTGACAATGAAGCCAGGTCATCTATGGTGCTAGTCACTGGAACCACTGGCAAAGACTCGGTGACATATCTCTGCATCTGCATGAGTTCTAAAAGCTGGGACAGAAACCACAGTGTATGGCACAGTCAGAGTGATGGAGATTCCATCCCCTTAGTTACAAGACTCAACTTCGGGATGTCTTGTGGCTCTGGCAATCCAGGTGCCTGCTGCAGTAATCTGGCAAAAAGAAAGAGCACCTAAGCAGAGTCACACTCCACTGATAGCAAGTCATCTTTAAAACTCAAATGCATTCAGGCTGGAGAGATGGCTCTGCAGATGAAGATGCTCAGCCTGACAATTTGAGTTCGATTCCCCGGGACCCACTCGATGGAAACAAAGAACCAACTCCTGAAAGTTGTCGGCTGCCCTCCACAGAAGAGGCACTACACATGTGACACCCCCCGCCCCCAAATAAATAAACAAATAAAACCTGGATCCAGTTTGCAAAGAAGCCAGATAAACAAGGAGCACACCAGATCCTTGGCAGTACTCCTCTCCCCTCTGCAGTGATTTCTGTGTGAATAAATCTCCCAGAGACCAGTTTGCTTTTGTGGAGACAGTGGAAATAATTAGCCAAGGAAACAGATCTCATCTACATTGTAATTCCCGCCACGTAACCCTCTGTGTGCATTAGACATCTGTGAAGCTAGACCCAGACCTAGGGAAGTGGGCGGATTTTTCTCCTTTTGTTTTGACCCCCATTAGCATTGTTATAATATAGCTTCTCTGGGACTTAACAATAGCGCTGTCTCAGCCTCTGCCTCCTGCAGTTTCTCCATTGTCCAGTCTTAGAACAAGTAAGTGAGCATCCTCTGCGGGGCTGGTGACTGCCCCTGAGCCATCATCTAGGCACAGCAAAGAGAATTTTGCTTGATGGGGAAGCAGTGGGGGCTTTAGCCTAGGAGGAGTGTGGAGAAACAGGGAGCAGTTTGAGCTCAACTGCAGATACCAGCTCATTGCTGTGAATTTTGCAGATGAATGAACTCCAAGCCTTGGGCCTGATACCCCCAGCTGATTAGGTATCAGGAATAGGGTGTTTTCTCTGAAGTAGCAGTTCCTACTGTGTGCCACATGACACACCTGGCATGACACACACAGAAACATCAATGACCACACTCATGAAGTACATCAGTGGCCTGAGGGAGGGATATGGAGGACAAGCCTCACCAGACCCAAGGGGGTGATGAGAGTCAATAGAACCTGGACACATGGAGAGCAGAAGGAACCTCAGGTGTCGAAGCACCTCAGTGAGGGAGATGGGGTGTGGGGTGAGGACTGGATGGAAGCTGTCCATGCTGTGTGGGGGCCCCAGGAGTCACCCCAGGGTGACTTGTCCTCACCCCACCTGGGTATTAAGAGAGCTGTTCTAGCCTGGGAGGGAGTATCACAAGCCTATTGTAGCTTCTCAAGGCCAGTGAGGAGGCTCCAGAGCAAACAAGCAAAGAACACCTCTGTGCTTAGTCAGGGTGAGGGCTGGAAGTGGAAACATGGGGGCCCAGGTACAGTTTAGGTTGTCAAGGCCAGTTAGTGAAGGAAGAGGCTCACATAAGAATCACTGTCCTTGGAGCTCAGGTGGCATGGCATGGCTCACCCTGACCTGTTGTGCGCCCATGTGGCTCAGGGTCAGAGAGCTGTGTGGAAAGTCATCTTTCATTCATTTATTCAGTCAGCAAACACTGGTAGAGCTGTAGAGGTTGTGTTCTTCCTCTTTTGTCTGTTCTCCCCTCCCCCAACCCACCTCCACCTGTCTCTTTATCAGAGAAGACAGACAACAATAACAAAAAAGTCACACAAATAGGATTGTATCCACCCCTACGAAGGGAATAAAGGTAGTGGGCATGACGGGATGTGGGTGGGGTGTGTGGCTGGCTCTTGGGGGATGATTGGGTTGTGGGGCAGAATCTGAGATGGTGGTAACCATGCAGGGGAACATTCCATTCTGGAGGAAGAATGTAAGCAAAGGTCCTGACTCATGTGGGCTGTGGTGTCTGGAGGCTGAATGTAGAGGACACAGGAAAAGATTTTAAGCAGATGGGTGACTGTTTTAAAGCGCTTTGAAGATTTGCTAATTTCTACTTATTTTTTACATGCATGAGCAGTTTGGCCTGCATCGCAGCATGCTTGCAGTGCTTACAGAGGCCAGAAGAGGGCGGCAGAGCCCCCTGGAACTGGAAGGTTGGTAAATGCCATGTGGGTGCTGGGAACTGAACTCTGATCCTCTGCAAATGTAGCCAGTGTTCTTAACCACTGAGGCATCTCTCTAGCCACATTTTGAATAGTCTGGGTACTAAGTTACAAGAAGGGGCAAGTCTGGAAGAGGGGGCAGCTAGGAAGCTGTGGCTCTCTTATCCAGGTGATGGTAGAGGCCAAGGTAACACTGGAAGATGGGAGTATAGGACTCAGATGCAGATGGAATTGGGCCTTTTTCTCTTATGCAGTAGCATTGGCAGAGGGTAGGCAGAGCAAGCCACATACACTGAGGCCGAGACACATCCTGTGCATACCTCACACGGCAGCTGTGGAAATGAGCCCAGGAAAGATGCTGTTGGATGGTTCTGGCTGGACTCTCCCTGTTCACAGAGACCACTGTGTCCCCCGAGATTCATCTCTGTTGTCACCTGTCAACTCTGGCAGAAGGGATGTACATTCCTTCTGCACCAAGAGCTGCCTGTCCAGACACTCATCAGAAATGAGAAGTCAGTGAGTCCTGACTGACAACTGAAGAACAATCCCACACTGCACCACACCACACCCTCTATCTGTATAAAAGTGGGAAGCCAAGTGTACACAAGTCTATCTAGCACATTCTAGGGCACACTCAAGCCACACAAGACAAAAAATCAGTCCATGTAGTGATGGCTGCTAATGACTTACCCACAAGAGGCCTCAGATATCCCAGGCAGACGTGAACCTTGGAACCTCTGCATAGCGCTCTGACCCTACAGAGGCATGGGACCTATGCTGGTGATGTCTTGGCTTAACAGAGGTAAACATTGGGCAGATATGATAAGAAACTTCAGTGAATACATGGCCTCCCCACTGGAGCCAGAGTTGGGGGAGGCCCTGTCTGTATAAACCATGTCTTCGCCTTCTCTGTGCCCACTGCTGCCCTCAGGCTATGTGTTCACTTTATTACTACAAATCCTGAAAATACAAGCAAGGGGCTGTTTTTTGATCCTAGTTTTCTGCGTTCCTTCTCTACACTAATGGGTGAGTACCCATCGCTTTGGGCTTCTCTTGAGGTACCAGATGGCAATAGCAACAAATGCATGGCAAAGCCAACCTGTTCACTTCATGGCCAGAATTCAGATGAGGGAACGAGGAGGAAAACAGGGTCCCATTATCCCCTTCAGGGACAATGCTCCCAATGACCTAAGACCCTGGTCCCACATCATCTACCATCTCCCAAAATGCAGGGGAGCAAACCTACAATGAGCCCCTGAGATTGAAAGAGCCACATGATAAACCATGTAAACTCCCTTTTTGGAGACCACAAGCCACCATGAATGAGAAAAGGGCCCTGCCAAGGCACACAGGACTGCCTTCCCCATATAAAGGTGACATATTGAAGCTGGGAGATTTGCACAAGAACACCAGAGTGAGATACAAAACCCACCAGCATGTAGAATTTCCGAAGTTGGTGTTAGAACGCATCGGCTGACACACACAAGGGACTTGGAAAAACACACACTGCACTGCCTGGGGAGGGTGAAGCTGTGGATTTCTCTGCAAAGTTGCACTAAGGGTTCCCAAGTCTGGTTAGCAATGGAGGTTCTGCTCCTACCATGTGGACAGCAGGGCCCTGGGTATCTGTGTGTCCTTCAGGGTAGGGCCCAGCTCTTGACTGACTCTGCGGGGAGCTTCAGAGGGCACCTGTGTGGGGAGGATCCCCTTCCTGTGAGTCACTATTGCCAGAGTCCTGGAACCAAACACGGGGAGACACTCAGGCTGCTCACAGACACTCAGTGGCATTTCACAGAGGTGCCTGGTCAGCTGCCTGGTTCCACACGGGCAGAGCTGGAAGTAGAAGATAGTAACTGTGCCTTTTGAGGCAGACTAAGGGTTGCCCCACTGTGCAGTCCCCAGAACTGATCCCTAGAAGGAAGCCAAACAGCTTTTACTCCTTCAGTTCTTGACCAGTGTCCCTCAGTGTCCTGATACACAGTGAGGGAAACCCTACACTGGCCTTCTCTATTGGGCATGGGAGTGACACCCATGACACTCCTGTGACACTTTGAGTACCTTGTCACCAAAAGAAGAAAGGTTTGAACACACACACACATACAATCTCAGCCACCAAATGGATGAAGAAGGAAGAAGACTCTGACAGCCCATGCCTGTCTGCCTATGGGGCCTGTACCCCAGTCCTGAGAAAGAAGGGCAGGGCTATCTCCATATGGCAAAGGCTCTGTGCCAATGCCCTTCAACCGAAGGTCACTCAGGTAGTCCAAAGTCATCATGCAGTCCTTGAGAGAGGGAGGTAGCAGGGTCGGAACTGGAGAGGGGGGAGATGGAGAGACAGCAATGGAATGGCTGGTCTATAAACGGTTTGAAGGAAGCATTAGAGCTGAGAGTGTCTGTAGAAGCCAGGAAGGCAAGAAAGGAGCTGCCTTCCTGGGCCTCTGACACCTGGAGTTTAGCACAAGGAGACTGACTTTGCACACTAGGCCTCTAGGATTCTCAGATAATAAAGCAATGTTGTTCCAAACCACTGGGTTTATGTGGATTTGTCACAGTGGTCATGGGGAGCTGGGACATCTTTCTAGAGGAAACGGTTGACAGCCTTGACAATATAGAATGCTTTAACTTGTGCAAGACAAAAAGTGTAAAAAAAAAAAATAAATAAATAAAAGCCAACCCCACAATGATGGCACATTGCAGCAGGCAATGAGCTATCCGTAAGATGAGGAAGGATCTTAGATGTCAGTATTGAAGCACAAAGCAAACCCCCCCCCAAAAAAAAAACTAAACAAAAAACAAGGCAAGAGTGCATGATCTGAAAGAAAAATACAGATGGCGGAGACACTAAGGGAGGATGCTCCTCTTTGCCAGCAATCAAAGGAACTCAAACAGAAACAAGCAGATGTAAGTTTTTGCCCATCAGAGTTTAGAGCTAAGTGGGAAGCGAGCTAACGAGCCCCAGTGGTGACAGTGCTGATCTTAGGATCCCTCTGAAGGCACCATCAGTGGTTAAAATGTAGATTCCACCATCAACAGCCCAGGCAAAGTGTGAGAGTTAGCATGGCTTTAGCATAAAGCCACTGAAGTTAGGGAGGTACAAGCAGCCAGTTTGATGGATGGAAAAGGCAGCAAACACAGCAGCCTAAGGCTGAGTTTTATCTTGCCAACAGGTGGAGGCCAGTAATTGGGCCCTCATGTCGGGGAAATCAATCTTGGCCCTGCCTCATCACACACAGACACAATTAGACAACAACTGCAGAGCTTAATGGAGGTGAGCTCAGAAAGCTTCAAGCAGCCCCGGAGTTTCTCTGTGACCTCCAGTCAGATGAGATTTCTTGACCAGGACACCGAAGGGCACAAAGCTTGAGTCAGGAGCTTGATAAATGGGCTTACATGAAAATTTAAAGCCAGTCACTCATCAACAGACACTCTGAGAGCAAAAGGGCCAGACGCAGAGGAAGAAGGAATTGGCAGTACAGATGCCTCAAATCTGAGAGGGGCTGAGAACTGAACATCAATAAGGAAATAAAAGCAGTGACTGGATGGAGGATGGGGTGTGTAAATGCCCCACTGGACAGAGGACGGGTGTGTATAAATGCCCCACTGGACAGAGGACGGGTGTGTATAAATGCCCCACTGGACGGAGGACGGGGTGTGTATAAATGCCCCACTGGACAGAGGACGGGGTGTGTGTAAATGCCCCACTGGACGGAGGACGGGGTGT
>JADRCH010000234.1:464052-507528 GCA_019843965.1 Rhynchomys soricoides
GAGGACGGGGTGTGTGTAAATGCCCCACTGGACGGAGGACGGGGTGTGTGTAAATGCCCCATAAGCACATAAAAAGGTCACCAGTGCCATGGAGAAAAAATAAGTGGAAATCAGAAAGAAGCAACACAAGCCCTGTGGGAGGCTAGCCTGGAGAAGACTGACAGATTCACATGCTCTCTGGGGTATGGGATGGTTGAGGAAGTGGGATCAGTCATTGGTGGTGTTTATCAATGACATGCACAGACACATCTGCCTCAGGACCAGCAACTACACTCCCAGGCTCACACCCAACAGGAATGAACACATGTCAGGTAAGTCTGGAATGTTCTAGTGTGTTCCCTGCACAGCCCACACTGGGATGGGGTTGTGTGGGGGATGGGCATTCAGACACTGGCTGTGTTCTGCTGCTTGGCTTGGGGTGATCTCATGGGTATGTCTACTCTGTGGGGAATATGATGCTCATACGGAGAAGTGGCTTCCTGGGAGGGTGTTTCCTGCCCTGACACATGCTCTTCAGATAGGAGTGAGGGAATTTGCTCTGAATTACCCTAACCCCCACAACTCACATTGGAAGCCCAAGATTATGAGTCTGCTGCCTCCCTCTGATCATGAACACACACTTGGCTTAAAAATCAGAAGCAAATTAGAAATGACAAAAATCTATGGCCGTTTAACCAAGCAATTCTATTTCTAAGATGTTACCATAGAGCAAGACCAGAGTGGGCACGAGGCAGTTCATCATGGCATTGTCTGTACAAGTTAAGACTGGGAAAAGCCAGACAAAACAGTGGGAGGCAGGGTGTGGGCTCTGACGCAGCCATGGAAATGGCCAGGGAGTTTATGGAAATTGGCCTGGTCATTCAGACAGATTGGACAAAAAAACTGGGAATGATGGCATGGCTGGCCTTGCCGCATTAATGCAAGCCTGTGTATTTGCCCTGATCTCCACAGAGGCAGGTTGGGAGTCCGTCAGAGCTCAACATGCATTGCAGATGGAATTTTTAAGAAGTTTTTATTGATGCTTTGTGAGTTTTACACCATGTACCCCAATCCCACTCATCTCCCTGTCTCTTCATATCTGCTGTCTGCCCTTGCAACCTCCCTACCAAAAAAAAAATTTTTAAAATTAAAGCAAAACATAGACAACATGACTCTTTTCAATGAACATTTGTAGAATTTAAAAAAAAAAAAAAAGAATCACAGCACGGCACGGTTTGCAGAGAGGGGTTACCAGGCTCCCCAGAGTACCACAGCAAAGGAAGAAGATGTTCTGTTAACATTACAAGACTTTTCTTCTCATGGGGCCAACATGATTACTCAGAAGGTACTTGCCCCAAAACCTGTTGACCTAAGTAAAAGACTCACATGGTGGAAGGAGAAACCTGACTCCCAGAAGTTGTCCTCTGACTTCTTTACACATGCCATAACACAGGAACACGCATATATACACAAATAAATAAAGTAAGTTTAAATTAAAAAAAAAAAAAGACCCTTTTCTCATTCACAGCAGACTATAGTAGAGGAATAGCTGTAAACCACTGGTTTTTAAATGCTATCCTTTAAAGGCACAGAAAAGTGACAGGACTTAAAGATCTAAAGTGGAAAACAACCCAAGCATACCCCGGGATAAGGGATAGGATGCTCACACAACATACATTAGATAACAACGGCAACAATGTAGCTGTTCCTGCACCAGAAGGATTCTCAACTGGGAAGCCCCCAGGGCATTCCTGGCGATGTCCTGAGATGTAGTTGGTTGTCCCAGCTGGGACTCTGCTCCAGGACTTCAGTGACCAGAGGCTACAGATGTGGCAGGATGCCCCTCAGTTTATCAACAGTGTCCACAAACCCACATCTTGATGGCATCTTGCTGAGTCAAGAGGCCACAGCTGTTTCTGCAGAGAGGTCAGTTGCTAGGGAAACATCCAGCATCTGGATCCCATGGTTGAGTGTGCCATGCAGACCTATCTTGAAGCTCCATGGGGACACTAGATTGGAGAACTGTCACATGATCCCCGAGCCTTTGGAGTTTCCCACACACTATCATTCCCAGAGTCCTAGAAGACTGGGCAGATATGTGCCATGTTCCATGGAAATGGACTCCCAGGAACGAATTAGCACTCCAAGAGAGAAGGCCTGGCTTCTGGTACACTTAGAGTGGACCATGGTCTAAAACAGCCGGCCTTCAGGATGGAGTCAAGAATGTTGGTACAGTGATCTGAGATCTAGCATAGCAGATATCCCTGCAGTCTGGCCAATCCATAGATATGAGCCTGGGTAGGCCATCTGTCTGCAGATGGGCAGCTCCAAACACTGACCTGACCTAGAACCTCCTTGGTGCATTTGTCCTCTGTAGCCTGAGCATCCAGGGTGGTAGACAGGACCCTGTACATTCAGAGTGATATAGACTTAGTTCCCAGGGTCTTTCTGCGGCCTTTACTGTTCCTACCCCTCGAATTCACCAGGTACCTGCTCAGCATACTACGCAGGAGAAGACCTCAGCTGAGAAAATGCCTCCATCAGATTGGTCTGAAGGCAAATGTATATGACGTTTTCTTGATTAATGATTGGTGTGTGAGAACCAAGCCACTGTGGGTGGTGCTACTACTGGGCAGGTGGCCCTGGGAGAGATAAGAAAGTTAATGGACATGAGTTTGAGCTAGGCAGCGCTGTTCCTGCATGGCCTCTGCTTCAGTTCCTGCCTGACGTCCCTACATGACAGAGGGTGATCAAGACACATACACCAAATAAACCCTTTCTTCCCCAACTTGCTTATGGCCATAGTGCTTACCACAGCAATTAAAAGCAAGCCTGCACAGGTACCTATTCTCAAGGCCTTGGGGAGCCCACACCAACCATTCATGACAAGAAGAGAGCCCCTCAGCCTGGAACCTCAACTCTAGCCTGTATGTGCTCTGACATGTTGTTCCATGCTTTATGGACATGGTTGGGGGAGACAAGTGCTGAAGCCTCCTCTATCCCCCAGCTCCTTCTGTTCTTTCCCATCAGCGCCAGGGAGGATGCCACAGGTACTGCTTCATGTAGCTGCAGCCACAGCAGCAGGCCTCCTGTGCATCCTTGGGAGAATAGCATGAACCTTCAAACAACCAAACAAAAACAGACAAGCAAACACACACACACACACACACACACACACACACACACACACACACACTAGAGGAGAGGAAAAGCCTCTTAATGACTGTCTTTAATTACCACTTTCTTCTGGTAGGAAGAAATTCTCCCCACCCCGTCCCTCTTTAAGGCACAATCCTTCATTCAAGCTCTTTGTTAAAAATAACTCTAGCAACCGATCATTAAGCTGGGAATGTGTCTTTGCCTACCCTTCCTTCCTCCACTCACCCCTCTGGTTTGCAAACTGGCACCTTCCCAGAACTTGACAGGAAACAGAAGTGGAGTCTTCCACAAGACCACCAACGGCACTGGGTGGGCAGATTCTGTAATCCCACTGCAATGGAAGGTCATCCTGTCCTCTCATGTTGGCTCCCCTGGCTACCTGCAAGCCTCCAGACAGGGAGCTCGGGGATGGGGAGGCAATGCCAGGGAGTCCACCATTGGCTTCTTTTTATTTACATTATATTTTTATTTATGTGTGTGCGTGCATGCATGTGTGTGCGTGCATGCATGTGTGTGCATGTGTGTGCATATGAGTGTGTGCATTTATGCAAGCATATGTGTATGCATGCATGTGTGCGTGTGTGTGCACATGTATGTACATGCTTGTGTGTGTAGGTCAGAGGATAACTTGTAGGAGTCAGCTCTGTCCTTTTACCATGTGAGTCCCTGGCATCAAATTCAGATCGTTGCACAGTCTGGTGGCAGATGCCCCTATCTGCTGAGGTGTCTCATTGACCCCCACACCACTGCCTTCTTAAGTAGATTCAGCATTTGAGACAGTCCAATCTCCTCCTGCCTTTGAGAGGGAAGCATGTACGTTCCCAGAACAGACAGCCCCATTCAGGTCAGTCTGCAGCACTTCACCAGCTCCTTGGAAGCCTTGGTTATCTGAGCCCCCCCCCCCCATAAGCCATCCTCTCCTTTCCAACAGGACCAGTCAGTGCTCATGCATTGCATCATGAGGTGCATGCAGGCAGGCATCCTGCCCTCTTGCTGTCATCCCATGAACATTCCAGTGGGTGGGGCAGCCCCCTACTCCTGCTTCCTGCACCTACATTCCAGTCAGGGTATGCTGAGCAGAATGCAAATCTGGGTGGTGATCTCTGTTTTACTGCTGCTGAGGAGCTCCATAAGACCTTAGTGGGATAATCAGTCTTTAAGACTCTATGTTAGTCTGTCCTAGACCACTTATAAAACTCCATCTTCAGAAGTGAGTCACACACACAAACAGATGACTCCAAGAGAGATGAGTGGAGTGGGGGCTGGAATCTGTCACTGTCACTGACACTGACACTGACAGCAGCCCAAAAGACTTCTCCTGCTGCCTCCACCTTCCCTCCCTCCCTTTCTCCACACCCCCATGGCATGGCTAGGGGGCACCAGAAGGGGAAAGCAAGATGGAGAGTCTACTAGAAGTGACGAGTCTCTTTGCAGGGAGATGTGAACTCTCCAGAGAACCAGCTGTTATTCTATACATGGCAAACCTAGAATTCTCAGAGGAGGCTGCTTAATACTGGGAGCCCTGTAAACCAGGTTAGGGGGCAGGGCCAAGCAGTGCATGCAGCTGACAAAGCCAGGGTTTCTGGGAACAGTCTGGTGATACTTTCAAGGTAAACAAGAGGGAGAAAAGGAAGACTGTCTCCCTTTGAAGAGTGTAGAAACAAACATATGTCTAACATCTTGAATTTCTTCATTCCAGCCAGCCTGAGTGTATGCAGGCCCGTGTGTACACACTAACACATGCAAACAAACAGGTGCGCTCTCCTTGGTATATGGATGCCATAAAACCCTGGTTCTGAGCCACCTTGCCTCCCTCTGCCCTCAGTGGCTCTTGTCCTACCTTTCTGTTCCACTTTTTCCTGTCTCCAGAGAGTGTCCCTGACTGTATTTTTCAATTGCCATCTCCTGTCTTCCTGATATCTGCTATCACCCATGAGTTCCTTCTCCATGAGATTCACCCGGAACACTGAGGTTCCCAAGGCTGCAGGGACTCCCTGCTGTGTGTGCTCAGCACCACCCTCAAGGTGCTAGATGCCAGCTACAAGCCTTTGAGAGATGCACAGGAAGATGTGCATGTGAGTATGCAAACATCCACATGAACATCTTAGAAACAAGAGTATATCAGATTCCATCTCTGCCTTTCTCACCTGTGGGTCCAGGGACTAGGAGGAGCAGACCTGGAGCAAGAGTGGGATCGAAACGTGTCCAAACCCAGGAAATCTCATCTTGAGATGGACAGGAATAGGATCATCCGCTATCCTGCCCCAGGCCTGCATGTCCTGGTCCCTGTCCCCTGTCCCATCCGAGATCAAGTAGCCAGTAGCCAGGTTAAGCTTCCTGTCTCCTTATAAGGTCATGTCCAGCAGGTCATGTCCTGGAATTTCTCCTCATGCAAATGAGGCATCCCCAGCACCTTGGGCCCCATCAATGTTGTAACTTATCGGGATAGCTCCTACTTACCCCCCAAAGGTCCCCCCACCGCCCAATAAATGGAACCAGTTCTCTGAAGCTGTTCTTTGCCTATACACTCAACTGCTAATGAGGCTAAACTTCTCTCTCTCCAGTCCAGCCTGGTGCACAGCGGGCCTGGCAACCCCAAGGTGTCGGGGGGAAGCAGACACAGGACAGCACTCACCTTCAGGCAGAGCTACATAAAGATGTCAGACCCTCAGTGTGAATGGATGTATCAGGACAAATAGCTCATCCCTCCAAACCCAAAGCAGAAGCATCACTCTCAGGCTCCAAAACAATGCATGACAGAACTCAGTTCTGCATCTCGCTTACCCTGTCATACCTGCTAAATGACCCTGGGACAGCTGTCCCACTAGTCCAAACAAAATGTTGCCATAAGCCAGAGGCATACCCATAAGGGCTGTACTCACCTAGGAGAGCCATGGCATGTGTGTGTGTACGTGTGTGTGTGGGGGGGGGAGTGTAGAGGTCTCTTCACTCAGTGTCAGCCCATGTCCATTGGCAAGGCTCAGCCATGTGCTTCAAGAACTAAATTGGAAGGAAATGGACTCTGGGGAGCTCTCCTTACCCAGCACTAGGTCCATGGACAGCTCTTCACTCCATGACACAGGTATGCAGACCATACCAAGAACCATCAAAGGAAGCACCTTTCACTCACCAGTTTGTGTCTGAGATGGACAGAGATCAGAGGAGAGCCGGATAGGTTCTGGGACAGAGTGGGAGGTGGCGACACCTCCAGGGAGATCAGGTGGCTGGCAACAGACAGCAGGCAGTCTCTGCAGTTCACAGCCTCTGGAATCCTTGGAAATCAATGGAAATGGGTTACAAATGGGGCTCGAGGGAGGGCGTGTGGCTAGACTGCAACATTGAAGCCAAGTGTTCTGAGACCCACATTTGATGGAAGAGGCCTCTGTAGCTGAGCATCTTATTTCTGTTCCTTGGTTCTATACTCTTGGAAGTGTAACATGATTGGGAAGTGAGACAGGGCAGGACCTTAAAATACACCAAGGAATGTAGAACAGGTCTTTGACCCCAGGCTTAGAATTGCAGTGCACAGACCTGCCTGGCTCTGTTACTTCGGGCACCAGCTCACCCTTTCTGAACCTTACATTCCCTAATTACACAAGCATGTGGTTAGTACTTGTGCAATGGGGTCCACCAACACATCGCTTTCTGTCCATCCCTTTCCACATGAAGGTGCCTCAGTTTCCCTAGGTCATGCAGCTAACCACTCTTCCTCCATTCAGCTACACATGCAGAGCTGAGTCCATGACTGCAGAGCATCTAGAGCTGCATTGGCCAGCACCGCAAAGCTCAGGATGAGATCATGATCCAGTAACTTTCCTAGATAGGAGAATCCAGGAGGGAGTGCTGGGACACTGTCTCTGCTGGATGTCAGCCCTGAAGGACAAGGTCTCCCTGACTTAAAACTGTAAAGGGACTGCCTGACAGAGAAGAGAACCCAACCTGGGAAGAGCTTAGAGATGGGATCTGGTCACATCACCTGGACCACACTGCCCCCAAAACCAGATGCTTGCAGGATGTACAGAATTTACACTATCCAACAAGTTCCTCGTTTGCTTAAAACCATTCCGACTACATTTCCCTGCCTCACTCTGATCTGCAACAACCCACTGACATCCCCTGATCCTGTTTTGAAGTTCTGAGGTTGAAATGCCAACATCAGGGATGGTTCAGTGAGATACTTGGTGTCTTAGTCAGGGTTTCTATTCCTGCACAAACATCATGACCAAGAAGCAAGTTGGGGAGAAAAGGGTTTATTCAGCTTACACTTCCACACTGCTGTTCATACCAGAGGAAGTCAGGGCTGGAACTCAAGCAGGTCTGGAAGCAGGAGCTGATACAGAGGCCATGGAAGGATGTTCCTTACTGGCTTGCCTTCTTACAGAACCCAAGACTACCAGCCCAGGGATGGCACCAACCACAAGGGTCCCTCCCCCCTTGATCACTAATTGAGAAAATGCCTTACAGATGGATCTCATAGAGACATTTTCACAACTGAAGCTATTTTCTCTGTGATAACTCCAGCTTGTGTCAAGTTGACACACAAAACCAGCCAGTACACCTGGTATGCAGAAGTTTCCATTGGGATCTGGTGAGTTTGACCTGTGAATGACCTGTGGTGAGTTTAATTATGTACCTGAGCTTCCTGATCTCCTCAAACCAATTGTGGAAGAAGAAAATGGGAGGTGGGAGTGGGGGAAGACATCTTCTCAAGGAAGAATCATAAAGGCAGGCCTGCTGTCTTCCCATTCTATAGATGTGAAAACTGAGGCTCAGAGAGCCCAGGGGGTGCCTCTGAGCATAGCTGACCTTTCTGCCCCGGAGCCTGCTGGATCTCACTTGATGGAGTTCTGGAGTCTTCTCCAAAGGGCTAGAAACCCAACCTGGCTTGAACAGCAAGGCAGCAGGTGCTGGTAGCCAGAGTTTACTAACAAAAAGCCATGCATGTATGTGGCAGTGTGGAGTGTCAAGGAGGTTGGCCATCCAGGAAATGAGTGCATACACCCCCCCTGCCATCCCCACACCACTGTACAACACTCACTCTGTGCTGGCTGGGGGGATGTTGTTCAGGTAATAGTGCATGGTGTGGTAGAGAAGGCCGACAATCGTGGTCCAGGCTGAGGACAAAGCAGAGGTCACACGCTCTTCAATGCTCATGTCATAAGCAGGAGATGTGCAGAACCAGGCACACAGTGAAGCTGAAAACGGTGACTCAGGGTAGGGCAGAGAGGAGGAAGAGCTGCAAATCCATGGAATTTACAACAGCATGGAAGCTGCGGCTAGTCCGCAGAGTGCTCAGCTGGGACAATGAACTCCTGCCCTGTTCCTTATTCCCACTCCAGACCCAGGTGCTGAGACCTGCCCAGGACAACATAGAGAGCCTCAGCCACAGGGCTCATGGGCTGCCAGTTGCCCAGCAGAGAGTATGTCTCAGTCAGTGTGCAAAAGGGGTATACTTATGCTCAAATGAAGGTCTACAGGCTGTAGCTGACAGCCAAATGGCTACAATGTATCCCTTGCCCCTTGTTATAGTAAGACCCAGCGTTTCTTTCTCGACAATTGTGAGAATGCTCAGACATCATTGGCTGATTTTGTGAGCTCTTCTGCTGTTAATTTGGGGCTCATTACATGCCATGCATAGTGATTTATACATACTTTGTCTTGTAAGTTCTGAAACAATCCCATGAAGAGGGTATTGCTGTTGGCCTGGCCCAGATATGGTCAGAAACCTGCCCGGAGCCACACAACCATCAGTGGGCTAAACTGGGGTTTTAACCAGTTTGGCTTGCTTTACAGTAAGTACTGAGAACATGGCTTCTGGCCATTCTTGAGGACTGGGTTATTTCTAATCTGTCCTGAATCAGAACCTGGAAGGATAAAATGCTATGCAAGGCTGCTAGATGGTACCTCTCCCCTGAGAGCAGGAAATGCTGAGTCTTTGCCAGGAGGAGATTGAAGTAATAGACACTTGTCCTCTAGACCAAAAAATGAATCCTTGCAGGGCTGGGTCTCTCCTGCCCTCTAAGGGCAAAGAACCACAATAATCCTCAACTGTAAGTGGACCCAAGAAGCAAGGATCTGCATAGAAGATGTCGGCCAGATATGGCCAGAGCTGCCTGGGCTCCAGAGTGCTCCTGTGTAACCAGGCACCCTTGGCTACTTGCTCATAATGAGACTTGATCTGAGCCTGTCCTGAGATAGTTTCCGGCTCCTCTATACAGATGTACCTATGCATGGCTACCTTGAACAGGAGGAGAGGTGCCACATCTACACATATTCAACTAACCAGAAGCTGGGGATTTGGGGACACACAGTATCTTATGTGGTGGACCAGATTCACAGCAATGTAGATTTTTCCCAAGTTCCAGCTTGGTCTACGGTCTACAGTGTGTTGTGGAATGAGGTGATAAGGCGTGCTTTGTATCTGAGCCTTCTCTGGGAGCACCCAACCCCCACCCTCCCACGGAGGGACAGCCACCCAGGCTGCAGCACCAGGGCCCGAGGAGCCACATCCACTCACTTTGGCTGTGAAGGGCCTCTCTTGGAATCTCAATGTAGTTGTGCCCATGAGCTGGGAATCTATAGTGGGGGGCACTAAGTGCTGGTGGAAGGACCTTGGCCACAGAGAATTCTGAAGGAGAAGAAGACACGGTGAATGGGGTCAGCAGACTCACCGACTGTGGGAAACAGACTGAAGACCCTGTGTGTCACCACCCTTCATTTCTTAAACTCAACCAACCCCTAGGAGAGAGGAATTGCCTCTAGAAAGGGTGACCCAGAACACACATGTGCATACACACACACATGTGCACATCCACACACACATACATACACATGTGCACACACACATGTACATGTCTACGGGAATGTGAGTTAGGATAGGGATTTCTGCAGAGACCAAGTCCTCCAGCCGTGCCTTAAGGGAACTCCTGGCTGGAGGGACCCACCCCTCTGCAGCCCTCTAGTTCTAAGTATCCAACCTCATGGTAGCAATGATGCCAGACCTCAAGAGGGTGATCTAAGCTCTGGGAGACCCCATCAGAAAAGGGAAAAATGAAACCATGTGTGTGGAGGGAGTGGCTTGGCTGCCCCAAGAGCTGCCTCTGGGGAGCCATGATAGGAAGCTGTGTGATGCCTCTGTACTGAAGTGTCCTGAGACAGAGATCGAAAGCCAAGAACACATGCTTGTCTGTGGACCCCTGGCACATCCTGGGAAAGCCAGGCTGCTTCCTCCGATATTTCCTTCTGGCATTCACCCAGACTCACATTCTGAACTCCTTGACTCCTCCTCCCACGCTTTTCTTCACCCACTCCACATCTCCAAGGCAGAGAGCATCCCACTGGATACTTAAGGATCCAGAGGCTCAAGGAGTTCAAATTCCCATTCTGTTTAAGCTCATATGGCTGTTGTGAGACGCCACACACACACATTGTCATGACTGCCTACCCAGTCGCCAGTGCGTGCCATGACCCAGCACTTCTAACCCAATTCTAACAGTTTCCTTCCAAACTCGGATTTTGCACAAGGCACTGGAGCTTAGAAAATGATGCTTTATCTCAGCTGCTATGTGAGCCTCAGGAGGCGTGAAGGCCAGTGGCCTGCACATCCAACACTCTTTCTCCCACAACCCCCGCTGCCTCCCAATCTGATGATGGCTACCTGCCATGGACGAAGAGCCTGTAAGGGTGACATGGGGTTCTCTGGCCTGTAGGTTGGATGATATGTGGCCCATGACAGTATCGATGGTGTCAACCAGGCCCAGTGTCATGGTGTTGTCCTGCAAGCAACACAGACATGAAACTCTGAGGACCACCACCCTCAGCATCACATGAGATGAACACATAAAGAAATCAGAGCTTCACTTCCCCCCATGACAGCTATCAGAGAGAGAAAATCACCCAGCTGCCCCACTTCAAAGCCTGGGAAGTAACTATTCACCCAATGAGTTTATAGAGCACAGGACACACAAGTCAAAGCTCCCCCAATGTCATAGCATTAACTCCTGAGTGACCAGAGAGCTCAGACACCTGTTTGTGACTCTGCTATGAAGCCTCTAAGGACCTCGACAAATATCAGGTCTGCCTATGCCTCTGTTTTACAGATAATGACCCTGAGTCCCCTGAGGCATGAGAACACCAGGGATTCTTTTCCACCCTCAATGAAGTGGCAGTCTCTTTAGAGGTACCAGTCCCCCAATTCTCTCTGGCCTCTTTGACTCCACATCCAATAGCCCTCTTTCCCTACTCAGTATCTTTAAGGCAGAAAGGACACCAAAGGATTCTGCCCACAGGAAGGTAGGGCCCTCCTAGCTTCACAGACCTTTGCTGCCTGTTAAGGACCTGTATTTATGCCAAGGTTTATGTCCAGCTCGGCCTGACTCTTTTGAACCTCAGACGCCATGGCAAGGCAGACGTGCTGCCTCACTCTCCCATCCCCTTCCATCCTTTCTTAGATGGCATCTGTCGCTGCTGAGCTCTTGGCAACCTCTCCCAAACACTCCAGGAGGACCCACTAAGGCGGAACCAGATGCACGGGCCAATTTTAGACATTGTCTCTTAGGCCCGTGGTCTGATTCCAATCAGAACGTCTGTGTCTTTGGCACCCAGTTCTATGAGGAGCAGCGATTCATGCATGTCCTTCCCTTCAGTGCTCAGAAGCTTGCCTAAACTGGGATTGTTTTATAATTATTCATCTTTTGCAGCAGATTTGCATATTTTACATTCAAAGAAAATTCATTTAAATCAATGAAGAAAATCTGATGGTCTGAGGCCTCCACTGGCTGCCGTCCCTCAGCTTGCTGTCCCTACTGGCTATTCTCCCATGTTTCAGACTGCAGCTTGTATACAAAGTTCCTTAGAAACCTATCTCTGGAGGTCTATGCTTCTTGGAAAAGAATGTGTTTCTATGTTAGGCTGTCACTTTAACATTCTAGATCCTCTCTCCTTCTCATTTGCCAATGTTATACGGTCTAATTTCACATGAAGTTGTTCAATAAAGGGCTCATGGCACAGCAAGCCCTAGCGCCATCTTATTAATTAAGTGAGAATTGGCTGTCTCTTCTGCCTCTGAACCTGGCAGAAAAGCTTGAAATGTTTGAAATGAGAAGGGTTCAGGAAAGTGAACACTTGAGTGTATTGGTACATCAGGGCCCTCCCAGGCACTTGGAGTGTTCATACTCTCTCAATGCACCTCTGCAGCTCTGTGTGGCACGAAATCTGGGCAGTGTGAGATCTCTGAATCACTGCATAGACTGAGTATTTGAGAGGAGAATACCCACTATGCTAAGTCACTGTGAGGTCGGGTCTTTTTTTTACTGTAGCATGACCTATACTTGACAAACATGTTGCTCAGAATAAAGAGTACCTTAACTAATGTTCTTTTTCCCACTTTTCTCTATTTTGTGTGGGTGTGTGGTATGTATGTATATGCATGTTTTTGCATGTGTGGGTATATATTCACATGTGCGCATGTGTACACGTGGGACTTGAGGTTTATGTTGAGAATTGGCTTAAATCATTCTTCCACCTTACTCATTGACTCTCAGTCAAACCTAGAGCACACCTATACAGCTAGCCATCTTGCTCTGTCCCTGCCTTCTCAGGTTAGAGTTATGGGGAGAGTGGCATGCCTGCCCAGCACTTGTGTGGATGCCTGGGATCTAAACTCCAGTCTGCTTGCTTGTGAGCTCTCTCTCCAACCCCATCTTGGCAAAAGTTCTTGATAAAATTAAGGAAAAGCAGGTTCCAGCAGATGTCTGTAGAATGTATGTGCGTGATCGGGCTGTGGACCAGACTGTGGGGTTACACGAGGCTGCTCACTGTCCCGAAAGCCCTGGGAGATTCTTATCTTAGGTATTTTTATCACCACAACTATTCATTGACTCTTCTCCTGTTTTAAAAAAGTATTATCAATAAGATGGCTGGAAATCAAGGGAAAGCACTCTGCTCTGCTTCTCGAATTTTGAGTGCAGGGGAACAAAAACCTTTCATTTCCCCTTTAATCATGAAGCACACTTTTGAGCTCTGCCGTCTTGCACTCAATCCACTGATCTTAAAATGCCAAATATGGCTCTTTCTATTCAAGAATGCAAAATAAAAAAAAAATACACTGTGTGAAATGACAAGCAAAGGTCAGCCTTCTGCAAGAGCTGCTCTTTTTCCCAGAGCCAGAGGCAGTGGCACAGGACCAAGGGTTCCAGGCTCACCCCGACCCTGGGGTGCATTTCACGTCCAAGGGAAATGAGCCTCAGTATCTCAGACATCAGGACTGAGAAAGGCTTCGCTCTTCTTAGGGACAGTTAAGGCCATGGGATGCCACTGCAGAAAGACAGCCATAATGCAGTACACACATGCTAAAGGTCAAAACAGCCTCTTCCTTACCTCGGATACATGGGTCCAGCTGGGCAGTAGAAGCACCTCACCCACAGTTCTTAAGAAGGTCTAAAGGTAAACAGAACAACACTGATAGATCAACATAGACCCTCGAGCCTCACCTCTGAGCCCAGTCTTCTCCCTAATCTTCCCAGTCTCCTCAGCTAGCCATTGGAGGAATGCACAGTGGAAGGCAATGATGACTTGTATTTGTGGTGTGTGTCCATCTGTATATGTATGTTCACATGGGCACACTTTCATGTTGGTGCATGTGGATGCTTGTGAAGTCCAAGGCTGATGTCAGTAGTCAGTAATCACCCTCAATTGTTCATCCACCTTATCCACTGAGATCTCTTAACTAATCGCAGAGCTGGTCATTATGGCTAAATCTCACTAGAAACTCCTGTCTCTGCCTTCTGAGACAGGAATTATAGGCAGGCTTCCATGTCTACTCAGCATTATATGGATTCTGGGGATCTGAACTCAGATCTTCAGGGTTGTGGGTCAAATGTTTTAATCACTGAGCTATCTTCACAGACTCAGGCTGTCTCATTTGTTTCTTGTGGAAACCTTGTAAAGTCAGTGATCATCAGAATGTGGACATCACAAGTGACAGGATCCACATGCCCCATCAATGAATGGATGGATGAGTGGATGGATGGATGGATGGATGGATGGATGGATGGATGGATAGGTGGATGAATGAGTGGATGGGTAAATGAGTAGCTGGAGAGATGGATGACTGGGTGAATTAATGGGTGGACAGATGGATGTATAAATAGATAGATAGATGAATGAATGATGAAATGAGTGAATGATCACATTCATAAAACCTGACACTAAGCCACTTATGACAGCTGGAAATCACCTCTACAAAGCAGAAGCCACTTGTGCCCCTCAGTCAGTCACCTTAAAACTTGGTTTGACTCATTCTTGCTCCAAAACAATAAAATTAAATTTTAGCATTTTCAAATAGGGAGAGATAAGTGAAAACTGGTCTTCCCACATCCTTTGAAAAAAAGCGTGTTAGCACACTACATAGCATGACAGGATCCCATGTAACCATTGAGCAAAGCTGAAAAGAATAGCTGCTTCAGTGAATTGTGCCTCAATTCCCACCCCTCTCTACTGCACAATGCCTCATCTGTCTCAGTCTTTACAGACACCTGACTCAAACTTGAAGGCAGACTCCATCTCCTCTGTTTCCTCTACCCAGTGGTTCTCAACCTTTCTAATGTTTCAACCCTTTAATACAGTCCCTCCTATTGCGGTGATCCCCAACCATAACATTTTTATTGCTACTTCATACCTGTAATTTTGCTACTATTATGAATCATAATGAAAGTACTTCTTGGAGATAGAGGTTTGTCAAAGGGGTTGAGAACAATGAGGTGGCCAAGGCCAACAAAATCCAATGCCTCGACAAAGACACTAAGTATGTGCAGAATGCATTATCAAAGCTCCTGTCTTCCATTCATCTTCATTCCACAGCTGTTTAGCTGTCTAAAGTGTGAGGGCTTAACTAATGACTGCAAAATGTTCCTGCTTTCTCTCCCCAAGCAGATTGGCAAGCATTTTCTTTTCTTCCTTATTCCTTTTGCTTTTCCTCTCCTCCTTCTCCCCTCCCCTTCTCTTGTCCTCCCCCTCTGCTTCCTCCTCCCCCCTTTCCTTCTCCTTTCCCTCCTCCTCCCCACCTTTTTCTCCTTCCTTTCTTCCTCCTCCTCTTCCATAAGGTCTCATATAGCCCAGGCTGACCTCAGACTCACTGTACATGTAATGACTGAGGCCAAGGATGGCCTCTGATCCTCCTTACTCTGCCCCCCAAGTGCTGAGGTTACAGGTGTGTACCACCACCCTTGGTTTGTGTGGTGCTAGGGATCAAACCCAGGACTTTATGCCTGTTGGGTAAGCACTCTTCCAAATGGACCACATCTACAGCCCCCAAGATTTTTCTTAAAAGCCACAAAATTAGGACTTCAGGTTGTCAGGCAAACCTTTAACACACACTTTTCCACAGTGTGCAGAAGCCCGTTAGACTGTGCATAAGTGAGTGGTCATGTGTCCCTAAAATTTTAGGACATGCATGAATCACATTTGGCCTGAGGGACACACAATAGTTCTGAGAATAGATATGAATGGACCACAATAGTCAATCAATTATGATTCTTTTCTTTTCCTTTTTTTTTTTTTTTTTTTTTTTTGGACAGGACCTCATGATGTAGACTCAAAATCCTTCTGCCTCAGTTTCCCAGATACTGGGATTATAGGCGTGCACTACCATGAATACCTTTATATTTCTAATCAGCTACTTATATGAGGGGAAATGTTAAATCAATTAAATAGTATATTTTATTTACTTGACCCAACACATAAAAATATTATTTCAACATGCAGACCACATAGTTTTTTGTTATTATTGTTAATTATTAAGATATTTTGCAGTTCTTGTGTTCGAGGCTGGGGACTCCAGTGTGAAGCTTGTACATGGGTCACTAGTCTCTGTACATGAACTACAGATCTCACACTTGGGAGCACATATGACTGACAGCCACCACTTGCATAGTCTAGGAAGCTAGACTACTGGGCTATCGCTGATGGTTAAGAGCCAGGACACTATGGAAGTTGGACAATGACTGCCTAGAAATTTAGTTTCCTGTTGAATCAGAGTTGAGAAAGTGCTGGCAGCCATTCTGTATAATTTGTCCCCAAGGCACCAGGGTCAGCACAAGCTGTGTGGGGGCCTCAAATCGATGACAACTGGGCTCACTCAGTCTTGAGTTGGCTTTCACTTAATCCGTACACATTTCCTATTAAAATTTCAGCCATGTTTTCAAGGCTTAGGGCTCCCATTGCTAAATCAAAAAAGACAAAGCTGAAGGTTGAAATGGAGAAGCTTTGAGTAGCTGGCTGCTACTCCCAAAGGTCAACTGCCTGCCCACTGGTTCTGCCCATTGGATCCATTAGTTTGATTATTGACCCCCAGAGGCATCTGGATTTGCAATATCCAACTCTGTAAGGTTTAGCAGAGAGATAAAGAGGAAGTAACAGGCAAAGAGCAAAGCCACCAAGCTTAAGAAATGTTTCTCATGTGACCTCCATTGAAACCTGTGTTCCAATATGCCTTCTTATGAAGGACATGGAACCACCTGGGACATAAATGCCTGTCTCACTTCATCCCTACCAATCATTTTGTAGCTCCACACTGGGCCCATTGATTTTACCTAGACCAATCTCTGGCCTAGAGGGGCAGAATTGACATGGCAGACCAGCCAATCATAAAACAGAACTTGGATGGTGTATTAGTCAGGGTTCTCTAGAATCACAGAACTTATAGGTAGTCTCTATATAGTAAGGGAATTTGCCTATGTGGCACGCTTCCCATTTCCACAGGAGGAGGGGCTAGGATTGGGTGGAAAATCCCTAAGTTTGGGTAAACTTGTAGGTCACCAGTGTCTGTCTGTGTGGGGTGTTGGCATGTGATATAATGAAGCAGGGCTCACAGTAAGTGCTTCATCAAATCTCTCTTCTGCTCCTGTGACAGCCACCCACCCTCCCCATCCCCAACATATCCAGACACACAGCCAAAGGGTTAGGTATGGTTGTATAGATGCAGACACTGGGTCCATTGGACACTATGGTCCCAGAACCCAGTACCCTCAATACTAATAAACCAGCGATCCTCTTGCAAAAAGTTGGGTCACATGGCAGACTCATCCAGTCGCTATCAATGCCAAGGACTTGGACACCATGGTCCATACCTGCTCTAGGTCTTATCGCCATGTCAGTACCAGCTAAGGACCCAGGCAGCATGATTTCTCTACATCTCCAGGGAGTTAGGCCAGTACACAGACAGTATATCTACCAAAGTACTAAAAGCACAGGGCTGGGGTCAAACCTAGGGTCAGCCTAGAACCTGAGCTACCCAGGACTATCCTTCCACAGCACTTTCAGAATCTGAATCCATGTTAGCCCCTCAACCACTGGAAAGCCATGGTAGTTCCTGGTGAGGTAGAATTCTAGAAACTATGTGCTCTGAGAGATGATGAAATCTCAGACATCCAACTTGCTTCTCTCACCCCAATCAAGAAAACTACTGGCTACCTCCAGCTACTCCAGGGAGCCTCTGACCACTATACTCCAAGTTTATGTGCTTTCCCTAGGTGCAGCTTCAGTACCAGAACCCCAAGAAACATGAACCTTGGGAAGAAGCGACCTTGCACCAGACACCAAAGTATACAGGGATCTACTTTGTCCCCTGAAATATGATCCTATGACTATTGCCTCCAAATCTCAGAATAGCCAGGAAGCCAGCAACATTCATGCCTAGGAGTACAGAGCTGTATAACCTGCAGCACAAAGGTGGGCCTAACAGCTAGACTCCTCTCTTTGATTGTAGCCTTGGGCTGTACTTTTTAAGAATAGTCCACCTCAAACATCCCTTCTCCCTTCATACTAGCCAAGAACCCTGGCTCAAGAAGACCATACAGCCAGGGGACACCTCGAGCTTCTTCCTTCCTCTACCCGGGATTGTTGGGAGGAATGAAGAAAGGGAGCATCTTGACTTTAATATCCTAAGTGCTACACTCACAGGGTGCTCTGACCACAGCAGTCAGAATCCCCCACTCCACCTCTTTTATTGCCAAGGAGACATCAGACTTGAGATCATGAGTTGCAAGCCCAATTGGCTCTGGAGGCCAGGTAGGTGGACCCATAGAAGCCAAAGAGACTGTGAGCCACCTATCATGGGTGCTAGGAACCAAATTCGAGTCTTCTGAAAGGGCAGCAAGTGTTCTCAACTGCTGAGTCTTCTCACCAGCCATGGATCTAGATCTTTTTAACTCTCTAACCCATGGTCCAGCCATGCATCAGCCCTAACCCACTAGCCAAAGGCACCAGGAGATTTACCTCTGTGAGATTTAGTGCAGTTTCCTCTGAGAGGGACTTATTGGGCAAGCTGAGGGACACATTTTGAAGGTATCTCAGCACAGTTCTGGGTCTCTGGAAGCATTTTCTCTCCTCAGTCAGGTTGGTGATGATGGGGTGGTAGGCATCCGTGGGTATCTGAAAGACAATGGCCACATGGCTTCCTGCTAGGAACTATAACCAGGACATTCTATAGAAACTCAGGGTGACCCCTGGCTCTGGGCCCATAAGGACAGTGCCAAGACTAGTCCCACACATGGACACTTCTGTGAAGAATCTGTACAGGACAGAATCCCATCCTCACAGTCCCCCTGTGAAACAAGGACCATTTGAAAGATGAAATTCTGAATCCAATAGATGAGAGTCCAGGCACTCACTGTCAAAGTCCAAGCAATGGACATTCTAGACACAAAAGCTAAGTTGAAGCAGGCACATTCTGTACAAATCAACCCATTTCTCTGACATCAGAAGAAAAGGCACCAAAGGAAGCTGCTGAGAAGAGATGGGTCTCAGGAAAGAAGAAACCTTTTCAGGGGTAACTGACTCCCATTAATTTCCTTTCCCCTGAGCATTCCAAAGAACAAGACCCAGGGACATCCTTATTCCAACCACTCTGGGCACCAAGAATTACCCTGAAACTGACTCTTCTCCCTTTATTAGTTCATTCTGGATAGGGTGCTGGGCCTGCTGGCACACATTGCAAGCCAACTCTACAAGAGGGTACAGTTGCAGTTTGAATGTGAAGTACCATTCACAGAACCTCCTGTGTTATAAAGCTTTGGCCTATGGCCTATGGCACTACTAAGAGGTGATTGAGTCATGGCAGGGTGCTAACTCATCAATAGATTAAACCCACTGATGAGTTTGTATGTTGTAGTATGAGCAGTAGACAGTGTGTTTAAGTGGAGAAAGAGGATGTGCCATTAAGGGATGTTTTACCCTCAGACTCTCATTCTCCTCCTCTACCTCCCTCAACCCCTCCTATGGTCCCCAATCCCACTTTCTAGCTGCTACCGAGTGTGGAGAAAGCGCCCTTCCTCCACTTGCCTTTCTACCACCATTCTGCCCTGTCTCGGGCCCTCAGCAATGCACCCAGCACACAGTGGACTGAAAACCTTTCTCCCTTGGATTGTCTTCTCAGATATTTTGTCCCAGCTATGAAAAGTGACTCATGCACGCGGTAAAGGGAAAAGGCCCTGCTCACCATGGTGTGTGCTGTGGGCATCACTGGTGGTGCTGAAGACAGAAGAGCGTGTTTACCTGAAAGATCAAAACAAAACAAATCTTCAATGAAGGCTAAGCACCCTTTGTCACCCCCCAGGGAAGTCTGTCCTTATTCAGAATTTACCAGCTTGAGGCGCCCTACAGAGGCACCGGTGTTTTGAGTACAGATGTTACTGGGAAGACAAAGGCTCATAAATCAGCCTAAAATGTAGATTATATAGATTTTCCCAGCAGAAATTATTTTTCCATTTATATTGTAAATTGCTTCTGAACACTGTTCATGCAAGCCATCACATAAAAGGATGATTTTATGCAAGGTCTCACAAATTTCAAACAAAGGAAGAATGAGAAATAGCCTTCACTGGCACCCAGACTCATTACAGATAAAACACAGGACTCTTAATCACTACATGTTATAGCTTGAATCAGAAGCATCTCCCACACTGGAACACTAAGTCCTCAGCTGGTGACACTATTTTAGGAAGAGCTCTGGAAACTCTGGAGGCACAGCCTAGCTAGAGAAGCTGGCATCACTAGGGACAGGTCCCTGAGGGTTTATTTATCCCTGCCCACTTCCTATGGTGTGAACAGATGTCCTTTTCGGCTATGATGTCCCATTCAAATGTATGGAACCCATTGGCCACCAGCTGAACCCTCTAAAATCATGAGCCAATATAAATCAATCCTACTTAAGGAAGTAGCTTCTGTCTGGTCTTTTGTTGCAACATAAAAGAAACTGATACACTAGACTCAGGTAGACTGGAAACCACCCAAAAAGTAGTGAAGGAGCCAGAACTGCTATGAGGAACTTGGTTACTAATGACCATGGTTAATTATGAGCCATTCCCCATATGATGTTCAAGGTCAAAAATGAAGCTTCCACTTGCCTCTCCCTGCCTATGCTTCACTGGCTCTTTCTAATTCTCTTGTCTTCTGATGAGAACACTCTTTGATACTTAACCTCATTTTCGGGAAATATCTTGAGGTTGCATTGGGTGACCTGAGGAAATGACTTCATCACCCTGGCTGGCTCAAGAGTGACAGGGCCTCTTGGGACTAGGTGGGACGAGCTGACTGGTGATGTAAAGCTGGACCCCAAAAGCACTTTGTTCTCCAAGATCCAGTGACATTAGTCACTCAGGGACCAAACACTTACAGGGCAGCCATGCCATGTGCTTGTATCATGTCTGGCTATGGGAATGGAGCTTTCCTGGCATACCATGGAGTGTTCATGTGAGACGGAGATGAGAAGTGGGACTCTGCCATGCCTCAGTCTAGCTCAGTCCCTGTGCGACTTTTACTATGGGGTCATCTGGCAGATGGCAATGTTCCTACGTCTCACAGGTGTATGCACTGAGATCTCACGATCTGGACCTGGCTCTCTCCTCTCTCTGCCTCTGCCCAGGAGCTGCTTCCCACTTGAGTGGCAGGGCCTGGGATTGCTGGAGGAGTACTCTGCCTTTCTATGTGTCAGTAAGTGATAACGTTTGTATGGAATATCTACAACAGGTGAACCTCAGAGACAAGAAATAGGTTGGTGGCAGAAGTCGGGATAGGCCATGGCCTGGCCATCCCTTAGGGGCACTGAAGTATCTGAAATTGGTATCGAGACTAGTTATACACCTGTGAATTTGCTCAATACTATCAAATTGTTTACCTCATTGTTTTTATTTTTGTGTGTGCATATAAAAGTGGAGGTCAACCTTGGAGCCATCCCCAAGCCTGTCTACTTTTTTTTTTTAAAACTAGGACCTGGGACTCACTGATAAGGGAAGCTGGGTGGACAGTGAATCCTAGAGATCTTCCTGTCTCTACCTCCCCTGTGCTGGGATTATAAGCACATATCACTACACCCTGCTTTTTAAATGTGGGCCTTGAGATTTGAACTCAGGTTCTTGTGCTTGAGAGGAAAGCAGTTTACTTACTGAACTTCTAGCCCCTTTTTTTTAATTGCTCATTAAAATGGTTTTACAGATGTCATATGAATGAATTTATCAAAGCTTTTTTAAAATCCCATAGCAAAACGAAGAATTAAACCATGTCCCCCTGCCTATAGGTCCCTGTTCTGAGTGACCACCTATAACTGAGCAAGGAGAAGGTACTTTGGAGTCTGAGGCCCAGCAGATAGAATGTACACAGGATGTGTACACAGGAGACATTTGTTAAGGACCTGACTATGTGCCACCAAAACATCTGTAATCAGCCTTTTCATGCCTCATGGAGCCTACAAGGATCTGGAAATATTAATCTCAGTGTGTCTCTGGTGAACTGTTTGCTCATTTATCTTGGGGAACAGGTGTTCAGAAACATGACTATACTTAAAAGGTTCATTAGACACAGCTCCCATCTGCCATGACAAGAGCTAGGGAGCTGAAGGGTGGTGAAGAGCCCTGTGCTGAGCATCTCTAGGTGCACACCCCAGATCCATGCAAAGCCATCCCATGCACTGACCAATGGCAGCAGTAAAGTACATCTTGATCTCATCGGGAGTCAGCGCACGTTCCCAGATGATGAACTCATCAAAAGCTCCATTCTCATAACGCTTGGTCTGGTCCTGCTCAGACCCTATAACCAGGTTGACGTGGGGATCCCCATAGGTGTGAGACACTTTCCCGCTTGGATCTGAGGTGCTCAGAGTCCCATTGACATAGACCTTCAGGCCCTCCTTGGATTTCCATGTGAACAGGACGTGAGTCCAGTAAGGACCTGGAAGAGAGTAAAGATGTATCCTGGGCATAGCCTATAAGTTTTATGTGAGTTTCCCAAGTCCCTAAGCACATCCCACTTTACATGATAATTGGTCACCCTTGACCTTAGTGAATCCAACTATGGATTATAGCATAACCTAACCCCTCTTAGTCCTTTGGAGCTCATGATCTTTGCTCCCACCCCCAAATTCTACAAGCAATTTGAGAAGACCCTTTATTACTTTAACACAAGGGTCATGAATGTAAACAATCAAAGGTAGTAAAAGACTTGTTTAAAAGGCCCACCCAAGCATCAACCAATCAGACTCCAATCCTAGTTGAAAATCTCAGTATGATCCAGAACAAGCTACAGACATTCCCCATCACAACTCCTGGCAGTCCCCACTATTACAGTAGGCAGGCAAAGAGGCACACAGGCTAAGAGGGACAAAATAAAATTATCTTTGTTATTAATAATAAAAGCAACTCCTGAAATGCACATGATTGGTGGGTAAAAGGCTAAGGGACAGAAGTCAAAGTTGTCTTCCAGCTTGACAGTAATGAACATATGGAGTGTATGTATAGACGTACATACTCACATGATCATAAGGATCATAAGTACATATGTATGTGTGCATGTGTATGAGCATGTGTGCATGCTATGTGCTTGCATGCACATGCACACACATACACATAAACAACTGAGGAAAACTACTACAAAAATGAGGAAAGAATTCAATGTCTAGGGAGATATCCCATGTTCATAGACAGGAAAACTCCGTGTTGTTAAGGAGCCAGCCTATCCCGGTTTGACCTGTAGACTCAATGAAATTCAAACTAACCCAAGCCCCAAAACCCCGTTATCCATTGGAGAGCCATCATTTGTGTCTAAACTCTACACAGAGAGACAAATACCAAGGAAAGTCACAGAGTAAAGGAGAAAAACAGAGCTGGAGGACCCATATGGTTTCCCTTTGAGGCTAAAAATAGTCTGCCCAACTGAGGTCTGTGGAGTGTGTACAGCCTCTTGTAGCTAAGAACAGCCATGAATGGGGAGCCATGCAAAACTGTAAACATAGTTAAAACATGGTGAGATCCTTTTTGCATTTCAATAGCACAATTCTCAAGCGTGAGCTTTGCAGAGAGTAATGTTGTTTTACAGTGACCAGAGGTTGAACAGGCTTGGATCAGTAAGTGAAGCTTTGTGGTGTTGGGGGTACAAACAGAAAGATCAGAGGAACAGAACAGACACCCCAAAGGTAGAGCAATACAGACACCATCTGCTGATATCTGACAGGAGCAGAGCCAGCTCAGAACAAATTCAGTCTTTGCAACCCAGGAAGCTGGGAAAGCCAGATATCCAGATGCAAAATTATCAATAAATGAGTCAGGACCTCATGCTTATCCCCAACACTAATTCAAAGTAGATGGTAGATATAAATACCAAACGCTGAGCTGCAAAGCTTCTGGAATATAAAAGGAGAAATCCAGAATGACCCTGAGGTTGAATCTGACTTTTAAAAAACAATTTGTTTGTTTGTTTGTTTGTTTGTTTGCTTTATTCTATGTATATGTATGTTGTATTACCTGGAGACAGGAATTGATGCAGAGGCTGTGGAGGGATGCTGCTTACTGTCTTGCTCCTCCTACCTTTCACAGCTTGCTTTCTTACAGAAGCTAGAACCACCAACCCAGGGAGTAGCATCCATAATGGACTGGGCTCTCCTAATCAATCACTAATTAAGAAAATGCCCTACAGGCCTGCCTATAGCCTCACTTCATAGAGCCATTTTCTCACTCAAGGCTCCCTCCTCTCTGATAACTCTAGCTTGTGTCAAGTTGAAATAAACTGTCTTGCCTGTGTATGTCTGCGCACCATATGCATGCAGTGCCTATGGAAGGCAGAGAGACCATTAGAACCCCTAGAACTGAACTTGCAGACAGTCGTGAACTGCCATGTAGGTGCTGGGAATTGAACTCGGATCCTCTGGAAAAGTAACAAGTGCTCTTAACAACTGAGCCATCTTTCCACTCCCTTGATGCTGCATATATATTTTTCCTGATATGTATATAATCAGAAAAGGCATGATCATGATCTATTACAGAACATGATAAGCTGGTCACCATTAAAACTGAAAATATCTGCTCCATGAAAGAACTTGAGCATAGAATGAAAAGGCCAGCCATGAGCTGGGGAAAATATCTGCTGTGGATACTGTTACACAAAATGGGCAGAGAGCTCTCAGAACTCACAGTAAGCAAGTGAACACCCCTCTCAAAGATAGGTAAAAGGTCAAAGCTCAAAACAGACTCCTCCCCAACAAACAAAATGTGTGACATCAGAAATGGACCCTGACATACCCCCTAAACAAGCACACGTTAGTGTGGCACAGCCCTGAAGCACAGTGTAGGGTGGGGTGCTACAGGGGGAGATTGGCCATGCATCAGTGTGGTTCAATATTGAAACGCAGTGCAGGATGGGATGCTGCTGCAGGGAGGTTGGTCATGCACAGAAGTGGGAGGCCCCTGGGAACCCCCTGTTCCTTGGACTCAACTTCATTATGGGTTTTTAATGCTTTAAAACATGGAGACAAGCCGGGCAGTGGTGGCACACGCCTTTAATCCCAGCACTTGGGAGGCAGAGACAGGCGGATTTCTGAGTTTGAGGCCAGCATGGTCTACAGAGTGAGTTCCAGGATAGCCAGAGCTACACAGAGAAACCCTGTCTCGAAAAACCAAAACCAAACAAACAAACAAACATGGAGGCTGTTCAGGGCAATAGTACGGTCATGCCAGACTAGTGTCCATGCGCCTGGTCTGCAGAGCCAATGAAGAGGCAGAGTAGGAGCCTGGTTTCACTGAGGACAGGCCACCGTGCTGACTAGGCTGTGTGGGGAAGATGGGTGTTCCACCTAAGAGGCAGCTTCCCTTCCCCTTCCTGCTACTAAAAAATGAAGCCAGGGCCTCCATTCTCTTTTGTTTCCAATGGAAACTTGGAAGATCTGACTTTTGACATGAAATCTCAACAGCTGGTCATAACTCACTCAAAAGATCATTGACAATCTAAAACCTCACAGGGCAGGAGTCACCAAACCATCCAAAGGCCTAGCCTGGCATAGCATATATGACATTAACCAGCATGGGGTAGCACAGTGACTATATCCAGCCTCCTAGCTCCATCAGAAACCTCCATAGGAAGCCTCTGAGTTCCTCTTCTCATCAATAGGAAGACTGGTCCCCAAAGGACCTCATCTGTTTTGTAAGCCTTGATGTAAGACATCTTCCTGAGGATGACAAAGATGACATGGGGCAGCCCCCTCTGAAGGACACACAGTGCCCCTGCCCGTGAGTCACCATGGACTGCCAGTGATTACATCAGAGCTTCCTGCTGGGGCTTGTGTAACACTTTAGTAATTTTGACGCTCTGAAGAACACTTGGATCCTAAGCAGGGCCAAAGCATTATTGTGCTTGACTTTGAAAGTGAGAATAACAAAGCCCTCCAGTGAACAAATGAGGAGCAGATGAGGAGAGGATGTTTACAAGTCTCTCTGGGCATCCCTGGGTTGGAAAACAGCACATGTTCAGTTTCAAAGAACCTGCTAGATGCCTGATGCCTGATGCCACAGGCCCAAGGCTCATGGGGGGTGGGGGGAGTATGAGTTGTTACCTAGGAAACCCTGACCGAAAGTGGTCCTCACCGAGAACCATCACAGAGATTCAGATGGAGCCTCCATAAGCAGGAAGGCAAAAGTGTTTCCAGCCTTGGGAGTGGGAAAGAATCCAGAAATTTGATATCTTCCTTAGCTGCATTTCCCCACCTTGCAGAGGAGGAGCTTATGAGTTCAGCTGAAGCAAGCCGCCACTCACAGAGCAAACTCAAGTCTCCCAGGATTCCACAGCCCACTGTTCAAGACTCCTTTGATTCATCAGTGGTCTGTATCCCAGTGAAATAGTAACCGTTACTCTTCTCATCTTACAAATGAAGAAATGGAAGAAAAGTGGTTGAATATGATACTGGGGCTACAAAGCTACAAAGTACAGAGTTAACACCTGGCCTGCCTTCCCTCCAAGTGGGCCAGAAAAGGGTGCTGAGCTGCTTCTAAGACATGGTTCTCAACCTTAATCAATGCTAAGACCCAGCCGGGCAGTGGTGCTGCACGCCTTTAATCCCAGCACTTGGGAGGCAGAGAGAGGTGGATTTCTGAGTTCGAGGCCAGCCTGGTCTACAGAGTGAGTTCCAGGACAGCCAGGGCTATACAGAGAAACTCTGTCTTGAAAAACCAAAGAAAAGAAAAAAGAAAAAAAAAAGAAATCAATGCTGCGACCTTCTAACACAGTTCCTCACGTTGTGATGATCCCCCCCCCCCATAAAATCATTTTCATTGCTACTTCATAACTGTAATTTTGCTGCTGTTATGAATTGTAACATAAATATCTGGTATGCAGGATATCTAGTATGTGACCCCAGTGGGGATCTCAACCCATAAGTTGAGAACCGCTGTTCTAGAGGCCTCTGCCCTGGCTAGTTTCTGTCCAGGTCCCCTCTGCATGCCACATGAAACCCCTCTGTGGACCTGGTCACCTTCCTCCTCTGATATCTTGCACTCTCCTCATTGCCTCCTTGGTTCAGATGTCCAGTCTCCAGCTCAGCTGATAACATACCACAGAGCTTCTCTACTTACTCTGAAACTTAGGCCCGTGGCACCCTAGTCCCCTCCCACTGGTTCTAAAGGTGCACCCTTAATCAAGACCACATAATACTCCAACCTCTCCCCCTGCATTACTGCCTGCTCCCTGATTGGCAGCCCATCTTCCCTAGAACTTTTTTGCACTGTGCTAAGAGCACCTTCAAGGCCATATCACCTAATGGTCCAGAGACAAGGGGATTTAACCATGGTCTGTCATCTGCACACAGCTTCCACCTTGGTCCCAGACAATAACTGGGCACCTGCCATGTCACCTCCAGCCTCACACAGCCACTGGGACTGCAGCAATCACGCAGCGAGCTCAGAGTCAGGGCTTTGACCTTGGCTTGAGGTCACATTGTGACAAGTATCCTCCTAGGACCTTCTCAAGCTACTGGCAGGACAGAGCCCTATACCACACTGATAGGATGGAAGCTCCAATAGGTGCTACACTCACCTGGAGGGTTGAAGGTAGCCTTCCATGTCATGGAATTATCTCGTGTGTATAGTTCCACAGAGCCCTTTCCACCGCTAGAGCAGACTTTGAACCCGTCAGAGACAACCTGTCCCCCATAAGCATAGGGGGCTGATCGGGTCTGCTCTCCTTGAGTCTTCCAGAAGAATGAAAATGTCACTCCTAAAGAGAGAAGTAAGCATTTATCAGCTGATGCTTCAGAGGCATGAAATGCCACAGCACTATCCAGTGAGGGCCAGGTACTGTCCCAAGAGCATGACCTGAGTCATCACCTCCTTCCAAATGGTGTAAAACCTTGCTCCCATTCCTAGGGCGCAGATACAGACCCAAGCTGGCTGCCTCTGGGTGTGCAAATGTGAACCCTTTTGTGATGGTCTCCACCCCACCTGCTCACCCCGATCCTGACAACAATTTTACACAGGAAGGAACTTTTTTGTCCATTCTGCTTACACACAGCACCTTTTTTAAAGATTTACAGCCTCCAGGATGTCCTCCCACATCCGTAAATACACTTTTCCACTGTCATTTTTATGTCTGCCCGGCATCACATCCTCCACAACCCCCTGTTTCTGAGTCATATGGTTTGCTTCAAAGTTTTGAAGGGACGTTCGAAACAGAACTCAAAGCTAATTTTTTGGATATATCTTAAATTGTATATATTTCAGAATATGTTCTCCAGGGGGTGTTCTTATGAAAAAGGAAAACTGATTTTTTTTCAAAGCTCGTAATGCCTTGGCTGCTAACTGCCTGTGGGTGAAGGTGTGAGGTAGGCAGAGAAAAGAGCAGCTACCGTGTTTCACAGATGCCCAGCATGGGTATGTGTGATCGCTAGTTTTAATCACCAAGTTGACACAACCTAAAACCACCTGGGAAAAGAGTCTCAATAGAGAGTTGTCTGGATCAAGTCTGTTGGCATGCCTTCGATGAATTGTCTTGCTTGCTTTAACTGGCGTAAGAAGACCCAGAGCGCCCAGGGTGGGCAACACCATTCTCTAGGCTTGGGTCCTGAACTGTAGGAGTAGAGAAAACTAGCGGAGAACAGCACATACATACAGTCATTCTCTCCCTGCTCTTGACTGTGGATGTGATCTGAGGGACAGTTTTTTAAGTTCCTTCTGCTTTGACTTCCCAAGAATGGTGGATTGATTATAACCTGGAGTTTTGAGCTTAAATAAATACTTTCTCCCTAAGTTGCTTTTTGTCAAGGTAGTTTATTGTAGTAAGTGTGAAACCCAGACCCCATGATGGAGTAAGAGTTATATGGTCTCCCCTACGAATATCACTGAGAATGAGTCAGGTCACAGATGCAAAGAGCATATAACTGACCAGCTAGGCTCTGGGTGGCCAAGAGTATCTGGCATGCACACAGGCAGGTCTGGGCCCACCTTTTATACAGGTCCATCAAGGCACAGACCTGGCAGGAGGCCTCCATGAGTTACAGGCCTCCCTAAGGCTACATTGTGGCTTTTTTGTTTCAAATAACCTGTGCCTTGCCTCCAAGCTATGTACATTGTATATGTGTGTTGGCATGTGCATATGTATGTTAAGCTAGCCACCTGCTGAACTCTGTGTAAAAGATAGAAATAAAGCAATTGCCTGGTTCCTTACACCTGGCCAGAGATGTGAGTGTGTCAATGAGCCAAGTTCTCCCCAGGGCTAATCATCAAAGGCCACCAAGAATCAGGGTACAAGGGGGAGGAGGGAGAGAGGTGCAGGGATGTTTGCCCTGGCCTTATTTATATAAATGACACCAAATTGAATTAGCTGTTATCGCCAAATGAGGTCATGGACAGAGGCTTAGAAGATTCCCATCACTGGTATGGACATTGGTGTCTTATTTCCAGCCATCTTTGCTGCAAGGCCTATGGGTTGGTCTGTTAGAGTCTTTTGATGGCCTTGTGACAACTGAGCTACCTCATGCCTTCTGGTATTGAAGTCCATATATGACTAACTCAAGCCTGGGGAATCTGGCACAAATGTCAAGCTTGGAATTCCTCCATTTTATTTTTTCTATCCAAGAGGAATCTCAATATTTTGAATGCTCCTGAGAAATGATGAGTGATTGACAAATGTTTGGGATGACAGATTTCAAATTACCCCACTCTGGTTAATCCTCACCTTATACATGTTGATGTGGCATGTAGCACCTGTAAGAATGTGTAATTGCTCTGGATGGATTCAAAACTGAAAATCAAGATCCAGGAGATGGCTCAGCAGTTCAAGTATTTGCCAGGCAAGTGTGACTTCTGGAATTTGGATCTCTATAAACCCACATAAATGCCTGGCCATGGCAGCCTATCCTCAGACTGCTGAGATAGAGAGTTCCCATAGCAGGCTGAATAGCAAGACAAACCATATTCATAAGCTCTGGGTTTGATTGAGAGACCTTGCCTCAAGAAATAAAGTTGAAGAGCAATTGAGGAAGACTCCTAATACCAACCTCAGGTCTCTATATGCCTCCCCCCAAACACATAGATGTAAAAATGCACACATACTTGCTCATGAAAAATGGGAAAATAAATAAAGCCAGTAAAGCATGGTGGTACAGATCTGTCAACTCAGGTACTTGGGAGGCTGAGGCAGGAGGATTATAAACTCAAGGCTAGCATGAGCTACATAGTGAATTCAAGACAATCCTAGGCAACTTAATGAGATCCTGCCTCTCAACAAAACATAAGAAGAAGGTGGAAGATGTTGGTCAGTGATAGAGCATTTGCCCAGGGTGCTGGCCATGGGATTGACCCCAGAGCTGAAAATTTTTAAAAAAATAAATTATCTATCTATCTATTCATCTATCTATCTATAGTTATATAGATCAATAGATCTATCTATAATCTGTCTACCTTTCTAATATATCTATAATATCTATATACCTAATATGTCTATAGATACAGATAGACCTCAACCAGTTATATAGATCTATATATCTATCTATAATCTATCTTTCTATCTAATATATATGTATTATATATATTAGACACATATAGACATATATATATGACATTATATATATATGTATATATATACACACATATATATAATGTCTAGATACAGATGGACCTCAGCCACTAGGATAGGGTGATGGTAAGAGACAGCACAGAGGCTGGAGGTTGTGGTGAGGTCTAGGTCACCCTAGCTCTGTATGGAGGAGGGGATTTACATCTCTCCCTCCTGACCTTTCTCCCTCAGGCTCCTAGTACCCTGCCCCTGCCTCTGTCCCTCCCCCATCCACCTCACTGCACTCAGAAACAAGCAGTTTTATATGGAAATGAACAAAGCACATTATGAAATTTTTGTTGTGAAATGTATCCCCAGCAGGATTCATGGAAATCATTCCTCCCCACTCCTCACCCCTCAAACAAAAAACATGTTGCTGCTTACAAAAAAAATTCCTTTCACTCAACTCAAAATGGTGCTGTCTCTGCCAAATGTTCCTCTGCCCAGGAAGAGAAATAAAAATGAAAAATTCAGTACAGTATTAGGTAATAAGAATGAAAATTAAAAATTCAGTATAGTGTTGAGCCTGGACAAGGAGAAAGTGGGCCGTGAACTCTGCCAGTGAAGCCACTTATTTTAGCTCAGCCAACCTGCAAAGTAATGACTCCTGTCTGCGGAAGCCCTCATTGAAATATCAGTCTGAGTCTCCCTGGTGTGGAAAGATTCACAATGCGCCCACAAGAGCACCTGTCAAAAGCTTAGATCATCAACACAGAGAAGGAAATCTGAAAGGGAAAGAAATAAGCATAACACAGCACATTGGGTCCATATTTTGCTCCTGTTAGGGTCAGTAAATCCTAATCTTTCTTGTTGCAGGCCAGCTGTGCCTGCTCGCTAAATGCACAGTGAGTGCTGCTTTGTGCTGAACACTGTAAAGGTCTCAGAGAGCCAGGGGTGGTCCAGACAGAGTCCCCCACAGTGCCAGAGGCTAGAAAGAAGATGTGACAATATTCCACCATCAATCACCAAGTCCTGTGGAGGAGCTGCCACACAGGGACCTAAGGTCTGAGGCAGAGGCTCTTGCCAAGTAAACAAAGCCCAGATCTGCAGGTAGAACCCCAGATCCCCAGAAAGTCCCTTCCCACACTGGGTGGTCAGTGTAGTGAAGGAGACAGTAACTGAAACACAGCTGGCTCCCTGGGTCCTGTATGTGGCTCAGTTGGTAGAGTGTTTGCCTAGCATGCATGAAGTGTTTGATCTTAGCACTGCATAAAATCACGCAGGGGGTGAATTCTTGTAATTCTTGAAAGAAAGCAAAGTGGAGGGAGAGAGAGAGAGAGAGAGAGAGAGAGAGAGAGAGAGAGAGACAGCCTGATGGGTTTTGATAGTCATTTGAACTGGGCATCAGCTCAAACTGAAAGTTAGCAAACACCAAGACCTTGACACTTGGACATTTAAAATTATTCCACAGTTTCTCCCAAAGATAAATATGGGGCTATCCTGCCACCCAATCATATCACCCATGGGCATATACATGTACTCATAGGACTCTACATCCTATCACGGAGACACTTGTACATCCATGCTCACTGTTCCTCTCTACACAGTTACCAGAAAGTAAAACCACCCAGGCTGTCTATCAGCTGCTGAAGGAATAATGAGAAGATAGTACCTTTACACAACTGAACTTTATTCTGCTTTAGAAGAGAATGAAATTGTGAAATTTGCATGAGAATGGGGAGAAGTGAAAAACATTATCCTAAATGAGGTCACCCCCACCCCCCATCCCCCACCCCCGTGTAGAAAGACACAATGCTCAGTGTTCTTTCTCATACGCAGAGAGCCTTGCTTTGAAGTCTTAGATTTGTGTGTTTAATTTGGAGTGTCTGTAGAGAAGCCAGAAAAGGCCTGTGAGAAGGGGAGAGGAAGAGGCCTGAAGAGACAAGGTGATAGGGGAACATATAGTCTGTGAAAGCAGAGTGAGGCATGCTGGGAGTGAAAGGGTTAATCAGGGATGTGGGGGGGAGTAAAGGCATGGGGGAGGGTGAGATGGGAGTGGTGAGCTAACCAAAGCCAGAGATATGTGAAAAACACTTCTGGAAAGTCACTACCTTGTAAGCTAATTAAAATGTATAATTTTAAAGAATTTGAACAGAAGTTCCAGGCATAGGTGAACAACGAGGCTCTTGTAGGACAGGGTTCTTAAGCAATGACCTCAGTGCCTGTCCCGGACACCCTCCTGTAAGTTATGTATTGGTCAGGGAGTTCTCAGACCACTGAGGCAACACAGGTTCTTGCCCTTGCTCTTGGTTGCCCACCATAACTAGACCGTAAGACCATATTGCCAAAGAAACTGCAGGCCAGAGAGAAATCAAGCTAGGACTGACTTGGAAAGCTTTCTCCTGACTAGCTTTCACAGTGCCAGAGAGGGTTATGCAGGCCACTGAGGGAAGAAAAGTAATTATTGTTCTTATTCATTGCTGAGACCCTACTGATACAATACTGGCCTGCTAGGCAAGATGTGCCCCTGGGCATAATAGTGGTGTGAGTGGTGTGAGGTAACCATCTAGCTTCTAAGTGGATACAAGGCCTGCCCTCCTCCCAGGAAGGAACTCATACCTGGTCCTGTAAACTTGGTCCATAGCCTGTGGCTGGGGAAGTCATAGACCTTACAGGGAGCTGCTTTGATAAATATGCATGTGATCCAACTGCCTTCTAAATATGTATCTTTATACCCATAGACCAAAGCTATCGCCAACCCTGGTCAGAGAAACTTCCCTTTGCAGTAGGCAGTGGTTAGTACAGAGATTCATGAGTGTTCGAAGTGCTGGGAATCTGTGGCTATTGAGTGTTCATCCCTAAATAGGGCAACTGTATCAACCCTTCCGAGACTAGGGAAGGTCACAGAAGAGGGTGCAGAAAGAATATATGAGCAGGGAGATGGGGAGGGGAGCTGTCAAATGCTGTCTTCTGGATCTGACATGGCTGTCACACCCACAAGCTCACAACAGCTCTGGTTGCCTGCCCAAGGTCAAGCCATTCAATGTTACAACACAAACAGTGGAGGGGGGCTCATCAGGTCCCACCCTTAGCTGAGATGACTACTGGGGGAAGAGTCAGTCTTCAGGGGTGTGGCCACTGCAGGTTGCCCCTGCTCTGGTGGACGGTCCCTCGCCCATACACTTGCAGACAGAACCAACTGGATGAAGAGGCTATGAAGAGAAGACAAAAAGGACATGGCTGACTTGGATGATAGAGGATGATGTCCCCAAAGGATTCAATGTGCCCAGATATGTCTGCATGAAGGGGAGACGTGGGATCCATCCTCTTTTTGACACATCTCTCTTGACTTCCAGTCACAGGTCACAGGCTGGAGTCCAGCCACCCTCAATGAACACATAAGAAGTGAACCCGGTTTGAGGGTTAACAGGCACACCCTGCTCTGTCAGGCCTGACCCATCATCAGCATCCCAGAACCAGAAATAACGCTGGGAGAGCCACCCCATCAATTTCCTTCCCACAAAGGCCGGGCTCCATCCCAACCCGAGTGACATATAACTCAGTGGCTCTGTTTTAAACAGAGATGTTCCTCATTCTTCTACAAGATTAAATATTTTGATCTCCTGGCTCTGTAACACGATGTCCTAACTTTCGGTCTCCAGGACAGGCTTACATTTGAGTGGCTACAACCCTTCCCCCTCCCTCTCTCTAACTTCTAACTTGCATCTGACATTTTCACACATACTGCAACTGATAAGAACTCTGTTCTCTTAATCTGGGGACATGATTCAGCAGGTAGCCGTGCTCACTGCACAAGTGTGAGAACCTGAGTTCAGATGTTGGAACCCACATTTAAAAGAAAAAAGCCAGGTATAGTAATATGCACATATAACTCCAATGCTATGGTGGGGGTCTTCAAGAGGATTGTTAGGGCTGTCAGCCTAGCTCCAGGGTCAGTGAAAGACTCCATCTCAGGGGATAGGGCAGAAAGTGATAGAACAGGACCCCCGGATGTCTTATCCAGAGCATGGGCACATTTACTGAACAAACACACGGGGGGAGGGGGGTGGAAAGAGAGAGAGTGAGAGCGAGAGATACATGGAGTCTGTTCACATGTGCCTCTAGCAGGGTGGCATGCACCCCAGCCCCAACTCATCTTCCAGAACACACACACACACACAAGCACACACAGACTGTTCACATGTGTCACTAGCAGAGTGGCATGCACCCCAGCCCCAACTCACCCTCAGGTCCACACTGGGCCGGGTTGCTAATACAGGATGACTTGTAGCTGCCGTAGTAGAGAAAGGTCACCCCCTTCTCCTCCTTGAGGTAAATACCTTTGTTCACTTTCCCTTCCATGATATCTAAGAAAGAAAAAGAACGTGTCAGCCACCCTATTGCCACTGGAAGAAAGACACATATCAGACTTACAAGCAACTTACAAATGAGTGCCCAGCATTATCTCCCCTCATAATGCATTTATAATGTTAGGTTATTCCCTGATAGTAATCGCATTCACTAATATTTAATTGATAGTAAGAATTGAATGATTCATAGGTTTAAATGTTAGGGAATAAATTTTATTACCTTCTATTAATGTCAGGTCTGCATAACCTACATTTGAATGTAACAATATTGTAATAGATATATTTGCCAATTGTTGAACCCTAAACACCACTCACACTCCAGCTATTAGAGTCCCGCCCATTCAGCCTCACTCTGAACTTTCTAAGTGGAACATTCTCATCAGTTAAGTGTGAGGCCATTGTTGCATCATAGCCTTCCCAGGTACTCACTGTAGCATCCTGGGGTCTCCATGTATGCAGCCTCAGCTTTAGAGCCATGTCCAGACCCAGGAGGAACCACCACGCCATTTGGAAAGTCCCAGAAGGACCTGCCAACAGCAATCCTGGAAAGCCGCAAACCTGGGTCTCCAGCACAGCTCATTCAGCTATTATGTTTTGTCAAGTGCCGTGGTAAAAGTCAATTGTGTGCTTTATAGACAGATAAGTGAATATATATATTGGTGAGGGGCTCTTGCTGTGCACCAGAATGAATAAGCACAGACACTGCTGCAACCTGTATATAGGAACAGGGAGGTGATGGTATGTGTCCTTCTGGATACTGGCCAAATATGCATTCAGGATCTGGCGACTCTGCTCACACTACCACTGGCTAGATGCAACACTCCCTGTCATGTGGCACTTCCCCCCAAGGGCCCCAGTGTTTAAACTTTCTGGTTCTACTTATCCCATTGGTTGCCATGAGAGAGCAATATCTCACTTTGCTAAATGAATAACTAGCCACTAGATAATTGAGTCTGACTGCCCAGGCCCAAAAACCTGACTGCTTGCTTAGTAAAATCATTTAGAAATGCCAAACAGCCCACAGTGGTGAGAGAAATCAGGTGATGGGCTAAGAAAAGATAGAGACGGGCACAATCTGAACAGGCTCTCTATGCCCATCAGATGCTCACCTCCCTTCAGTTCTGAACTCAAGGGGATCACTAGCTATGGGTGTCTGGCAACCATGTGACTCGAGTGGGTGTGTCTTTTAAAACAGTTCCTAAAGAGTTTTCGGAACACAGCTGCAGAAACTCTAAGGGGGTTATTTACCAGACCAGTTTTTGGATGCGTTTTAAAATCAATTTCTGGTTTTCGTGAACTGGGAGGGGTAACAGCCCCTCGCCCCACCCCACCCCACCCAGCCCTACTCTACAAATACAACCTGTTCAAAAATCTAATTTCTGCCAAGCATAGTGGTGTGCACCTGGAATCCTAGCACTAGGGAGGCAGAAGGAGCAGGACTTTAAGTTCATCCTTAGCTACATAGAGAATCTGAGGCAAGCCTGGGCTACATATGCCTTGTCTCTAAAAAGAAAAAAAAAAAAAACATCCATTTTCAATGTTTAGAAAAGATCTGGGCTGTGTTTGTTTTTGTTTCTGAGATCAAATGACTGATTCAAAAGAGCCTGGCAATGTGGAAGAGCTTCCGCCCGTTCCAGACACCACTATCAGGAAGGCTTCCTAAACCAGGAGCCTGTGTGGCTTTTCCCAATGCCCTGGCTCTCTCTGGATTTCCACCGCTTGCACCTGGCCACCCACTCCTTTACCAGCCAAGAGCATAAGTCCTATGGAACCAGATTGGACCAGCTCTTATACATCACTAGGATCCAAATTTGACAGGACCAAGCCCCGGTGCTCACCTACGGTTGCAGACAAATTGGAGTAGGCAGAGTCATTGGTAAAGACAAAGGTAGCATTGTGGGAGAGAGGCACAGTGAGGTTGAGGGCTCGCAGCGCTGGGTGAGAGGACAAAAGAGAGGACAACACATGAGTGACATGAGGCACGTAGGCAGAAGCAGCACATCTCTCACCCCGGCACACAGAGGAAAGCCTCCTCCTGGCCCTCCTCTCCTCCCCACCCCCCATACATTTCTCCAGCAGAAGAATAGCCAGTTCCAATGGCCCCTGAGTTGGGTCACAGCTGACCATGGCCAGAGTCTAGTAGATAATGTTCTCACTTTGCTGGCTCCCACTCCCAGATGGATGCTTCGTTGAGAGATGTAGAGGTGAAGTCAGCCATGTATGAAGCATGGAGACACAGGATGGAATGTGGTTGTGATGTGAAGGACCAATGAGAGAAAAACACTGTGGAAAACAGCTGCGGGAGATGGCAGCGAACTAGACAACAGAGGGTTCGGCCACAGACAAAAGGGCTGTGCGTCCAGGAGGTGGCATCCAGAGCCATCCAGCCTTGAGAGGTGCTGAGAGATCCCAGCCTGTCTCTGCATCCTGGAGAGTTGTTCTCATGATGACACACACCTGTTCAGCAACACAGACCACAGAGGGGGCTCTGACAGGAAGCCACAGTGCCAGCGCCACATTGCACAGCGTGGGGACAGATGTGGAGGCATCGACCATTTCAACACGACCATTTCAACACAAGTCAACACAATCAAGTCCCTGCTGAGTGTTGTGGGACTTCAGAACACCTGAGCTTCTAACTCATATGGAGAAAGGGGCGATATGCCAGGAACGGAGGTCCTGGGTTCCCGAACAACACTCTTCCACGTAATCAAGCGATTGCTTTTCAGGGGCTTCAGAATAAAGACTTCCGGAGGAAAAAAATTAGATTTTAACAAAGAACGATGCTCTAGTTTTCCTAGAGCCAACATACCAGCTGGCACAGGGTACTTACCATCCTTACTAAAACAGAGTGGAGAAAATTCTTGGCTGCCATATAGGCTACAAGGGCCACCAACATCCTACCACACCCTTTGTGGGAGGGCCCACAAAGGATTGGAGGAGAAGCATAGTCAGACAAAGCCCTTCATAGAGGCCCTGCCCACCACCAGCTTCAAGCCCTCAGCTAGTGCTCATCGAGGTTTTTGCTTTAATTTAATATATATATATATATATATATATATATATATACACACACACACACGCACACCTTTATCCACTGAACCATATTGCCAGCTCTTTTTTTATTTATTTTCAAAAATAGGGCTAGCATGCCTTGGGGGTACATGTTACTGTAAGAGGATAATATTCAGGATTCATTTCTTTTAACACATAGGTCCCCGGGATTGAACCCAAGTCATGAGATTTGGCAGCAAGCACCTTTGTTCACTGAACTATCTCACTAGGCTCTCAGCTCCAAAGTTTTAGGTAGACACCTTAGAAGCTTCTGAGGAGGTTTCCCACTTAAGTCGTATCAGTGAGGAAGATGAAAGGAAGCTGGGGTGGGAAACATGGCCACCAGCAGTGTTTTAAATGCATTGCACAGGAACCTGTGTATCTACAGAACAATGACAGTGTGTGTGTGTGTGTGTGTGTGTGTGTGTCCGTCCACATTTGACATTCTTAAGAGCAACACCTATATAAAAAATAAAGTAGAAACCTCCAAAAATCACTCTGAATCAATACTCTTTAGAAAGGAGTTCTCTGTGGAATGGCTATGCTCATAACTGTCATGGGTTTCTCCAGTCTCTTTTTCTAAGTTCATCAAAACAGAGGCCCTGATGGCTTCTGTGGACCTAGCACCAGGAATATCATCTTAGGGGATGCTGGCTGGTGTGTGGTTAGGTGGTTGGTAGACGGGGGACACCTTGCTCTGTGACCTTAAACAAGAGAGTGAGTGTGTCAAAGTTCATCCTGATCCATAGCACCTACCTCACACCAATTTGTTGTCAGCTCTGTGCACCCAGCAAGAGGTTCCACTTTAATTAAGGTTTAGGAAACCCTGCCCTTCTGTCATAGTGTAGAGATGGTCTCATAAAACGCTTGGCAGTGACCATCTGTGAACCACAGAGTGCTCGTCCATCTCAATCACCCCAACTCCAACATGTCCCGGGCATCAAGAGAGTCCCTCTCTCCAGGCTCCCCGGCCCCAGCTTAGGAGCTATCCCAGTACCTGCAGGCATTGTCATCACTCTAAGCCCCTGGGAGGCATGAGAGCCCCAAGCCTGCAGGCATTCCCATGTCCTGTCTACCTCCAGTTGTGTCCTGAAGCTCAAGGATCCCATCCACATTTTCCAACGGCCAGTAATGAGAAGCAGAAGCCAAGACTGCAAACCCTGCACAGAGAGGATGGAAAAGTTTAAGTCACAATTGAGGAAGCAGGAACTAAAGGTTGGAGCTGTCACCTGAGCTGTCACCTGAGCTGTCATCTGAGAACTCAAGAGTGAGACCTGGCCAAAAGGCATTAGGAAAATTAAATACACACTCCCAGTTAAACAAAACCAGCACTTTAAATTAGAAATCAATGGCTAGTTTCTTAATTGAAAAGAACAGGCCAAATAGGGAGGGATGCCTCCCAACTCAGGAAAACAGAAGCCTGGTTTCTGAGAGTACAGGGCAGTTGCCCATTAGTGGAGGGGAAAGATAGAAATACCTATTATCTGGATGTTTCCTGGAGTGGCTTTAGAGGCAACATCTGATATAATTGGACCACAGAATGAAACAAGGTTTCAAATGACTTTACAAGAGGTAACTGCCAACCCCAAAGTCTCTCCAGACATCACAGAGATGCTTGACAAACACTCCCCTGTGTCTTCTGACAGTAGGGCAAGATAGCACTTCCTTCCCTTATTTGTAAAGCGGAGAAGCGAAATTCCTCCTGGAGGGCTGGGAACTTGGCTCAGTTGGCAAATTGACTGCCACAGGGGTAAGACTGGGTAGTTATTCTATCCCCCAGACCCACCCAAAACCAGATGTGGTAGTTGACGCTTGGTAAATTAGGGTGGTAATCCCAGTGCTGGGGAGGCAGAGAAGGGATCCTGAGAGCTCACAGACCAGCCAGTTAGCCCAAACATGAGAGAATAAAGAAGACACACACACACCATTCCTCAATACATAAACATTAAAAAACAAAACAAAGAAAGAGAATAGCTGTAGCCAAGAATAAATACGAGGACCTGGAGAGGGTAAGGGAGGAGGGACCAGGGATGCTGCTCAGCTGCACAGCTGAGGAATGCAGAGGTGTTGAGGGGAGCTGGGGACAAGCAAGGAGGTTTCAGTGAGAGGCGTTGGGTACCACAAATATGGGCAGATGTTCAGTAGGAGGAGGGGCCAGGGTGGCTCCACTGCATATAGAAAGTTGGCTCATGGTAAAAGTGGCATTTTAAATCAAAGATTTATTCACCACAAGTATTTAAGATATTGGGCATCTGGGAAGAAATAAGTTCCTACCTCACTGGTAGGTTCAGATGGTTCTCCCAAAAGCTGAGAGTAAGACAAAGCATTCCAAACCTGAGGGTCCCTTCCCCCAGCTGGCTTCGATTGGTAATAAAGAACTGCTGTACAGAACGGCTGGGCAGGGAGATGGAGGCGGGACCTTTAGATTTTGCAGCCAAGGAACCGAGGGAGAGAGGAAGGAGAAGAGAATCTCTATGACTCAGAGGCAGAGGGATCAGATTTAAGAGCTGCAGGAGAGAAATCATCCAGCAATGTAGGTAGAAAGGGAATGTGACCCTATTGGGGGGGGGAGGGTCCCAGAAAGTAACTGGGCAGCAAGGATAAAATGTAGATTTAGAAAGTATTAAGCCAGGAATCCAAGAGGGGGGTGTGTGTTATCCTGAGGGAGATTTAAAAGTGCCCATTGAGCTAGTCGAGGCATATCAAAATTTGCTGGTGTGTGTGTGTGTGTGTGTGTGTGTGCGTGTGTGTGTGTCTTTCATTCAAGAATCCAGAGAGCTCTTGGGCAGGTGCAGCGCATGTGAGAGCCAAAGTGGTTTCACCAATTCACCGCTACAGGATGATACACAGCTTTCATCTCAGTTTGGGAGGCAGAGGGAGGTGGATCTCTGTAAATTCCATGCCAGCTTCCCTCCCGCTACAGAGAGAGAGTTCCAGGACATCCAAGGATATACACAGAGGAATCCTGTCTCAAAAATCAACAAGGATGAGCCAGGTGCAGTGACCTGTGCCTTGTGCCTGTATGAAAGGAAGGTTTAAGGAACGCTCTCTGCCCTTCCATAATAACATTTTGAAGTAAGCATCTAGTGCCCCCTTATCTCCATCACCCTGACATGTCCTTCCTTCCCTCTTGGGAGGTGGAAGGATTAGAAGTTCAGAGCCAACCTCCAGGACACAATGAGTTCTAGGTCAACCTGGGCTGCACAAGACCCTGATTCAAATAGATAGATAAATATATAGAAGCTTTCTGAGGTTTTACATTTAGCTAATTTTGTAAATTTCTATACAGGAAACAATCAGAACCAAACTGTGAGGCAACGTCCACATAGTATACATATATGACAGAAACACAATTTCTTTTTTAGATATATTCAATTTACTACAGCAATAAACCTTTTATGGGATAGGCATATGGGTCAGTGGGAGAGTTTTCACCTAATATGCATGAGGACCTGGATTCAATGCTTAGACAACAGAGAAAGGGGGTAAGAACAGAAGGGAGGGAGGGAGGGGGAAGAGAGGGGGAGGAAGGGAAGCAAAGAAAAGGGGGAGGGAGGAAAGTCAGGAGGGAGGGAAGAATGGAGCGAAAGGAGAAAAGAAGGGAGAGAAGAAAGGGGGAAGCAAAGGAAAAAGGAAGGGAGGGAGGAAGAGAGGAAGGAAGAGAGGAAGGAAAGAGAGAAAACCTATTAAGGAAACCAATAGAAAGCATGGGCACAGTAAGACAGTGGAAGGCAAAGAAATGCAGTGTTTTTAATCATAAAGCACCTCACTTTCCCAACCTTGCACATGCTCCCTGGCTTATAAAGACTACGGTGGACTGTCTGCTAGACTTCTCCTGTTGGAATGGCAACCAAGGGGTCAGATGTGTGAGGCCGGTCAGTTCTGCAGAGGTTCAGAGGGAGTCCGTACCAGTTCAGCCTCTCTAGAGGACAATTTGGCTAGGTCTCTGCAGAGGTTAAGGGCACTTTCTCTCTGATGAAGTAACTCCACTCCTAGAAATTTATCCTCATGAGGCTCTCAAATATTTGATCAAAGACCTGGATACAAAAGTATTTGTTGCAGAATGTTCCCACAGGATCAAACACAAGGGAGCAGGCAGGGATGCTCGTCCATGGAGAGTTGGCTGGATAATCAGAGTGTCCGTGAAGTGAGCTGGGATGTGGCTAAAGCAGTCATGAAGAAAGGAGTGCATGGGTTGACACAGCAGTGTTTAAAAGAGCTGTGTCTGATGCTTGCTGTGTCCGAAGCTTGCTGGTAGAACGTTTGCCTAGGGTGCGAAAACCCCTGGGCTTAATGCCCAGCAACACACACACACACACACACACACACACACACACACACACTCTTGTGGTTTTGTTTGTTGACAGTGAGTATGCTTGCTTATTAGCCCAAGCTGGCCTTAAATATGTAATCCTCCCGTCCCTACCTCTCAAGTACTAGAATTAGGGATGTGTGCAGCTATGGCAGGCTTACAATGTTCTTTAATTGGTACCGTTAGGGAAAATAGCAACAATAAAAACACACCAGGTTCACAAGATAGGTCGGCAGGTAAACGAGCTTTCTAGGCAAGCCTGATGATCTAAGTTCAATCCCTAGATCCCACAGCAGAAGGAGAAAATTGATTCTAACACACACACACACACACACACACACACACACACACACTAACTTAACCGTGTCTATCACATTGTATGCTCGGCTACACAGGAGACTGACTACAGAGAGCAGCCATGTACCATGAATCCCCAAAGCTACCAAGGAGACAGTCTAATTCTCAGGAAGCTGAGACAGGAGGATCATGATTTTGAGGCCAGCCTGGGCTGCATAGCAAAGCCTTGTCTCAGAAAAACAAAACAAACATAACAAGCCAAAAGAACAGAATTTGACTATTTTTACCATGAAGAGTGATAAATGTCCATGGCAATGAAAGTCTAACCTGATCTTATAATGCGTGCCCACTCCAAGAGAAGACCATTAACATTACAGGCTCTGTGTTTCTGTGAACCAGTTAAAAATAAATCGGATCAGTGAGATGACTCACTGAGTAAGTGTGTGTCTCTGAGTCTGACAACCTGAGTTTGCTTGCTGGATCCACAGGGTAGAGGGAAAGAACCAAGCCCTGCAAGCTGTCTCCTGACCTCCACATATGCACTATGGCAGGCCCATGCACACACACACAGATAAATCAATGTAAAAGAGAAGCTACTGATTGCAAACAATAAATAATTTTTTAAATTAGTTTAGCCAGGTATGGTCATACAGATCTTCAATCCCAGCAGTGGGAGAAGGTGAGGCAGCAGACGGTGAGTTCGCGGCCAGCTCCATCCACAGAGAAAGAGTCTGTCTCAAAAGACTAAAATAAAATTTTAAAAATCAAGGTGAGGTAACTAGAGGTGGCAGCTCATGCACAAGCATGCACACTCACACGCACATGTACACACACACACACCTTTAATCTTTGCCTCAGGAGGGAGAGGCAGGTAAATCTCTGTGAGTCTGAGGCCAGCTTGATTTAAATAGAGAGTTCCAGGACAGCTGGGGCTATGTAGAGAGACCTCCTCCGAAAAAGGAGGAGGAGGAGGAGGAGGAGGAGGAGGAGGAGGAGGAGGAGGAG